>BKCH01002208.1:0-35407 GCA_008635985.1 Ficus erecta
TTTCCTTGAGAAACCGTCGTGGTATGCCAACTAACCACGATGGTTTCTCAAGGAAACCGTCGTGGAATATTACCTTACCACGACGGTTTTTTTGCGTAGAACCGTCATGATATGTTCTTAAATATCCATATTTAGGCTCTATTTTTATTCATTCCACGACGGTTAAAAAACCGTCGTGGAATCTGAACAGATTCCACGACCCTGGATTCCACGACGGTTAGAAAACCGTCGTGAAAATGTTTCCACGACGGTTTTTAACCGTCGTGGTATCCACATTTTGTAGTAGTGAAAACTATAGGTGGCATGGAAGATCCTGCCAAAAGTATCCCTTATGCTATGATTTGTACGATGGAAAAGAAGAAGGAAAAGAAGAAGGAAAGAAGTAGATGGAGTGATAATTGGATGAAAAAATGATAAAGTAATTTGTTTGGTAAGAAGGAAGAAAGGAGGGAAAGGAAAATAGAGAGAAAAAAAATCATAGTCGGACCTACCAATTTTTCTCTCTCTGCTATTTGGTAAAACTTAAATCCAACCAATGATGACTACAGTTACTTTTAAAATAAAATAAATAACTGAATAAAACAATAACTGTACAACTTTATTATTTTCTTTATTTAATTCATTTCTACTAAACAACCTAAATTAAAACTAAAACCCTTTCCATTATTCTAATTTTCTATCTTTTCTAAGGTTTCTTTCCATCCTATTTTCTTTCCTTATTACCTAATCGATGCTGTTTTTGTCGTCTCAAATGCTATGTTTGGTAGAATAGAAAAGGGGAGAGTAATGAAGTCAGAGGAAGGAAGAAAGAAAAATGAAATCTTAATTGTTTGGTAGAGTAGAAAATGGAAAGAAAAAGAAATTATATAAGACCCACCATAATTTAAACTTTTTAATTCTGAAAAGAAAATAAAAGGAAAAGGTTTGACATGTAAAAACCGTTTTCCACGTTTGGTGACCTCTGTTGGCATCATTAAATTCATTGGGTGAGAATTAATACAGATTATGAGAAATGGAAGTAAACTTGGCAACAATGTTAATTGGATTTTGTATTTAAATATGTTTGTTGCAATTACTTTTATGTATATTTGCTACAATTTTGGTAACTGCTTTCTCCTTTCAATATAAGGCTATTTCTTTGATTAATGCTTCATTGAACAAAAAATGGTTTGGTTAATTAGCAAGAAAAGAACAAAAGAACATATTGTTGTTGAATCGATAGAGCGTTATTCTTATTATTTTTGTTTGAATAGATAAGAGTTTTTTCATGAAGAATTGACATGCCGATAAAGGTCACACTCAGAATAATTCATATATGGTGATGCATGTGTTTCCGCTTGAATTTCAATTGTATTAGCATTTCTTAAATCGTAAGAATGAATATTTCAGAGGCCTCTATGTATAAGAATGAATAATATGTCATCGCTAAAACCCAAGTTTTAGCGTTGACAAGCCATCGAAAAAAAAAATATATATATATATATATATATATATATATATATATATATCATGTGAATCATTCGCTAAGATTTTGGAGACAAGTCAATCGCTAAGAACGAATGGAGGCTTTTGGAGCGAAGATTTCCGCTTTGTCATTGCTTATATAGTATTCATGTGAATCAGCTTGTAGGTGGCATGGAAGATCCTCGTGCCAAAAATATCCCGTTTGCTTTGTTTTGTATGCTGGAAAAGAGGAAGGAAAAGAAGTGGATGGAGTGGCAATTGGATGAAAAATGATAAAATATAGTTTGTTTATTAGGAAGGAATGAAGAAAGAAGGGAAAGAAAAATAGAGAGAAAAAAAATATAGTGGGACCCATGAATTTTTCTCTCTTCCCCATATGGTAGAGTTTTATTCACAAAGCAAGGCGTCTATTAACAATTAGATGCAAAACAAATTTTCTTTTGCTATTTTCTCTAAATTCGTGGAGTTCATGTGCCTAGTTCGTTCTCCAGCTCTATTATTTCCCAAATCCAATGTTGAAATGCAATTGGTAATATTTATTTTTATAGTTTTTTACTTTTGATTTCTGATGGGGTTTTTTTTTTTTTTTTTTTGAATAATTGAGTATTTTGAGATTGAATTTTATGTATTGTTTGGTAATGTGCAATGGATTGGATCTTTTGTTACTGTTTTTTTTTTTTTTTTTTTTTTTGATAATTGAGTGTTTTGAGATTGAATTTTATGTATTGTTTGGTAATGTGCTATGTATTGGATATATATATATATATATATATATATATTTTGGGCTTCAAATATCTTTGGTTATTGTTGATATAATAGAATATCAAGAAATATTCTAGTAGAATACGCAAAATACACTAGTAGAATAACCATAATGTTCTACTAGAATATTTCGCGATTGGCGTCGACAGTTGGTGTTGGAAAGATCTGGCCATCCATGTTGAAAATTGAAAATTTTCTAATAGAATATCCAAAATATTCTAGTAGAATACCCACAATATTCTACTAGAATATTCCGGCGACCAGTATCGGTAGTCAAAGCCGGAGAGGCCTGGCCATCAATGTTAAAAACAGAAAAAATATTCTAGGAGAATACCCAAAATATTCAACTAGAATATTCCGATGATCGGTGCTGGCGGTCGGAGCCGAAGACGCCCTACCATACATGTTGAAAGTAGAAAATATCTTAGCAAAATACCCAAAATATTCTACTAAAATATTCCAATGACCAACGTTGGTGGCTCATGTCGGAGACGTCCAACTATTCATGTTGAAAACACGAAATATTCTTGTAGAATTTTCACAATATATATATGAGCTGCCTTGTAGATTTTTTTTGTTACTAATATGGACAATTTTGATAATGCATATTATGTTGACCTTTGATATAGCACTCTTGGGTGGCAAAGAAATAAAGTGTCCGAAAACAACGTAAAAAATATCAAGAAGTTTTGAAATAGTGACATTTGTGACATTACCCCAATAAGTAACTCCCCTACCGTAGAACAGTCTTTTTAAAATTTTTTTTTTTTAAATGTAGTCGTATAGCAAAATAGAGAATATTTTCCCAAAAAAATTTTTTGTTTTAATTTTTTTTTCCCTTATGGGTGGCTAGTCAACAGAAACTGATGCTACGTTTATGAGTGAAGAGATAACTATCCAGGTGGTGCACATGCAAGGTAGAGAATCAAATCTAAAAAAATAACTAATCAAAAGCCTGTAATTAATATCTTAAAACTGCCAAGTACTCAAATGTTACAAAATGCTGATCTTGAGATAACATCAACTACTTGTTCAAAAGCCAGATTTCCATGGCTCATCAGTCATTATCCATGACGATAAAGACGAATCAAAAGCTTTCAAAAGTTACATCTTTAACTTACCACATGGCTAATGAGGACAAATTTTCACTCTCCTCCCTAAGAAATCTTTAAACAAAAGTAAAACTTTCACTTTATCTTTATCCATTTATATATATATATATATATATCTATATATATATATATTTTAAAAATTTTATTTTTCTTATTTTTTTGGCTGGTCATCACAATTGATCAATCCGAACTTCTTACAGATTTCGTTATAAATTAGATCATGCATAGTCATCATAGTGTTATATAGTTAGTTGAAAATAATTAATCAAGTTCTTAGTTGAAAATAAATCAACAACCATTAGTTAATATTATGTATAACCTGACATTATATCAGTTGGAAACAAAGTTGTAAGCGATCGTATTTTAAATTATTTGTTGAAAACACAAAACCATAACCTATAATTAAAATTGTATCATTTGACAACATATTTATCAGAAACAAAATGGCAGCCAGCAATTGATGTTATTGTATCAGGTGACAGTATATCGGTTAAGAACTAAGTGAAAACCGATCGAATGACAATGTGTTGGTCTGAATTAATAAAGCGAGCAGTTCATAATTAATATTGTATCATCAGACAATATCTTTCTCGGAACAAATTGGTGATCAACAAATAATTATGCATCACATAAGACTACTACCAGTACAACAGTCGATCATATAACAAATGCATTGATAGGAAACAAAGGGACAATCAACCGATAATTATTACATCATCAAACATCACAATTTCTTTTTATGCATAACGTGGCAGTATGTCGGTTCGAAATAGAGTGATAATCGATCGTTTGAGATGTTATAATTCGGAAACAAAACAACAATTGATAATGTTAATCTGTCACATGACAATATATATATATATATATATATATATATATATATATATGGTCTTAAACAAAGTAGCAACCAACAATTTAAAATTTGTATCACGTAAAAATATACCGATTAGGATCATAGTGATAACTAATCATGTTGATGGAAACAAAAGAAAATTAACAATTTATATTGCATCACATGCTATTACATTGGTCAGAAACAAAACGACAATGAATAGCTAATATTATGTATTATATACCAATGTTTATATTAGTTAGAAAGAAATTAAAATGACAACCGATTAGGGGATTTTGTGTTGGTCGTAAACAAAGTGACAACGAACAATTATTGTATATTGCAAAAATATATCAATCGAAAATAAAGAAAAATATATAATTACTGAAAGACGAGTTCTTTCTTTAATCTCACCAAGGACACTCTCACAAATTAAAATCTTTGTTACAATGTAATTCATGTCATTTGAAAGAATTAAAAAGCTCATATCATTGCTGAATTAAAGACAATATATTAACATATAAAATGTATAAAAGTAAATTCATTATTAAATTATGCACAAAATTGGTGAACACAATACAAGTACTAAGCAACTTCATTACTAAATTAAGTACAACAGGTTAACACAAACACAACTTAGAAAATTAACCCAACTCACAACAAACACTCATGAACAAAACCTAACTTAATTAAAAAGTTGTTGTTAGGTTTTTAATATTGGCATTTATGGCAATTTAGGAAAAACCAAAAACCATTTAGGAATTTAAGTGCAGGTTGTGTTGCAAAATGTTGCAACAATTGTGTTACAGGTTGAAACAAATTGTGACTTGAAGACTTTTAGGAATTTGACTCGAATTGAGAATGACGTGGCAAATTCAGTTTGAATGCGATCTAGAGAGATAATTAATGAATGGATAATGCTGCAAAATTATAAAAAGGAAAATCTTGTGCATTTGTTTTTAAAAAGGAAAATTTAGTTTAAATGAGATCTTTTAATCCTATTTAAGTTAGGATTTCAAAAAACCAAGATTTATTCTTTAAATGACTACGATTTCAAGGGAGATTGTTATGCAGAGGATTGGAGATTGTTGTTTAATATATTGAGAAAATACTCGGATAATGATGGCAAAATTTGTTTTATAAAATAAACAGATTTGAAATTCAAATTTTGATATTGTTACAAAATATATTTCAAAATTATCTGTAACAAGTTTAATATTTGAATGAAATCTGAATTTTGAAATATGGATCCAAGATTTGATTTGGAATTACATGCAGCATATTTATAAGTCTCAAAATAATACTCATTACGTAGAGCACATAGTTATTCACGTGGATCTTGAGGCTTTGAAGTTTTGGTGTTCTATCATTCTTCGAGAGAAGAATTTGGAATCTTCAGGAGGAAATGTTATGGTTATTTGAGAGAAGAATTTAAAGCTTTTGGGATAAGGCGTTTTCAGTTGAAGGGAGTTCAACAACAAGATGAGTGATACTCACCGAATATATCCAGCTAATAGGTTTAGGACAACCAGCGACAATAGGAAGAAGGAATTTTTGGGTTGTTTAAGTCTGAGAGTACTTGTAATCATTTGATATTAGTGGATTATTCGATAACTGGGCGTGATACCGAGAAATATGTATGATCGAATCTCGTAAAAATTGCCTTTATCTTTTATTTATTTATGCTTTCGGTAATTTAATTAAATTGATAATTTAATTAAATCCAGTAAATGATAAAAATGGATCTAACAGTTGTTATACAGAAAACATTAGAACTATTTCAAGATAGAAAAGAAACTTCAACATGGAGAGTCTTGTGACCAATATGATATCAACAAAGACAATAGACAACATAAGAATTGAAAAACACCCAAACCTTAATAGATAATCTAATTGTAACTGGACCTAGTTATCCTAGGACTGCTCATTATTATTGTTTCCCATTACCATAGCCCGATGTAGGAGGAAATTCAGTCAAGGATGATTTTGTTATTTGCTTGATTCCAAGGCATGTAATTAGCAGCACCACCACACACACCCCCCCCGAACAAAGGGGTCAGATCCTTCTCCGGAGCAACTTCCCGCCTCTCGGGACGGTGGCGGAGGAGCAGCATTGCCACCAGAGCAACTATTATTCGCGTTAGCTATCCTTTCCTTGACATGGCTACTGAACTTGTTGTGGAGCTCTTGAAAAGACTTGCACTTCTCCTCCAGCACATCCTCAGCGAGCCCCCCCAGCGAGACCTCCCACCACTGCTTCTTGTCCTCCTTATTTTCTTCATCTTCCTTCTCTTCCTCGTCCTCTTCACTCATCGCTCGCTTCTGCCTCCTCCCATAGAAAGTCAATGTTCCACAGAACGGCCTCTACGATGCTGTTAGCGGTGGAGTCCACCAGGGCTTTGAGGTTGTTGGCCATGAATTTATCCATCACCACATCTGGCGAGGGGTGGCCTAAGGAAAACGGCTTCCCAGAGGATGAGAAGATTACCACAACAACTTCTGGGCCACAAAGTGTGACAATTTCGCTGGCCTTCTTAAAAATCCCATTCCTTCCCTTTGAGAAGGTGATCAGACAATTGTCTTCTTCCTCTATCATCTTCACGGCTATCTTTTGTTTGCTCTTGTCTGCTTGCTGCCTAGATCGCCTGCCATGAAAATAAAGAGAAAAGAAAGAGAGAGAACGATTCTAGGAAAAGTGCAGGAAAAAAGAATGATAAACTAGAGAAAAAAGAAAGGAGTCTAAATGATATTATTTCAGTGAGATTTCTAATATGACAGTTTGTTCATCTTTTTTTTTTTTTTTTTTTCCTTTGTAGGAGAGGCTATATAGGCAAGAATATAAGGAATGTAATCTGAAATTGCTTGCATATATTGATGACAGACATAAATATCTACCAGTAATTTTACATCTGATTTCACCATAAAGTATAAAGTTTGAATATCTCAATTCTCAAATTATTATTATTATTATTATTATTATTTTGTGATTACAATATTACCTAACTGTAATTTCACATTTGGTTGTATAATAATGTGCATATTTCGATCATTCACTCTAAATTGAAAAGAACAATTTTTTCTTTCTTTTTCTTTTGTCCTTTTATTTCCTAATACCATGTCCTTATTTCTTTATCTTTTTTTTTTTTTTTAAGGGTTAATGATAACTTCTTTTTACTTGTTTTATGTTTTCCATTTAATATTTTTTCCAGTACATTTTTTTAACAAATAATATATTTCTCCCGTTACATTTGCAAAGGTTTCGTTAGACAGTAATACACGTGTCAAATTTTACATTTTATTGTTAATTACAGTTAGTCTCTTTCTTACATGTGTGTGTACGCATGATGACAATAGTTAAATTTTTTTCTTTCATAAAGAACTGTACTTAATGTTTATGTGTTTTTTTATGTAATTTTAGAATATGCCAGTAATTCATGTTTCCTGTTTATTAGTTCTGGAGTGATCTTTTTCCCTTTTAGGAATGCAAATAAATAATTTGGGTTCAATATTGAGTGAAATCTGACTCTTACATCAGCCATTTATTATAACCAGATGATGAAATTTTGGATTCTCAATTCTGTGGGTGGAAAGGATTATGTGCTGATGAAAGTACCTTTTTTACCCTGTTTAATCCAAATATACAATTAGAATTGCTCTTGTTATTAACGTTTTTTTTTTTTTTTTTTAATCTTATCAATTGCTTTGTAAAGGTCTATTTGTCAACAAGGATTGATATATATATATATATATATATATCCAATTAGATTTTCTCTCTCTAGAACATTAATATTTCTTGAAATCATATACATAGATATCTTGGGTGTGTGCGTTTTAGCATAAAGAAAAATATACATATATTTTTGTTGTTACAATTGTAAAACTTATAAAAAAAAAGTGTATTTTTAATAGGTACTGTTATTTTGATTATTAAATCGAACGGTCTGATTTATAATTAGATTAATTAGGTTGTAAATTAATTTTAATGTGAACAAGCAAAAATCAGACCAATGAAAATTTAATTTAATAGTTAAAATAACAATATTTATAATTATAGAAAATAAAAATACAATTCCTCCAATAACTTCAAAACAACAATGAGAAAAAATGACAACATATTTTGATAATTGAACATCCACGATTAAAACAACATGGTAAAAATATAGTTTTGATCATTAATGATTTTTCTGTCACTAATTTTTTTTTATTATATGTCTACATATCAATATTAAATGAATAAATGGAAGATTGATAGATGATGGAAAATGATATCCCTGGTGTAGAGGGTCGAATCTACAATCAAAGAAAACTAAGGGTCAATGACCAAAACAGGACGATGAGCGAGTCGTCAGCCGGTCGTCGATGTGTCATTGGTGAGTCACAGAAAATAAAGTAAATTACAGGAAAAGTAAATAGAGACAGAGACGACCGATTTTATAGAGGTTTGTCCGTAATCTCTAGGTTACATTCTATGTAGTGCTTCTGAGAGCTTCTTCTATGTATAAAAGAGCGTTACAATGATGATATTTTCAATAAGAAAAGGATAAATTGAGATTGGAAATGATGTGATACAAAGAGAATAGGGGAATATTGTGTGTATATTTCTAAATACGCTGAGTAGAATGCCTGGAAAGATGGTAGAACGGCCGGAAGAGAGGATCCCTAGGCTTGCAGAGTAAGCCTTGATTTAGAGGGACTCATTGGCTGACTTGAGTTGCCTGATTCTTGTGGGATATTCCTTGAACACTGATGGAGAGTAGCCCTTTTCTATATTGATTGACTTTCCAATTTGGGAATCACTAGAAGATATTGGAAAACTACCTTTTCTAATGAAATCTGCACTTGCTGGTTGGTTCCCTTGTCTAACATGCTAGATTCAATTTCCTTACGGCTGCCCACGAAATCAACTTTCCTTATTTGGCTTCTACTGATTTGTCAGTCATCTACCAGTTGTTCTACTGTTGTTTGGAACTCGTTCCTAGGTCTTCCGAGTCGTCTGTCTCTGAGTCGTCTCTGATGGCATATCCGGGGAGAGATGAGGTATGAAATCATACCTCAACACCTGGGTTGAGGTTTCTTTTAATTGTATCACTCAAGTACGGGCTCATTTTTATGATCTCTCAAGGAAATATATTGGGACAAACTTGAAAAAAAAAACACCGAAGAAGGTAATTATAGCCAGTATGCCCATATACTGGTGGCATTGATTTCGCGAAACCTCTAGAGTTCACAGTTCTTGTGGATGGCTAATTAAGGAAGGGACTTTAGAGTTCATTTTTGCTATAGTGGAATACTAGAATTTACCTGATTTCTGTACTCGGTGTAAATCGATTGCCCAGTCATTGCCTCGGCTTCCAAGGACTCAGACCAAGTGCTAAATACCAATGTAATTCTTGTCATTTGAAAGAATTAAAAAGCCCCAATATCATTGCTGAATTAAAAACAACATATTTACAGAGAAAAAAAAAAAAGCAAATTGGTTATAAAATGAAGCACAGTTGGTTAAACAAAAACAAGCACTAAGCAAATTCATTACTAAATTAAATACAACAGGTTAACACAAACACAACTCAAGAAATTAACCCAAACCCCATCAAACACTCATTACCGCAACTTAGCTTAACTAAAAAGAAGTCACATAAAAAACATTATGACTACTTCAGGATAGAAAAGAAACTCTAAATTGGAGAGCCTTTAGGACACTACCACCTTAACGGACAATGTAATTATAAGGAAAACTAGTCATCCTAGCATTACTCATTATTGTTGTTCCCATTGCCATAGCCCAGTGTAGGAGGAAATCCAGTCCAATGATGGTTATGTTCATTATCCTGATCCCAACACATGTAATTATCACCACCATCACCACCGCCTCCAACAATGGGCTTAGATCCTTCCCCGGAGCAACTCCCCGCCCCTCGGGACAGTGGCGGAGGAATAACATAGCCTTCACAGCAAGTAGTATCCACGTTAGCTATCCTTTTCCTTAATATGGCTGCCTAACTTGTTATGCAGCTTCTCTTCGAGCACCTCCTCGGCGAGCCCTTCAAGCGAGACTTCCCACCACTGCTTCTTGTCCTCCTCCTCTTCCTCGGCCTCTCCGCTCACTGCACACCTTTGCCTCTGCCCAGGGAGCTTCACCTCACATTAATTCAGCTTCTTCTTCAGTACCTTTTGCAGCGCCTTTTCTTCCTCGAGACGGTTAAAGAGGCTATCGTTGGGCTCGTTGAGCTCCTTGATCTTCGGACGTTGACAGGCCTCCAGAATGGTGTTGGCCGTAGAGCCTGCCGGGGCTCCGTTGTCGTTGGCCGTGAAGTTATCCATCACCACATTCGGCGAGGGGTGGTTGAAGGAAAAATGGTTTCCCAGATGGTGAGAATATGACCACCCCAACTTCTGGGCCGTAAAGTGTGACGATTTCACTTGCCTTCTTAAAAATTCCAGCTTTTCTCCTTGAGAAGGTGACCTGACGAGCGCTTTCGTCTTCTATTGTCTGCTTGTTGTCTTGATCGCCAGCCATGAAAAGAGAGATAAAATTTTTCTAGGAAAAATGAAGGAAAAGATAACGAGAAAATTGGAGGAAAATGAAAGGAATATAAAAGATAATAAGTCTATTAAGATTTCTAATATAACAGTTTTTTTCATTTATTGTTTCCAATATAGGAGAGATTATATAGGCAAGAATATAAGGAAGGTAATAATACGGAATTGCTTGTATAAAGTAATTACATGATAGTCTATTTGTAATTTTAAATCTAATTTCACCATAAAATATTCAGTTCAAATCTATATATTCTCAAAGTTTGAAAATTAAAAAAAAATGATTACATGAAGTGCAATTTATTTAATTTTTCTTGGTTACAGTATATTCTAAAAGTAATTTCATAATTGATTTCTTCCTAATTTACAGAGTTAGACTACCTCATCCCAAATTAAAAAAAAAAAAAAAAAAAAAGCTTAATCTTTTTCTTCTTTTTTATTTTTCCCTTTCGTTACACAATACCATATCATTAACAACAACAACAACGACAACAATGCTAATATTATTACTTTTTTTTTTTCTCCATTTTAGTCTAATTGGTACCTTTATTTTTCTAAAAAGAACTAATTAATCTTTTTATTATATGATTGTCAATAAATAAATATATTCCTTTCCTAAAATATACACTCTGCTGTTATTAAATACGTATTAACTACATTCTTTTTTTTAATGGAAATTATCATTCAAGATAAAACGGGTTACAAACACCAATATCAAAGATAAAACAACACTGTGGTATAAGAGACATAATTCTCGACTAAGATTGATTCCATCAGTAAAATCGATGAAGCTCAGTTAGGAGGACATAAGCCGAGACCTAGTGACATGAAAATTTTTCAAATTCCTCGGCAATTCTATAATTGAGCATGTACAAAGCTCTTTTTAAAAAGATATCTACAATCGATAGAATATTATAATCGATTGAGAGACAGTCACTCGTAACACAAAGACTGCAACAAACTCCGTTTAGCCATAATACTAGCAGAATCAATAGACATATTCTACTGGAAAACAACTCAAGCGGAATACACACACAAAAATAAATCGGAGGTGGGGAAACTACATTCTTTATTAAAAAATTAAAACTAAAACACAAGATTAACAAACCATTACTATAAAAAAAACATCAACTGCGAAATTCATGCCCTATGTGAAACAACTACTCCATCACACGCCACAACTTAGAGGAAAACAATCGGCTAGAGGTAAGAGATCGCTGCATCTATCATCAGACCATCATGACATCGCTGGATCCGTAACGCCGGAAGCTTGTCGGGCTAGATTTGATCGGGAAACTCCCATCTAGAACTTTAGACTCCATTTCCGCTGAAATCACTGAATCAATGATCACCCTCGCCAACCGTAGTGACGGCGGTGGAAGTTCAACACAAAGTGAAACCTAGATATGAGAAATTTGAGAGAAAAAAAAATCAAGTATGAATTAAATTAATTAAATCGGAGTACTTCATTACGTCGTAGTACTGGGAAAAAAGTAGTTCAATCGAAACATACTATTTGAATTGCTTTTATATTATTAGACACACAATTCAATCGGAGTACCTCATATATATATATATATATATATATATATATATTTGGCTAAAGGCTCTAATTCTCTATTGAACAAATAGAAAAAAAAAAAAAAACAAAACAAAAAAAAATCTCTCTGATTGGAATATTTCTTGGTAACGTTTATAAATATATATATATATATATATATATATATATATATATATATATCTTGGGTGTGTGTTTCTTCAAGTCAACAACATGAAAATAGTGTTTTAGCATGAAGAAATACACACATATAGTAAAACTTAAGATAGAAATTGTATTTTTATTTAATCACTAGGCCTACTATATTTTTAATTGGCAAATTAATTTTTTAATAATCTATTGATGGTTGAAAGCAATTCTATCTTATCCGTCGTAGACTTTTAACGTGAACGCTTGAATATAGACCATAAACAATTAATTACTTTTATGTTAGAGGAAAAAAATACAATTCCTACCATAACTGTGTCCTACTTATTATAATATACATATATATATAAATATAAATTTTATATTTAACTAAACCAATAAAGTAAGAAACTTGGTCAAAGAGAAGGTACAGAAAATAACTGAACATCCACGATTAAAACAGTAGGCAGGCAAAAATAAAGTATTTATCACAAATGTTTTTTTTTTTTTTTATAATTATTTTGATATGTCTGCATATGAAATTCAGCGAAACCAATAACGTAAGAAACTTTCCTAAAAAAATAAAAAAATAATAATAACGTAAGAAACTTGGTCAAAGGACTCAAAGATAAGGCAAATAAAATAATTTCATAAAAACAATGAGATAATGAGAACGGAATTTGAAACAGCAGCATTTATCAGTATGCAGGAATAACGTTTGAAACTAACATATTAAATTAGTTTCTCCCATACATTATTATTATTATTATTCATCCAAATCAATGTAAACTTATGAAACTTGGTCAAAGAGATCAAGGCAAACAAGATAACTTCATAAACAATAATAACAAAATGACAACATATATTGATAATTGAGCCCTCCACAACTCCACTCCAGTGATACAACGCTCATTTTGCCTTTTCAGATTTATGAGTTGAGGGCCTAAAACCTCATTTTAAAACAAACACAACAAAAACAAGACATTAATCTAATTACGGACGCAATGACACTTTTTCCGGTCACCTCTCCATCTCGGTCTTTAAAAAATGTGGTGCTAGCATTGACAGGTTTTAGCATAAATGATAACACTTTGAATGATCGGGATAGAGACTTAGCAAGAAAAAAAGAAAAAGACCACAATACGACAGCAAGAACAATGAAACGACAACCAAACCAAGCATTTCTTATCCCGATTTCTGGTCTCTCTGGGTAATGTGCTTCCCAACCCTAGATAGGGTTTTTGCCAGAGTTCCTAAAAGCATTATTATTGCTGTTGGTCCTCCTATCTCCATTGATGTGGTTGCACAGCTTCTTGTGAATATCTTCCAATGACTCGTTCATCTGAAGCAGCTCCTCATACCCGAGGTTGTCAACCGAAGTCTCCCACCAGCCTTTCCCAGATTCATTCTTTGCTGCAGAATTCTCCATCAACTTGTCAATGGCCTTACGCTTCGCCTTCTCGCCCTCGAGGATGCTCGCGAGTTCGGTGTAGTACTGGTTCAGCCCCTCCAACTTTGACTGCTGGTTTGCCCTAATCAGTGGGTGGTCATCTGAAATGGTGCTTGGGGTAAACCTAGAAGGCGGGTTATCGATGTCAATGAGTCGGTTTTCTATGCATTCCATAGAAGGTTGAGCAAATGAGAAGGGATTCCCTGTGGGAGAGAAGGTCATAAAATTAATCTCAGCCCCACAGAGAGTGGCTAACTCATTGGCCTTTTTGTAGATCCCAGATTTACGTTTGGAGAATGTTGTGCTACGATCTTCTTCTTTTGCAATCATCTTCATCTCAATCTTTTGTTTTCCTCTTGTTTTGCGCTGGTCTGACATGGCTAAATGGCTGAAAGCTTGTTTGGGGAAAACTTGATAGAGAAGAATTTAAGAAAATGAAAGGAATGGCTTCGAAGGTGTACTTTTACCTTGCTCTCGTTAGTTGTATAAATAGAGGTCACTCCACCCAATTTATGAGTATAAGAATTTTTTTTTTTTTTTAAATTTGATCTTTGAATTATATACTTAGGTTGGAGTGCAGCTCTACTTTTTTTTATTTGGTATATAGTTACTTGTTCTAGAACTTTCTTTTTCTTTTTGTTTTTCTCTCTAATGACACTACTATATATCTAATGCTTTATTTATTTATTTATTTATTTTTTACTTGACACTATGAATTCTTATTACAAACTATGCACGTGTTTGGTTGGTTCATTCCAATCAAACAATTCTAATTGTTCTTCATCTTTTTTTTTTTTTTTTTTTTTTCCAAAAGTAAATTCAATTTCATTATTCATATTTTTCACGTTAACTTAAAAACTCAAATTTTAAAAATCCATAAATTTGTTATTTAAAGTCTAATGAGATAATTTTTTTAAATTGCAATGAATTTCTAGATGAACGAAATAATATCTATATTGATTTTTTTTTTAAGTACATTTCAAGATTTTACACTTTTTCACTTCAAATAGTTTATATTCAACCAAACACACAATTATAAAACCTCAACTCAACTCCAATGAAAATAACTCAAAAACTCCAACTTAAGCAAACTAACCAAACGACCTCCATATATCATCGACACGATAATTTTGCATGGCTAATTTTTCATTTAAGGAATAAATTCCTAGAAATTGAGCACTCTTTCATATGTTTTATTTTTTTTTTTCCTTCTTTACGTTTTTTGAAAAATATACTTGATTAGATGAACTAACTTGATTTTTTCTTTCAAATATTGATCTGAAAATTTTTCTTAAGCGGTATTGATGTTGATCTTTTTTGCTACTGAAGTATTGATGTTGATCAGTTAAAAGAGAACTAATTAGCATATTTTCACAAATTGTTTGGGTCGGCATACATCCACGCTGCCGATAGCTGATAAGTAAATTACCAAATATGTCTCGAAAAAATGACCATTTCTCTCGTCTATCTGTCTAATATAATTATGTGATAATTATTAATCCCATTTCTTTTGGTTACTCTTAACGATACGACTTGAGGACATATATATATATATATATATATATATATTGTTTTTTTTTTTTTTTTTTTTTTTTTTTCATTTCGTGTTTTGGGTAACTATTATGTGATCTTTATACCATTTAAATATTAGTCTATACCAAAGAGAAAATATGGGCCCCACATATCGCTCGGTTGTAAAAATAAAGAACAATATCCTGAACAGTACCTAATGTTTGTGTTTATACCCTTTAAACATTATCAAGTCAAAGAATACACATGAGTCCCACATACTTTAACAATTCATCTCGAGGACTTTTTTCATTTCGTGTTTTGGCTTATTATTCTGTGCTGTTTAGAAAACGAATCACAATAAACAATACCCGATTTTCGTGATTGTGCCCTTTAAAATGTTAATCTATGTTTAGTAGGATGGAAAAATGAGGGGAAGAAAATTATAGAGATTTTTGGATAGGAAAACGAAATCTTGAGTTGTTGGTAGTGTGGAAATTAAGAAGGAAAAGATTTATAAATCAATCGTTCCATCAATTTTTAATCCTTTTAACTTTGCAAAGGAAAGAGGACTGAAAAGTTTGACAAAAAATAGTAGGTAAAATAACTATTTTAACTTTAATCACTCACGAGGAAACGACAGGTGAGGATAAAGAACTATGAGGAAGGTAATGAAGAAAAAATGAAAGAGCACCAATAAACAATAATGCAGTCCGGAATTATGTAAAATATAAGGAAATGTTGGACCATAAATGAGGGAGCACTAATATGAAAGATTATGTACGCGAGAATAAGGTAGGCAACAGAAAATTGCTTGCAATAAATGGGGGGTGTTTTTTTTTTAAACTAAATACCATGCCATTATTTTTTTTTTTATCTTGTCGTTTAATCGTTTCCGTCACTACATACAAACATACATATAAATACACTAGGTTGTTAGAACGTGCTCCGTATATGTGTGTTAAATTTCTTAAACTTTTTTAGGCATAAAAAAAAGAATATTTAAAGAATAAATGTATTTGAGAAAAACTAATTAAAAATAATATTAAAAGAAAAAATGTATTTGAGAAAAACTAATTAACATTTCCTCAAAAAAAAAAAAAAAAACTAATTGACAAGAATTAATAAAAAAAAAATGTATTTTAATGAGGCATACTTAAAAATATTAGATTTTGTTAAAATAAAGAAACTAAAGGGAAAAGTAGAAATGAAAAAACAAATGAGGATATGTTAAAAAAAATATATTTTTAAGAGAGACAAATCAACAGGAAGAAGAGTAAAGTTTTAAGAAAATAAACCCCAAAAAAATCCACAAAATGACCAACATAAGTGGAAAAAATTGTTCAAACAATAGTAAAACGAAACTATCATATATAAAATTAACTAACATGCATATGAAAAAAGAAAAATATATTTAAATAGGGATATATTTGTGAAAAAAGTTTCAATTGATAAAATTAAAAGGTAGTTATAAAGTCACATTCTATCAAATTATATTTCAGAAGATATAAAAAATTTAAAAAAAAAAAAAAAAAGGGAACGAAACTTCATGGATGAGTGGAAGGAGGAGAGGCATGGGCACTTTCAGGCTTTTATATACAATATAATATTATTTATATATATAAGACGTAAGATTTATAAATGTAAGATAAGATAATTAAGATTTATATATGCAAGATAAGATACAATAAGATAAGATATATGTAATGATCTATATACGCCGTTACGTATTTATATTTTAGTAGATTTTGCAAAGGTTCAATTGTGAATTATAATTTATTTACCCAAAAATAATTGCGACTTATAATTTTAGTCAGACATTAGTAATTATTTATTGATCAAATTTTTACGTTTGTATAAATATTTGTTGTATTTAGTCTCTTTATTACATGTGTGAACATTTACTTATGTTATATCTAAAAGTTTTTCTTAAGGAATATGACATCAGTTTGTGAGTGAATTAGCTTAATTTTTCTCTGAGAAATGTAGTTAATTAATCTGGGTTTACTACTTAGTCAAATCTCACTATTGCTGAAAGAATTTCTTTTGTTTTTTTCCTTTATTAATCTGATGATTAATTCATTAATGATTTATTTTAACCTGATTATGTGGTTTTGTATGAAGCAATATTGTCTAATGAGTACTTCTTTAAAGATTGGGGTGATTTTTGTTTTTATGAATTATAATTTGCCCGTAAATATTTTCAAATTTTCTGTTTCTGTATATAATGTGATTTTGTTAAATATGTCGAGTTAATTAGGCAAAGTACTTCCCTGCAATACAGAATAATACATTTTTAATCATAGCCTTTTCTAGATAGAATGTCATTTTTAATCACCTTATGGTTAATATAAAAGCATAAATATTGGTTGTGGCTAGCTAAAACATTTAACCACGAAACTTTTAATAGTCAAGAAAAACTTTTCCTCACGTTGTGCTAACAGAGTGGGATGTAAACTTTTTAAAAGGGAAATATTAATTAATTACGAAAATTTTTTGTGTTATTATTCGCAATATCTTGCATTTTTTAAACAATTTACCAAAAAAGACAATTTGAATTGGTCGTTGGACCATTGTTGTTGGGATCGATGTTCTAGTAGCTCAAGGAGAAACTGGGCCAAGGGGAAGAAATGGGGCAAAAAAGTTTCCAAATAATCATCAATGAGAAAATGACAACATAATTTGACAATTGAAAATACCCTCAAAGATGACAATGTTTTTCTTCCCCCTCTCCCCTCTTTCAGGGGGCTAGTGATAAACTCCCAATAGACACCAACATAAGGGAAAACTACATAGGATTAGAATTAAAAGCTCAAATTCCCTATTTGGAACGGTAGACAAAGATTGAAATTAGAAAAAACGGGAAATATACTATTTTACGACTATAAGAACCATAAAACGATAATTAAACCAAGCATTAATTCTTATCACAAGATAAATTAGTTTCTCTTGGGTAATGTATTCCCCCCTAGTTATTATTATTAATATATATATATATATATATATTTTTTTTGGAATTTTTAAGAAGCATCTGTGTGGTTGCTAGTCCTCCTCTCTCCAATGATGTGGTTGGACAGTTTCTTGTGAAGATCTTCCAATGACTCATTGGTCTGGAGCAGCTCCTCGTAACTGAGGTTGCCAACTGGAGTCTCCCACCAGCCTTTCTCACACATGTTCTTCATCGTGGAATTCTCCACTAAATTATCGATTACCTTGCGGTTCTTCTTCTCCGCCTCGAGGCTACTCGCGAGCTCCGTGTAGTACTTGTTCAGCTCCTCCTGGTTTAAATGCCGGTGAGCCCTCAAAAGAGGGTGGTCATCAGAAATGGGGCTTAGGTTTAACTTAGGAGGTGGGTTTTCGATGTCCATGATGAGCCTGTTTTCTATGGATTCCATAGAAGGTTCAGCAAATGAGAAGGGCTTATCTTTAGAAGAGAAGATCACAAAACCAACATCAGCCCCACAGAGAGTGGCTAATTCAGTGGCCTTTTTGTAGATCCCAGATTTACGTTTGGAGAAGGTTGTGATACGATCTTCTTCTTTCTCAATCATTCTCATCTCAATCTTTTGTTTTCCCTTTGTTTTGCGCTGGTCTGCCATGGCTAAAAGGCAGAAAGCTTCCTGTAGGGAAAACTTCGAGAGAAAAAAAAACAAAACAAAACAAAAAAATAGAAGATAATTAATGGCTTTCAAGGTGTGCTTTTACCTTGCTTTCATAGCCGTATATATAGAGGTTTCTTAACCCTTTTTTTTTTTTTTTTTTTGGTACGGCTTAACTCAGTTTTATAGTATAAAGAAGTTTTTAATTTAGACATTAATTCACCTAGTACGGAGTGCAATTGTACTATTTTGTTTTTGGTATATATTTACTAGTATATAACTTTTTTTTTTTCCCCTTTTTTTTTATATGGCTTAACCCAAATTTTTAGTATAACGAAGTTTTTAATTTCGACATTAATTCACCTACTACATAATTCAATTATACTATTTCGTTTTTGGTATATAGTTACTAGTCTAGAACTTTCTTTTTTTTCCTTTTTTTTTTTATTTTTATATGGCTTAACCCAATTTTTTAGTATAACGAAGTTCATAATTTAGACATTAATTCACCTAGTATGGAGTGGAATTGTACTCTCTTTTTTTCAGTGAATAAAAGGATTTGGTGGTAATCTTATCATTTTCAGGTATTCACTTTCATAGACAGGAACCTTTTTTCCTTAAATATGACAGGAAGATATGTTCTTTAATCAGTTTCTCTCAATCGGTCATCTGGGGCCTACTCTGTTATCACCAAGCTATGCTTCAACAGTCAGAACTGAAACGAAATCTAAAGGAAGACAAATAAGAATCCAACCCGGATGGACGAAAGAAAGAAGCCTAATAAAAACACTCACTCTTATCAATCCATGCACCTTTGTGGATGTTGTGCAATTGTACTATTTTGTTTTTGGTACATATTTACTAGTCTAGATCTTTCTTTCTTTTTTCCTTTTTTTTAATTTATTTATTTCCTCTAATAATGACAGTACATGCACTTTTATGTTTCCTTTTTTTTTTTTTTTTCCCTACACATCGAAAGATTCTTATCTACAAACTATATATGACATACACAAGATTTGCCTATTTCACTGAAGGAATATACTTTCAAGACACTGTGCACTCTTTCATATTCTTTGTTTTATTTTTTTTCCTTTATTTCCATTTTTAAAAATGGTATACTTTATTAGATGATATCTCCTGATTTTGAAATTTTGTTGATATGGGAAAATCTCAAAGTTGTTGATACTGATCGGAGAAAATATAGTAAATTAGCTCGGTATTAAAAAACGACAAAAATGTGGCTTTTTTTTTTTTTTTTTCCCCGACTAAAATCCAACTTCTCTAATAAAATCCAACTTATTTAAAGAACACTTTTACCTCTTTTTATTTTGCTTTGCTGCTACATGTCATTTTTAATTCTATTCACAATTTAACCTAGGTTACACCCAGAATTCTCCTGCTCATATTATCTTATAAAAACTTCATTGTCATCCTTACAACAACCAATAATGGAAGAAGAAGAATGAGATGAAGAAGAAGCGTAAGATGTACAAGAGCGTCTCTTAATTTATTTTTGAATTAAGATTTACCTTTCATGACGTTTAAAAAAAAAGGGTTCTATACTGCCATATTCTTACTCAGCAGAGCAATCAACATTCATTTAAATTCAAAATTAGAAATTTTCCACAAAAAAAAAAAAACTTTTAATTTCACAAAAGAAACAAGTAGAGCTAGCATTTCATATGTACTTGATAGTTGGGCAGCCATAGCCGTAGAGATCATGGATCCTTCCATAATGCATGATTTCCTTTTGCCCTCAAGCCAAATGAAAACTGAAACCTCAAATACATTCATTAACCCATGCTTGATTCAACAAATTTTCATGTATTTGAAAAAGATTTACTTGTTCCTCCATTGTTTCTCACAATTTCTAACTCAAAAACTTTGAAATCCCTACATTTTTGACGATCTAATAGTTAATCAAAATCTTCTAAGGTCCTTTGATTCTTGAGCTCGATCCACAAAAGCGACGCTCCCATAAGTAGAATTCAAACAATTTTTGTATAGCTGTTTTCGGTCAAATAAATTAAAACCTCCACAAGATTTATGGCTTTTTAAAGAACAAGATGGAGGTGGGGAAAGAGAAGAAACAGGTTCTCTGGTGAAAAAACTTACCACATATGAAATATGATACAAAACTCGTACTAAACTTTTTTTGACAAAAGAGGTGATTTACATATGGTGTATATTAAAAAAAATATATAATTAACGTAATATGTTACATTTTAAAGAGAAAAATTGATTAAATATAATGAAGTAAGAATGAAAAAAAAAAGAACAATATGAACAAAAAATTAGATTGATTCAAGGATGAGACCGCACATCTATTGGACGTACTGTAAAAACTAGTATTCTACAAAGTGCCTTACCACTTTTTTTGTCAATCTTTTTTTGCCACTTTTGTCCTTCCTTTTCTTTCTAAATTACCATCATGTAACTACAAAAACAAAGATGCACCCACCGTCTATATAAAACGACAAAAATCTGACGTGTTCTTCTTCTATACTGTTTATGTCGTTTACTTTCATTTTGTCGTTTCATATTTTGGTTGACAAAACTGCCCATTGCTTTTGGCCAAAAGTCTTTTGTACACCAAATTAACTTCACTTATGAGATTTTTTTTTTTTTTTTTTTTGGTGGTTGCAGTATTGCCTAACTATAAATTCAAATTTGATTTCATTCTAATGTGTAAAATTCGATCCTTCACTTGAAATTAAAAAAAATTTATTTATTTCTTTTTTTTTTCTTTTTCATTTTATTTCCTAATAACATGTCATTATTTTGTTTATCTTTTTGGTAAATGATAACTTCTTTATCTTTTTTTCTTTTTTTTTTTTTTTCGGGTTAATGATTGTTGGGGTTAGACTTCGTCTTTCCTTTATAATGTTAGCTTTTAACAGTTTATCTAACGAATGATGAACTCTCGATTTCAGCGTCTTCATATTTGGGCCGGACCCAATTCATTACATGAGTCAATAACGAACATAGATCGCTCGCATAATTGGGCCGGACCCAATATATGACTTTAAATGCGATCGTTCACATTTGAACGTCGAACATCGGAATAACAGATCGAACGTGATCTTCAACTCATTGACTCTACGGGCCGCGAACGATAGATCACAAGGATAAAATCTTGTTTTCTACCCGTCGTTCGTCGTTCATACCCAACAAAGCTTAAAGAGTATACTCTTCATAATTGTCGAACCCAATGTCAACGATGATGTGTCATGCCCATTATGAAAACTGACAAGTTCATAACTGACGATGGCATTACATTCATAACTGCAAAGATCGTGGTCGGAAATGAAGGTTCAATCAGGTAAGCGTTCAACCTAGATCATAAATAGCATGCTTACACGTGTCCCTAAGGACAGCAAAAGGAAACTGCTCATTGACAGTTATGGGCACAGACCCATCTTCCTCTATAAATAGAGGAAGATCCCCTCCTTCAGAAGGACGGACTCTTCTTCCTGACTCTGAGATACTTCCACTCTGCCGAAATTTACCTAGAAAACCATTGTATATTCTGAAATCACCATTGTACTCAAGAACATCCATATATAGTGAAAACAGTCACTGACAGAGGACGTAGCACATCGTTGGGCGAACCTCTTTATATCTTAGTGTTGATTGATTTTCTGTTCATTTTCTTATTTGACTATCTAGTTTATATTCATTTTCTGACATGAATATCGCTGTTCTTATGTCGCTTTATAAATTTCATTACGATGTCCAAGGATCCAATTAATCGATTATTACATTTTCCATACTAATTTTCTGTTAAATTTTGACCGTAGAAAACCAGCATCTACAATGATAACTTGTTTAACTTCTTTTATCTTATCCATTATTTTCTTTAAAAATAAATATATTTCTGCCGTTACATTTGCAAAGGTTTTGTTGTCACTTAAAATTTTTGTTAGACAGAAAGTAATACCGACATGGGTCAATTTTACGTTTATTATTAATTGTATTTAGTCTCCTTCTTATACGTGTGTGTATGCATGCTAACTATATTTAAAGTTTTTTCTTTCATAAAGAACTATACTCAATGTTTATGTGTTCTTTATGTAATTATAGAATATGCCAATAAATAATGTTTTCCGTTTATTAGTTTTGGAATGATTTTTTTTTCTTTTAGGAATGCAAAGTAATTAACTTGGGTCCGATTGAGTGAAATCTCACTATTACAATATTAGCTATTTATTATAACCAGATTCTGAAATTTTGGATTCTCAATTCTGTGGGTGGGAAGGATTATGTGCTGAAAGTACGTTTTTCCCCCTTATTTAATTCTAATATACAATTAGAATTGCTCGTATTATTTACGTTTTTTTTTTAAAATCTTATCAATTGCTTTTCGGTGTATTTGTCAACAAGAATAGATATATTCCATATTTGGTTTCAATTAGATTTCTCTCCCACTCTATTTTTATTATCCAATTAGATTGTCTTTCGAGAACATTAATATTTGTTGAAAACATTAATATTTTTTATCATTAATGTTTTTTTTAATTATATGTCTACATATGAAGTTAATGAATTAGTGGAAGATTAATGGAGAATAAAGTATGATATCTCCCTGGGATGAGGCTTCTTTTGATTTTAATGGAGTTTTGGCTCACTTTTATGATCTCTCATGGAAATATTGGGACAATAAACCGTCTTTGAAATTGCACATGCAATTGGCACTCCATTGAAACTTGACAAAAACACTGAAGAAGGTAATTAGAGCCAATATGCCCGTATACTGGTAAAACAAACAGTTCACATTCAACCAAACACACAATTATAAAACCGCTAGAGTTCACAGTTATTGTGGATAGGGAAGAGAGTTCAATTTTTGCAAGTGGAATATGAGAATTTACCTGATTTTTGTACTCGGTGTAAATCAATAGGCCACTTCATAGCACAGTGTCAATACATGTTCCGAATGTGGAAACTGCAAAAGCAATAAAAATAGTACTCAGATCAATCTTACTGATCAACCAGCGACAGCAGACCGGTTCATTAAATTATTGGCCGATAAGGAAGTCATTGCTTTGGTTTCCAAGGACGTAGACCAAGTGCTAAATATCAATCTAATTCTTGTCATTTGAAAGGATTAAAGAGCCCCAAAATATCATTGCTGAATTAAAAACAACATATTTACGGAGAAAATGTAATTCATTATTAAATTAAGCACGGTTGATTAAACAAAAAACAATACAACAGGTTAACATAAACACAACTCAAGAAATTAACCCAAACCACATCAAACACTCATGACCACAACTTAGCTTAACTAAAAGAAGTTCCACCGAAAACATTAAAACATTATAACTACTTCAAGATTAAAAATAAAAAAAAATAAAAAACTCCAAATTGGAGAGCCTTTGAGCCACTACAACCTTATAAACAGACAAATGTAATCATAACTAGAACTAGTCATCCTAGCACTACTCGTTATTGTTGTTCCCATCGCCATAGCCCAGTGCAGGAGGAAATCCAGTCCGAGGATAATTATGTTCACTCCCAAGACATGTAATTATCACCACCGCCGCTAACAATGGGGTTTGATCCTTCCCCAGAGCAACTCCCCGCCCCTCGGGATGGTGGCGGAGGAATAACATTGCCTTCAGAGCAAGTACTATCCACGTTAGCTATCCTTTCCTTGATATGGTTGCTAAACTTGTTATGCAACTCTTGAAAATACTTGTACCCCCTCGAGCACATCCTCGGCGAGCCCTTCAAGCGAGACTTCCCACCACTGCTTCTTGTCCTCCTCCTTCTCCTCCTGCTCTTCCTCGTCCTCCTCATCTTCCTCCTCTTCCTCGGCCTCTTCGCTCACCGCACACCTTTGCCTCTGCCCAGGGAGCTTCACCTCACAATTCAGCTTCTTCTTCAGTGCCTTTTGCAGCGCCTTTTCTTCCTCGAGACGGTTAAAGAGGCTATCGTTGAGCTCCTCGATCTTCGGACGTTGAAAGACCTCCACAATGGTGTCGGGCGTAGAGTCCGCCGGGGTTCCGTTATTGTTGGCCGTGAAGTTATCCATCACCACATTCGGCGAGGGGTGGCAGAAGGAAAATGGTTTCCCAGATGGTGAGAATATCACCAGCCCAACTTCTGGGCCGCAAAGTGTGACGATTTCACTTGCCTTCTTATAAATTCCAGCTTTTCTCCTTGAGAAGGTGACCTGACGAGCACTTTCATTTTCTATCATCTTTATGGCTATCTTTTGCTTGCCTTTTTTTCTGCTTGTTGCCTTGATCGCCAGCAATGAAAAGAGTGAGAAAACTTTTCTAGGAAAAATGAAGGAAAGAAAACGAGAAAATTAGAGAAAAATGAAAGGAATATAAATGAAAAATAATTAAATTGAGATTGCAAATGTAACAGTTTTTTTTTTTTTTTTCATTTATTTTATCCTATATAGGGGAGATTATATAAGGCAATAATATAAGGAAGGTAATGATACGGAATTGCTTGCATAAAGTAACTACACGAGTCTATCCGAAATTTAAATTTTACAATAAAATATTAAGTTCGAATATGTCAATTCTCAAGTTTAACAAATAAAGAGAAGAAAGAAAATGATTACATGAAGTGTGGTTTATTTAATTTTTGTTATAGTATAATCTATCAATAATTTCACAATTGATTTCATCTTAATTTGCAGAGTCAGACAACCCCGTCCAAATTAAAAAGAAAAAGGTTATTTTTTGCCCCCTTTGTTACCTAATACCATGTAATTATTATTATTACTAGTTTAAAAACATGTGCGATGCACATGATTGAACATATTTGAGAAAAATTTATCTAAATATGAAAAAATATATAAGTAAAAAATATACAAAAAAAAAAAAAAAACAACTTATTACCTAAAAATAAAATTTAAAAAAAAAAGGCACGAAAAAAGACCAAAAAGATAAAATGACCAAAATGTTAAAAATAAACAAATACAAAAAAAAAAAAAAGGAAATAAAATGAAAAAAAAAACAAAAAGAAAAATTTGAAGGCTAAAAACAAGAAATAAAGTTTTTTGTCCAAAACGTTACGTTTTGGACGAAAAGGGTGAGTGGTAGCTTATTTTAAGCTTTCTTTTATATATAGAGTTTATTATTATTATTTTTGAATAAAAGATGGCTTTTTTATTTCATAAGGCAAAATGTATGCCCTTACAAAAGTGCCAATGAAATTAAGCACATAATCAAGCCATACAAAATCAACAAACTGAGAAATAGCGAAGGTTGTCAAATAGTGGGTTACGCCGTTCTCCTTACAAGTAGGGATGACAATATTCCCCGTGGGGATCCTCCCTGAACTGGACAGGGATGGGGGACAAAGTTTAGGGATGAGGAGGGGGATGGGGATGATTTTTTATCCCCAAATATTAGTGGCGTAGGACGGGGAAAGCACTCCCCACCCCGTCCCCTTTCCACTATATATGTGTGAGCATATGTTTATGAATATAAAATTTACAATAAAAATTATTTTAAAAAGTGTATGCATCCATGAAAATAATGATTGAAACTATGAGTAATAGATAAATGAGGAGAATTTTATGCTTATTTTTTATGGTTTTAAGTTTTTTTTAGCTTAAAATATTTTATAAATATTTAGTTTTCAGATATTGTAATATTTTGATGAGATTTTTAGTGGCTTTATGATTAAGATTTCATTTGCTTATATATTGGAATTTGATTTGTTTATGAAATCTTTGATTTTCAACTAAATTCATGGTGATATATTTTTATAATAGATTGGGAACGGAGAGGGTATGGGGAAAGCCCCTTCGACAGGGAATCCCCGTCCCTAACCCCGCTTTTGTTTAAGTAGGGATGGGATGGGAAAGCATTCCCTGACCCTGCTCTATCTCGTTGCCATCCCTACTTACAAGAAGCATAAGAAACATCGCCACTAGTACAGAAGAGACAGACATCTCTAATGTCGTCAATGATAGCCGCCTCTTGAGCCTGGGGAACATGAGATAACTTTTAGCATAACTTTTAAACTAACAATATTGAAGTGTAATACTACGAAGAAAAAAAAATCAATTCCTTTTATGCAAACTGGGGCCATGGAATGCAAATTAGTATGTCATCCCAAATTAATCCGCGAACAACAAAACTAAAAAAAAAAAAGTTAATCGATATCCAAGTTCTAGTACTGACAAGCAAGCAAATATGAGAAAATTATATTCACCTCAATTATAGTGTAGCATAAACGCTATTGCAAGATCTAGGGTGCTAGCACCAGAAAATTGCTATTGATTTGTTGGTATATAACTTTTTTGCATTATATTCAACGAAACCATGCAATAATGTAAAAAACTTGGTCAAGCATAGGCAAAGTATTTTTTTTCTTTTTCGTTTAATGTTACTATAAATTTTTTCCAAACATTTTCAAAAATCTTAAACTTTAACAGTATAAAATGAGATGAATTTTTTTTTTCCAAATTGTATAGAATTTCAAGAGAAACGAAACAAGATCCATATTGTTAATTTGTTTTGAACACATTTTAAGTTTTTAAACTTTTTCACTTCAAACAGTTAATTTTCACCAAACGTATATTTTCAAAATTCAAACCATTTCTAACCTCCAAAAACCGTCTCCAAACATGATCTCAAACGGGGCCTAAATAACTTCAAAACAACAGTGAAAAAAATGACAACATATTTTGATTGTAAATAACTTCAAAACAACAATGAAAAAATATGACAACATATTTTGACATATTATACTAATATACTAAAGGAAAGGGTCGTTTTACTGTTCTTTCTATAGTACTAAACAGTAACTTTTGCTTTTTTTTTTTTTTTTTTTTAATCTCGTTGCTTTTGCTACAGTAATGTACAATGATATACAGTAAATGGACATTTTTGCCCTCCTATTTTTGCCTGCCGGTTGGTTTACCCCACAGTAAATGGACGATTTTTCCCTCTTAATACTGTGAAGATGACTTCACCCTTGGTTGTTTGCCTACCGGTTCCTGTTCCCACAGTGGATGGACGATTTTGCCCTCCAAACCCTATTTTCCCCTTTGCCTTCTTCCTTCCACCGCCCATTATGCCTCTCCATTTTCTCTCTCTATTCTTTATGTTCGACTCTCTCTCTCTCTCTACCGCTCTGTCTCTCTCTCTTCTTCTTCTTCGGATTTTTGGCCTCCAAACCCTAGATTTTGGTTTTTTTTTTTGCACTCTCGGCCGCTCATTGTCTCTTTTTTGCTTTCGGTTTGTACTGTTTATGTTTTTTTTTTTTTTTTCTCCAGTGTGTTTATTCTCTCCGGATCTGGAAGTTTGGCTTTTGTTCATTGTTTTCGGATTTTTTTTAACGCTTTTTGATGTTATTGGGTTTCTCTGTTGAAGGTTTGGATGTGGTTTTGTGTTAAAAGTTTAAATTTTGATTTTTATTCTTTTTTTCATTTTATTACTGTTTCTGACTCTTTTTTTTTTCCCTTCCTTTTGTTACCTTTTTAACTTACTAGTGATTTTTTCTACTGGGTTTTCTTTATTTCATTTTTTCTGAATGGTAAGTTTTGATTTTTGATTTTTTCCCTTCCCTCTCTCCGAACCCTATTTTTGATTGTTGGGTTTTTTTTTTTTTTTTTTGGAAACATTTTTTGTGTTGGAAACTTACTAATGATTTTTTCTACTTGGTTTTCTTTATTTCATTTTTTTCAAATGGTAAGTTTTGATTTTTGATTTTTTCCCTTCCCTATCTCCGAACCCTATTTTTGATTGTTGGGGTTTTTTTTTTTTTTTTTTTTGGAAACGTTTTTTGTGTTGGAAGTGTAGATTTTAATCTTTATTGTGTTGTTTTCTGCTTCATTGTTGTTTATGTTAAGTTTTTGTTTTTTTTTTTGGCTCAGATTTTGGGTTTTTTGGTCTCGGAACCCTAATTTTTTATTGCGGGGGGGTTTTTCCTTTTTTTTTTTCCCGGTACATTTTTTGTGGTGGAAGTGTAGATTTTTGCTCAGTTTATGGGTTTTTTGGTCTCAAAGCCCTAATTTTTTTTGTTGGGTTTTTTTTTTCCGGTACATTTTTTTATGGTGGAAATGTAGGTTTTAATCTTTAGTGTGTTGTTTTTCGCTTCATTGTTGTTTCTGTTTGCTTTTTTCCCCACCTCAGATTTAGGTTTCGTCCTCTATTGTTCATATTCTTCTTCCTTTTTTTTTATCATGAGTATTTTTTTATCTGTTTTTCTAATTTTTGGAAACAAATGCAGAGTAAAAAAACCTAAACAAAAGATAAGGTATGTTGATTTTTTTCCTCTTTTTTATTTCGGTATTGTTTTTCCCTTTTTTTTATTTGATTTTTTCTAATTGGTTTTTGCATATTGGAATAACAATGGTGAGAAAATGGACAAATGCAAATACCAAGAGGAACATTGAGGATTTTTCTCTGTTGATTTATAAATTTGTAATTTTTAGCCTTTTTTTCTCCCCGGGTAATATTTTGTTGATTTTGTTTGCAAGTTTGATCCTTGTATTTTGTATGTTGATGATTTTATGTTATATTTAGGATTTGTAGTGTTCGGTGTTTTTATTATGAGTTATTTGTTTTTCTGTTAAATTTTTATTTGGTTTGATTTTATTATAAATAGGACATTTTCTGATTAATTATGAGTTAGCGTGTGTGATGTTTTATTATCATGATTCTTTATTTTGTTGTATTTAATCCGTGAGGAATCATTGTTCTGTTTAATAATTGTATTGTATCATTTAGTTAGATATGAATGAATTGTTAATCTTTGTACCGTTTAGTTCTCTACCTATCATCACAGTATCTAATATGTCTTTAACATTTAATGCTTCTAAATTATCTGTTTTTTTTTTTCTTTTTCTGTTGTAATTGTGTCATTTGCTAGAAGTCTGTAGCTTACTGCTCCATCATTATTTTGACTGAGATTTTTTTCGGCTGCAACTTTGTCATTAATGCAACTAAATATCTTAAAATTTCTTATCTCTTATCTGTTGTCTCCAAAAAAATTTTTTACTCTCTCTTGCACCAACTCTTTTCATTTACTTGCCTCTCTCTTATAAATAAATTTTCTCTTCATTTATTGCTTCATCTCTTTCCTGTACTATTAATGCTTCTATAAATTCTCTTAACTCCTTTGCTTTGAATCTTAATTCACCTCTGTTCAAACCCACTCTTTTATCTAAGTACTGTTCTTATTTAAGACTTTTAAAAATATTAGATTTGGTTGAACTAAAGAAACTAAAGAGAAAAAATAGAAATGAAGAAAAAAAAGAGGATATATTAAAAAATATATATATTTTAAGAGAGACAAATTAACAGGAAGAAGAGTAAGGTTTAAAGAAGATAAACCCCCAAAAAAATCCAGAAAATGACCAACATAAGTGGAAATGAATTGTTTAAACAATAGTAAAATGAAACTATTATATAGAAAATTAACTAATACGCGTATGAAAAAGAAAGAAAAAATTAAATAGGGACACATTTGTGAAAAAAGTTTCAATCGAGAAAAGAAAAAAAAAAAAAGAAAAAAAGGTAGTTATAACTTATGAAGTCACATTCTATCAAATAAAATTTCAGAAGATAGAAGGAGAAAAAAAAAAAAAAGATGAACGAAACTTCATGGACGCGTGGAAGGAGGAGAGGCATGGGCACTTTAAGGTTTTTATATATTATATATATATAAGATAATATAATGTATATATATAAAACGTAAGATTTATATATGTAAGATAAGATAATGTAAGAGTTATATATATATAAGATAAGATAAGATAAGATATATGTAAGATTATGATTTATATATCCCGTTAAATATTTATATTATAGCAGATTTTGTAAAGGTTTAATTGTGACTTAAAATTTATTGACCCAAAAAAATTGCGACGTAATTTTAGTCAGACATTGGTAATTATGAATGGATCAAATTTTTACATTGTATATGAGTGTGTGTATGTGGTTTTTTTTTTTTTTTTTTTTTTTAACGTGTGTGTACATTTACTGTATGTAACCTAAAAGTTTTATTTATGTATATTAAGGAATATGACATCAGTTTGTGAGTAAATTAGCTTTTTCTCTGAGGAATGTAGTTGATTAATTTGGGTTTATTACTTGAGTCAAATCTCACCATTGCTGAAAGAATTTCTTTTGTTTTTTTTTTTTTCCTTTATTAATCTGATGATTACTACATTGGTGATTCATTTTAACCTGATTATGTAGTTTTGTAGGAAGCAATGTTGTCTAATGAGTTTATTCAAAAAAAAAAAAATGTTGTCTAATGAGTACTACTTATAAGATTGGGGTGATTTTTATTTTAATTAATTTTAATTTGCCCTAAAAAACTTTCATATTTTCTGCTTTTTATATGTAATGTGCTTTTGTTAAATTTACCGAGGTTAATTAGTCAAAGTACTTCCCTACAATATAGAAGAATACATTTCTAATCACAACCTTTTTTTTTCACAAAAGAATGTCATTTTTAATCGCCTTAAGCTTAATTTAAAAGCATAAATATTGGTTGTGGATAGCTAAAACATTTAGCCACAACATTTTTAATCGTCAAGAAAAAGTTTTCCTCACATTGTGCTAACAGAGTGGGATGTAAACTTTTTAAAAAGGAAAATATTAATTAATTACGAAAAATTTTAGTGTTATTATTCGCAATATCTTGCATTTTTTAAACAATTTATCCAAAAATACAATTTGAATTGGTCATTGTGCCATTATTGTTGGGACCGATGTCTAGTCGCTCAACAAGAAACTGGGTCAAAGGAAATAAAAAGGGGAAAAAAAGTTACCAAATAATCATCAATGATAAAATAACAACATAATCTGACAATCGAAAATTCCACAAACCCCTCAAATTAAGATAACAATGTTTTTTTGCCCTTTTCAGGGCCTACCAATAGACAAAAACGTAAGGAAAACTACAAAATTATTATTAAAAGCTTAAATTCCATATTTTGGATTTCTAGACCACGATTGAAATTGTAAAATAGGGGAAGAATACTACTTTACGACTACAAGAACCATAAAAAGACAATTAAACCAAGCATTAATTCTAATCACAAGATAGAGTTTCTCTAGGGTAATGTGTTTATTATTATTATTATTATTATTATTTTTGAATTCCTAAGAAGCATCAGTATTATTGCTAGTCTTCCTCTCTCCATTGATGTGATTGCAAAGCTTCTGGTGAAGATCTTCCAATGACTCATTCGTCTGGAGCAGCTCCTCGTAACTGAGGTTGTCGACTGGAGTCTCCCACCAGCCTTTCTCAGACATGTTCGTTGCCGTCGACTTCTGCACTAAATTATCGATTGCCCTGCGGTTCTTCTTCTCCGCCTCGAGGCTGCTCGCGAGCTCAGTGTAGTATTGGTTCAACCCCTCAAGCTTTGATAGGTGGTCATCGGAAATGGTGGTTGGTTTAAAATCAGGAGGTGGGATTTCGATGTCAATCATGAGCCGGTTTTCTATGGATTCCATAGAAGGTTCTGCAAATGAGAAGGGCTTCCCCTTGGGAGAGAAGGTCATGAAACCAACATCAGCCCACAGAGGGTTACTAATTCATTGGCCATTTGTATATCCCACTTTTACGTTTGGAGAAGGTTGGGTTACGATCTTCTTCTTTCTCAATCATCTTCATCGCAATTTTTTGTTTTCCCCTTGTTTTGTGCTGGTCTGTCATGGCTAAAGGCAGAAAGCTTCCTATTGAAAAAAACTTAAAAAGAAGAAATTTAGAAAACTAAAGGTAATGGCCTTCTAAAGTGTGCTTTTACTTCTCTCATTAGCCCTATAAATAGAGGGACCCAATGTTTTTAGTATAAGGAATTCTTTTAATTCAAAATTTAAGTTACTTAGTATATATGGGGTGCAATTACACTATTTTATTTTTGGTATATATTTTTCTAGTCTAGAACTTTTTTTTTTTTTCCTTTTTGTTTTCCTCTAACCGTGACAATTCCATCTAATATGCACTTTTCCTTTTTTTTTTTTTTTTTTTACACCATCTAAAGAACGCTTATTTACAAAATATATGTGACGTTTACACAATTTGTTATATGCTTGTTTCACTGAAGGAATTTATATATCTTCCTAGACATTGAGCACTCTTTCATTATTTTTATATTGTTTTATTCGTACTTCAATTTTTTAAAATGATATATTTAATCAGATGATATAAACTGATTTCGATTTTTAAATAGCGATTTGGAAATTTTTCATAGTGGTATTGATAGTGATTATTTGATAAAAGACAATTAATAATTTGTTTGGCATTTTTTGCAAGATATTAATGTCACAATTATGCATGTATTACTGTCAATAGTTAATAAGGATATTCCTAAACGTCTCCAAAATAATAAATAATAATAACTCAAATCTGTATGTCAAATGTAATTACCTGATCATGAATCCCATATTTTTCGGATGCATCTCAAGGACTTGCCCACTTGACGGATAGTAATTAAGGTTCTTTCTTTATTTTGGTGTTTTGGACTATTATCATGTGATTTCTAGTAATTGAACCACGCCAAATAATTTTTTTTTTAATAATTATAAGAATAAAAATCAATAGGTATATCCAGACATCTCAATTCGGATCAACAACTCATTAGCACCGTCATCATTTTTCCATCTCACTAAATATTATTGATGAAAAGAAAAACAAAATTTCATATCAATTAAATGAACAAGGGAAATAGAGAACAAAGAACAAGGACAAATCTAAACGCCTAACTAGATCAAGCCAGAAGGTAATTTCAGAGAATCAAGTCGGAATTTTGTTGTTAAAAGTAGCCTTCAAATAACCCTCTAGTTAAAACCCATTGGGGAAAATATTAGAGGGAAAAAAGAGTATACATCTACTTATCAAAGTGGATTAATTAAAAAATCTATGGTACATGAGAACTGCCAAATCTCCATGGACTAATAAAAAGCAATCATTTGCAGCATTAAACCATCAAGCATCCACATCCATGCGCTGCATAGGAGGCTAATTTATGGGCCACTTGATTTCTTTCCTTATAGATATGTGGCGCTCAATAGGTGATTTTGTTAAGGCGTAATTAATAGTCCCGTTCTATCTTGCCAAGAATCTCCACGGGACATGTTTTTAGTTTGCAGTAATTCCATCACGTAAGTAGAATCACAGTCAAACCATATAAAATCCCACTGAAATAGATCCTTGTGCATTTAGGAGGGGGAAAAAAGTAGATCCTAGTGCTTTTTTTTTTTTTTTTTTTAAGTAGACAACGGTGACATGAATACAGGTGAATAAATTCTAGTATAGGTTGGTACCCTTACATACCCTCATCATTTATCTACCCCAGTGTATTATTAAACTAAAATAAAAAGATATTAAACAAAGAAATAAATCAAAATGTAAATGCTTAATATGCAGGTGCCAAAAAGAAATTAATTAAAAATGCACACACATATGTTAAAAGAAAATATAGAAAATTTCATACACAGACACTAAAAAATAGTTGGAAGTCAGTATCTCAAAAAATCAAAAAATCAAAACGCAAGTCTTATTATGAAAGTAATAGGGAAGATCCTCTAACAAAAATCCAATGTAAATACTTACAAAATTTGTAATAGGGAAGACCCGCCAAATCCCAATAAGCAAGGATATGTAGGCTCTAAAAGCCCCCTCTAATTGGTTTTTTGTACATGTATTGGACTCAAATTTTCAAATAGTCCCTCACCCTCTAAGAAATTAAGACTTATTTTATTCTTTCAAAAATTAAATACATATACTTATTAGCCCCCCTCATCAAAACTCCTTACTTCGTCATTGATGAACGGCACGTGATGTAAAACTCCTGACCATTAAACTACCAAGTAGTATTTCAAAGAATGATCCCATAAAAAGCAACTATGTCAGCTACAAGACTAACTTCCCGGAAGATATGAGAAATCCAGTAGGAAATTTTCTTTCAATGCTCCATGGTCATGGTCAAGAGTTGAGAAATTCAAACTTGACCATTACCATATTTGATAAAACAGTGGATACAGTGAACTCAACTTTCCTTTCATAGCTTCAAATATGTCAACATGACAAGAGGAAATTTAACTTTGTTATTATTATTGTTTATAAAAAAAATAAAAAAATAAAAAAAAATAAAAAAATCAGGGGCTAACCATACGCTGACAGGAATGTTCACTGAATGTTTCATGGACAAGTCGTACCCAAAACGAGTAGCGTGTCACCTTAACCTGACCAAATGTACTAACAATAAGATATATGTGAGTATGATATCAGGCATTCTAAATTACGTATTAGGCTAGAAAAAAATAACAAACATTTATAATTATGACCCCAAGAGGGTCACCCAACATTCGAACCGTTAACCACTAACCAAGTCAATGATTGTGATTGTTGTTGTTGTTATTATTGGTTATATACTAGTTTTGTTAACGATTTTCATAATGATTCTCAACCAGCTGTTAGATCAGTCTGTAAAATATATAGTGGGAACATTTGAGAGAAAGGAAA
>BKCH01002209.1:0-17374 GCA_008635985.1 Ficus erecta
AAAAAAAAAGTAGATATAGAAATTAAGAGGAAAAAAAGGAATCAAATGTTGATGATGGTATTAAAATATAAAAATAAGTTAAGTGTTATAGAGCACATTTAAAAAAAAAAAAATTTGAGTGGGGGCACTTTTGAGGAAAAAAAAACTTTTGAATGCTGGCAAATTATAAAATCTTAAAAAAAAATATATATGAGATAAAATTTAGATTTCAAGAAATTGAGAGGGGACGTACCCCCGCCCGGCCCTAACTTAGATCCGTGCCTACACATATATATACATATACATATATAAATATATACATATATAAGAAATTTTGAACTTCACGAATTTGAAGTTTTCGGCAATCACAAAAGGAAACAAAGAAAATTAGGCTTAGACTTGGGCTTGGGCTTCACCTTGGACTTGACATGCCTCTTTCAACTTCCAAACAGTTTCGTGTTTTTCTAGCTTAATATATATATATATATATATATAATTACTTATTAATAATAAAGGATGAGTCTCATAATATGGAGCTCACTTATCCATTAATGTGATATTAAATATCACTGATATTCTCTAATATTTGTCTTATATTTATGTTTTAGTAATTAATTATTGGTCAAACTTTACATTTATAGCTATTTGTTTTTGTGTCTTTCTTAGTGTGTGTACAATTAATGTGCATAAATGTTTAAAAGTTTTCTTTTATTTTTGATAAAGAGTTTAATGGCTTTTCTTTATGTAATTACCAAATACGACCTTTTTTTTTTCCTTTTAGGAAACGTCATTAATTAGATGAATGTATTCTTTTTTCTTTTTTTTTCGGTGAAGATTCAAACTAAAGTCTAAGTGTGAGAATTATTGAACGCAACCATTAATTAATTGAGTGAATTAATGTGGACTAAATTTGGGTTTACTACTTGAGTCAAATCGCATCTCACTATGGTTAAAAGTTTTTTTTTTTAAATTTAATAATGTGACGAGTAATACAGTTATACTATTATCAAATTATGTGGGCCCGATATTTTGCTATTATTTTTTTTAAAGAGAAATTTTCATTATTCTTATTAAGGAAACAAAAAAACACCAAACATAACAAACCCCGTATTACATGACACAAAACCCTTAAATAAGAACGGATTCACCAGTGAAGTTTGATGACACTCAAAGGGAAAGACGTATACTTGAGATCCGATAATAGATATATACCTTGGCACACTGAAATTGAGCACATGTAAGGCTCTTTTTGACAAAACCTCGACAGTTGATGGAATTTCTAGTTCAATCGAGGACTAAGACTCAGTAGCACAAGGTTCACTACTAACTCCGTATGGAAGTAACTCTAGCGGGACTAAAACACCGTCAAAACTCATATCTGACGGATAAACAACCAACGCAGAAGGTGGATAAACCACCTTCGTTATTAAAAATAACAAACAAAAACAAAACACACAAAGAAAAGATGACAAAGACATAGTCATTATTACACAAAAATCTACATACCGTAAAACAAAAAAAACCAATCATATAGAAAGAGTCCTTACCGATAAAACAAACCACATTGTTGGAAGAAACTAGGTTACTGAAGTCGAGCTGCTATAATACCTCCTCGGTACGTGACGACCATGCACCACCATCAACTATCTCATTGCTACCTTGATCGTCATTGCTACTTTGATCCTCCTCGCAACACACATCCTCGTGCCACGGGCTTACCTCTACCAAGACTCTCATCATATAATTCCCACCTTCATCTCTAGGGCCAAGAAACCAGAGACAGGCCCAAGGCCACTACCAGAATCCGGCTCCAAGAGAAAGAAACAATTGAGAAACTGTAGCCTTCACAGAGAGGGAGAAAAGAGAGAAAGAAAGAGGAAAGCTTTTATTCAAGACATTTTGCTATTATTTTTAGCCAGTAAAATTAGTGAAGTGTTTGAGAATTATATTTTTAAAAGAGCTTTTGAACTCAAAATGATTTTAAGTTTTCTAATAAGTAATAAAAAAGCTAAAATAAAATTTGAATATCTAACTTAAACTCTAACACAAGTTTTAAAGTCAATTCAAAAGAGCTTTTTTCAGAAGTCATATTTTTTGGTTTGACATGAAGCTCTTTTTGACACTAGAAGCTCTTCTAACAGATCATCCGAATACTTTTAGAAGTAACTTTTAGACTTAGAAAACTAAAAATAACTTCTAAAAAGCTATGCCTAATATGCTATATATATATATATATATATTGGTTTTTGGATTATTAATTTGTGGGTGTAGCCATACAGGTTTTGTATAAAGGAGCATTGTTATTACTAAAATACCTTATTTCTACAATATTGTCTAATGTGTACCACTTCTAGATGTGTCAAATAGGTTTGTCCATTGCTTTTATTTTGAGTCCATTAGTGCTTCGTGTAGTGTCCGTACCGGTTTATTTAATAAATGTGTCATGTTGTACCGTGTACATTTTAAATTTATAGTGTCCAACTAGCTTGCGGCCCAGTTAAATCCATTGTGTCTTTAACATGCTCATGCTTTAATCATGCCCAACAATAAAAATTGTAAATATTAAAAAAAAAATTTTGAATACAATACAAATATCATAAAAGAAAGAAACAGTGTCGTGTCATTTTCATGTTCATTATTGTACTCGTACTAGTGCTAGTGTCGGACACTTAACGTGTCATGTTTTCATTCTAAAAATCGCTTTAAGTACGGCCCATTTACTTAAATATCCCGGACTAATAATTGTGTCGTATTATGTCATGTCTTTGCCGATCCACTAAGCTCAACCCATTTTGACATCTACTTCTTTAGAATCATATATCTACAATTTCCCGTCAAAAGGCTTCCATATGTTGCTTTTATGTAATGTGCTTTTATTAGACATGTGTAGTGAGTTATAATTAGGTCGAAGTACTTTACGATAGATATTAAAAAAAATTAAACTTTTAATAACATCTTTTCATGACTGAATTTCATTTTTTTAATCACAATCTTCTGATTAATATTTATTTAGTCACAAATTTTTTACAGTGATTAAAACTTTTAGCTACGAGATTTTATAATCAATGAAAACAATTCACACCATGCTAAAAAATTGATATGAGAAATGACTAATAAATTAAGAAATATCTTGGTGTAACTATTAATTTCTATTGTAATAATTTATACAAAAATTTAAGGAAAACCTAGTGTAATTATTTTCAATATATCTCGCGCTTTTATCGAAATTTATTCAAGAATACAATTTCAATGGGTCATTGTGCCAATCAAGTTAGGATCGATGTTCTCGTGGCACAACGGGAAACTTGGTCAAAGCGAAGGAAAAGGATAAAAAGGAATGAAATAAGGGTTAATTTCACTTTTAGCACCTGTAGAAATTTTATTATTAAAAATAGTATTACTTTTTTTCCCTTCATTATTAGCACTTAATGTGGGGTCCAGCAGCATTTAATGTATATCAAATTACGGGTTTACCCTCATCTCCTTCAGCTCAAATATCCCTCTCCCTCGCATGGCCCAAAAAAAAATTTCAAACCAACATCTACAGTATTTTAGAGAGAGAAAACTGAAATCCAGAGAGAGAAAGAGTTACCAGCCACCGGAATCTTATTTTTTTTTTCACTTTTTCACCTAGCCCCCCACCCATTTTGAAACCCAAATCTTTATATAATAGAGAGAAACTTCCATTTAGAGAGAGAAACTTCCATTTAGAGCGAGAAACTTCAATCGAAAGTTTTTTTTATATTTTAAATATAACATTTTTAACCATTTTTGAGTAAAGGTCATTCCTGTTATGACCATCCGGTCATAATAATTATGACCTATGTTAAAAAAAAATTTAAAAAAAAATCTAACATTTTTGGTCATTTTTTAGTACAGGTCAAAACGGTTATGACCAGGTGGTCATAATGGTTATGACCAAGTAGTCATAACAGTGTGGTCATAACGGTTATAACCAGGTGGTCATAATGGTTATGACCAGGTAGTCATAACAATGTGGTCATAACGGTTATTATCAGGTGGTCATAATGGTTATGACCGGATAGTCATAACAATGTGGTCATAACCTTTATGACCACCTGGTCATAACCGTTATGACCACCTGGTCATAACCGTTATGACCACCTGGTCATAACCGTTATGACCACCTGGTCATAACCGTTATGACCACCTGGTCATAACCGTTATGACCACCTGGTCATAACCGTTATGACCACACTGTTATGACCACCCGGTCATAACCACCCGGTCATAACCGTTATGACCACCCGGTCATAACCGTTATGACCACACTGTTATGACTACCCGGTCATAACCATTATGACCACCTGGTCATAACCGTTATGACCTGTACTAAAAAATGGCCAAAAATGGTAGATTTTGTTTTAAAAATTTTTTTAACATATGTCATAATTATTATGACCGGATGGTCATAACAGGAATGACATTTACTCAAAAATGGCTAAAAATGTTAGATTTAAAAATAAAATAAAAACTTTCGATGGAAGTTTCTCTCTCTAAATGGAAGTTTCTATCTATTATATGAAGATTTGGGTTTCAAAATGGGTGGGGGGCTAGGCGAAAAAGTGAGAAAAAATAAGATTCCAGTGGATGGTAACTCTTTCTCTATCTGGATTTCAGTTTTCTCTCTCTAAAATATTGTAGATGTTGGTTTGAAAATTTTTTTTGGGCCATACGAGGGAGATGGATATTTGAGCTGAAGGAAATGAGGGTAAACCCGTAATTTGATATACATTAAATGCTGTTGGGCCCCACTTTAAGTGCTAGTAATGAAGGGAAAAAAAAGTAATACTATTTTTAATAATAAAATTTTTACAGGTGCTAAAAGTGAAATTAACCCATGAAATAAATATCAATGAGAAAATGACAACATAATTTGATAATTGAACATTCCACTAAACAATTCGAAGATAGCACTGCTCCTTTTTCTTTTCAGTGAGGGGACAAAAACACGAGCACAAAAAATAGAATTTTTTTAAGAAACACATAATTAATTAAGAATGCAATGACTCTTTTTCCTTCACCTCTAGGTTGGTTCCTTAATAAATCAATCGATATTGTGCCAACATAAAAGAACATTTACCCTATTTGTCTCTAGGGACAGAGAATGAGTAGGAAAAAAACGGACAAAAAATCACATAACGACTACAAGATCTAGAACAATAAAACGACAACTAAATCAAGCATCTTTTATCCCCAGTTGGGGTTTATTCGGGTACTGACCATCCCTACACTAGTTAGGGTTTCCTCCAAAGTTCCTATTGCCAAGATCTGGAATCAAAGAACAAGCATTAGTATTATTATATATTGGTCTTCCTCTCTCCATTGATGTGGTTGCACAATTTCTTGTGAAGCTCTTCCAATGACTTATTCATCTGGGCCAGTTCCTCGTACCCGAGGTCATGGGAGCAATTTTTCGTTCTGAATGTCGATGAGCCGGTTTTCTATAGATTCCATAGATGGTTGAGCAAATGAGAAGGGTTTCCCTTTGGGAGAGAAGGTCATAAAACTTTAGAGAAGAAAAACGATAGTTAATGGCTTTCAAGGTGTACTTTACATTTCTCTAGCAAAGCGTATAAAATAGAGGTTATAAGAGCATCTCTAAGGGAATACTAAATTGATGTGAAAATTTTAAAATTTGAAATTTTGACTGAAAAAAAGTATTTCCTAATGGAATGCATTTTTTTTTTTTAACAAAATTTACCATAAACCAAACTTTATGCCAAATTTATTACAGGGTATTACAAATACCATATTTTTTAGTTGAATCTTATCGTTTACTGTATTCAATTTTTCTTGTAATCATTACACTTTCTTATTTTTAGATTATTTAAACAGTGAAATAAGTTCACTTTTATGAGTTTCAAGACATAATATAATAATGAAAAAATGAAGATATGATATTAGTAATAGCATTATATTCTGAAGTATAAAGTATGATAATTCTACCTTTTACACTGTTTAAAATATATATATATATATATATATTCTTGACATAAAATTGTATTATAGATGGTCTAATTGGACTCAAGTCTCTACCTTTCCTTGTTATCTCTCTCTAATTCTCCCTCCAAATAATAATATGAGGAAAGGAATTTCTTTGATTGGCTCTTGGCACTTAAATTTCTCTGTTAATTTGCCTACCGTGGATTGCAATTAAAATGTTTTGTTTTTTTCGTATGTATTTTATAGAACCCACGTTATTATTATCTATTTTCTTTCCTTCTTTTTCTCTCAATTCCCTCTAATAACAACACTAATATCTAAGAAAATGTTTTATTATTTTTTCTTGCTTGAACGCTATGTAGCTATTTGTCACGGACTTAATCGAGAGGCTCGTCCAGGTCCCGTGTGCCGCCCCCACTACAGGGGCCAGTTGTCTCGCCACCAGGCGCACTAACATGTCTTGTCAGTTGATTTCACCATGCCTTGGACTCCTCAGAGGAACGCTCCAGTTCCCGACCATTTTGTGCAGGGGTGATCTAGCCCCTTCTTTAATTAGCAACGAAGTACATTCTGCACGCACCTGTGGAGTCAACCCCCAAGTCGAGGATATCCAGCCAACTAGGCTCGCATACTCGTGCTTCATCCATCCGCTGCCACGACGGAAAATATGGACATGACACTCTCCTCCACTCAATCCGATGCACGCCCCCCAACACCGAAATGCACTACCCTACTTGCTTGCATTGTTGCAGGTGCTTGGCATACACGTTCGTACCCTGTCTGCTCACTCCGTACGAGTGCTTGGCCTCGTTATGATACCCGCTATCTCTCAATCTCCTCGCAACCTCCCAATTGATTCCTATATAGACGAGCTTCAACACTTCACGGGCAATTTAATTTGAGATTGTGCCTCTAGTGATCACCTCCCAAGATCCTGGCCTTGTGCATCCCACACGCAACGCAGCCGCTTTGCTCTGATGCCACTCTGTCACGGAGTTAACCGAGAGGCTGGGCCAGGTCCCGTGTGGCTCGCCCACTGCAAGGGCCAGTCGTATAGCCACCAGGTGCGCTAACACGTCTTCTCAACTGGTTTCGCCCTGCCATCGGCTCGTCAAGGGCCTAGACATATTGGGCACTCTTCTTTTTTATTTTTAATTATGTACTTAATTAGATAATTTGACACAATTTTGATTTTTTTCTTTTGTAATTAATTTGGAATGTATACTATCCATAAACGTGATCCATCGTGATCGGATGAGAGAGTACTAATTAACTTGTCGTGTTTTCACAAGACGTACGTTGTGTAATAACACGTGTTGTACTGTCAACAGCTAATAAGGAAAATGCTAAATATCTTGAATCTATCTGTTTTAATATGTGAAAATTACATATCCCAATTTTTCCGATAGAAAATTACCTAAATAACTAACTTTTGTTATATATTGATTAACATGACACAAATTCCTCACTCTTGACTAACATGACATAAATTTTAGTTAATTTTAGTTTAATTTTGTGTCATACTGATCTAGTGTTAATTTTTGTATCATGTTGATGCAATCGTCTTTAAATTTATGTAATTCAGGTACTTTCCATTTTTTCGGATGTGTAATCTCTAGACCTATAAATTCGGCTACCCGACCCAATCCAATCCAACCTAACGAGCAAAAGAGGAAAAATGGATCTGGCCCAGTTGAGCCCGCCCAAATTGAACAAACATAAGCTCGACCCTGCTCTAAAGCCCAACGGGCTTAAAATAGGGCCGGGTGGGGCTTAAATCCGAACCAGGTAAACAGGTTTTTGAAAAAAAAAAAAAAAAGATGGAGAGAGAGAGATGTGTGTGTGTATTTATATATATGTATATATATATATATATATATATAAAACCATGAAATATAATCAACAAAAAGAAAGAAAACGTTCAAATACCAACTTTTTAAAAAAAATCCATGAATTATTAAAAAAATAAAAAAGAGTGAAAATAATATATTATAACAGTGTAATGAATTATTTAAGAAACATAGTCATGTATCTTAATAATCGCTTCTTTTATTTTATTTTATTTTTTTCATAAACATTTATTCTAATAATATTAAATCTTTATATGTAATGCAATTTTCAAAATGATAAACATATGTTGTTTTAAAAATAATAATAAATAATAAACTTTAGGCGGGTCAAACTTCAGATGGCCTGCCAGGCCCCTACCCGTTGGGCTCAAAAGTGGGAGCCAGCCTGGTCCTTGTACTTGCATTGGACTGGAGACTGGCCTGGCATTTTACTGGTCGGAACGGTTCTGCCCTCGGGCTAAATGTGTGGGCAACGAGCTAGCTTGCTTAGCCCGATCCATTTCACAGCTCTTTTTATTTATTTATTTATTTTTTTTCGGGTTGCTATTATGCGATACCTAACCACGGCACCATGTGGTAATTGATTATATATCAAGAGTGATTCAGATTTGGGTTTTCTATGATATGGCATCGAAGTTAATAATTACATGGATAAATTAATTTACGTATCATTATTGTAGCTTTAATTATATTATATGTTGCTAGTTTACAAAATTTATAATAAACAAGTCGGGATAATTCACAGACACCCAATACAGCAAAGTAGCACGCAAACATGTTCGTCGAGGGCATAACTGGGCTGCTGGGTAGTCCCTCCGCGACTGTATGCCCAAACATGTAGGATTTTTTTGGTGAATTAATTAGTTATTAGACAATTAGTTAATTATATATATAAATATATGAGAACTAATTAGTTAATACAAAATTAATGATTCTTAATTAAAATTCTAAATCAAGGTTCCAAAAAAAAAAATTAATCAAGCTGAAATTGAGGTAACTATTGCTCTGATTGGGAAAAACATTTGATGAAAACATTTAGTATGTAGTAGTTACATGTATAGACTAGCGGTAATCACACATGTGACTATCATAAATTCAGAATTCGAATCCTCACCTCTAACTTAAAAAAAATAGAATGGAAATATTTAATTGAAAATATTTTAAAAATTAGAATATTGGGAAATGATTGTATCTTGTTGATAGATAAATTATAGAATAAATTTAAATTAAATTATGATAAAATTACATGATTTTGAATTGAAGAATTAAATCTCAATATGATTTATCCTGCAACTCAAAATAACATTTAGATAAATTTATCACAAAATTCTTTGATTTATATAATTTGCCAATATTCTTCTTAATAAAAAACTATTCCTTCCCTTCTTTTTTTTTCCCCTTGTCATCGTCTTTTTATTGGAGTGATTGTCGCTTTTATTCTTTCAGGTTTGCTTCTTCTTTTGAAACATCTTAGGTTTGCTTCTACAAGAAAATACTTTCCTAATTAATATCAAATGGTTAATTATTTCATAACAATATTTATTTCAATAATCAATCGTTAACCTTTCAAGATATTATTAACATGTATTTGGACCAATAATCCAAACCATACAATTGAAATCAATTTTTTGTTTTTTTTTTCCCTAAGCTTCACTATTCATATAGTTTTGTAACTCAAACTTTAAAAGTTCATAACTTTACATAGACAAGTTCAAATGAGATTTTTTTCTAATATTGTATAGAATTTCAAGACGAATATAACAAACTCCATATTGATATTTTTTTTCCCGAATACATTTCAAGTTTTTATATCTTTTAACTCAAGCAATTCAAACGCCTCGATAAACACATAATAAATTCAAACTCAAATACTACAATCCAAACCTTATTATTGATTATACATAAAAGGGTTAATTTCAAAAGTAGCACATGTGGGAAAAATATTATTAAAAATAGCTCCACTTTTGTTTCATTTCATTACTAGCACTGCCACGTCATCAACATCAATTGATGTGGCTGTAAAAAGTCAAAAATGCCCTCAACCAATCCTAAACTGAAGTTTTTCCCATTCCCCCCCCCCCCCCCAACCCACAATATATAAGTCGTAGTTCTAAATCTCATTTTTTTTTCTTCCCTCGTTTTCCTCTCACCCTAGCCTCACACACTTTCTCTTCACCATTGTTGAAGATCTGAGCTCACTCTAAGTCCAACAAATCTCTCATCATCTTTGTTCACTCTATTCACCTCACCCTCCCTATCCTCACCATAGTTGAACCGAAGCTGCTAGCTCAGCTCCTAGTCCATTTGAAACTCTTCCCACGTCCCATCAGCCTCGTTCTAGCTTAGATCAAGTGCAAATCTGAGGTAATGATGCTTGTTATTTGGTTTTATTTATTTCTATATGCTTTAAATGGGTTTGCGTTTTGAATTATAATCTAAAAAATGACTATGTTAAACTTTTGAGGGTAAGATCTTACAACATCTATTGTCTCCTATAGCACCTGTGGGTAATAAGATAGATTTCATGTGTTTTTTTGGTCACTTATTGTAATATTTCTCGTTCCGAAAAATTTTCAACACTACTAACGGTAAACAACATAATGACCTTTTGGTCATCATTATGATGATCAAATCGGTGAATAATATTTACACCAAATGAAAATTATGATTTTGACCATAATGAAAAAAATATATATTTGCATATCATTTGATAGTCTAACCCAAATGGTTATTATTATAATGACTAATAGGGGTAACAACAGGGGTTCTAAATGACAAATGAAAGTTGTCATAATATTTGAAAGTTGGACACAAATGGTTATTTTATAATAACCAACAGGTCAATTTCATTATAACATTCTCAGTGTTAATGATATGATACATTTATTTTGACATTGACGTAACAACATGGATTCTAAAACACAAATTAGAGTTGTCATACGTTGTGTATAATGTGTATGATGGGAAAAAAACATGGATTTGCCTAACTCTTATTTCGCTAACATTTGAGAGTTGAACAAAACCGGTCATTTTCATAATGACCACAAGGTCAATTTTATTGTGACATCTGTGCCAATGGGAAATATATTGAAATTGATGAAACAACAAGGGTTCTAAAATAGAAATGAGAGTTGTCATACGTTGTGTAAAATGGGGAAAATATATGGATTTGCCTACTTTTGTTTCGCCTAATATTTGAGAGTTGAACACAAATAGTCATTTCATAATGACCAATAGGTCAATCTCATTATGACCTTCTCAGTGCTAATGGTGTGATACATATATCTTGACATTGGCGTAACAACAAGGGTTCTAAAACACAAATGAAAGTTGTTATACGTTGTGTATGATATAAAAATATAATTAGATGTTATGCAAATAGGAGTTTCCCACTTTCCCCGCCCAGCCCCGCCCCCACCCCACCCACAATATATAAGTCCTCTCTCTATACCTGTCATCATTTTCCCTTTCTCTATAATGTAATTATAATATTGACTAACTTCTTGCTGTTTCATTTAAGAAAAGATGTGGTTTATGTTTTCATCAAGTATAATGGTCAGTGGGTCGATACATTGAGATATGTTGATGGTGAAATAAATGGAATATTAGTGCCCCTTACCGTAACTTATGTTGGTCATATTGAGTTGGTGAGGAATGTTATTAGAATCAGAGGCCTAGAGAAGACTATAGTCATGAGATACGCCGTTGAACTTGGAATGCCTCCTGTGAGAATACAGTGTAATTCTGACGTTAATTTCTACAAACAACTGAAGAAGAAGTATGTTCATGTGCTTAGCAAATTCCCAATTAGCATCGATGTATTGGATGAGTCTGTGGCCGAAGCGATACCACCTGAGATAGGGGAAAGTAACCACATATCTGTGCAACCTTCTAGGGATGGTGGACAGAGTGATGAAGCCATGCAACCTGTCACTGTTAACAATCTTATCATTCCTTCTCCTACCCCTCCTCTTATCCCGTCTCTCACAGTAGGTCTGGATTTGCACATGGAAGATGTACTTGAAGAGCAACATAAATTATTGAACAATAACTTAGGCATGAACCATGATGATTGAAATGCCGAAGAATTGAATGTTGCGGATGCTGCTCATGATTCAAATGAAAAGAGTATCACAGGAAGCATTGGAGCCCAATCGGTTGTCAATAGAACTAGAACTCAATTGTTCATGTACCTGGTAGTGACAATTTTTCTAGCGCAATAGTTGTTGCTGATTTTACACCTATCACAATGCGCATAAAATAATATTTATGATAACAAAAAGTTACTGCAATACCATCTTCATCACGATGCCATAAGTAAATACTACTAATTCAAGGTGAAGAGGTCGACCACTACTCTATTGCACGTGGTATATATAGATAATGAGACATGTCCATGGCAGTTACGTGCGACTAGGATGAAGGATAGTAAATTGTTTGTTGTGAAGCGGTACAATGATATCCATACTTGCTCTATTAAAATCATTCAAGGGCATCATCGTGAAGCCAAGAGTTGGATTCTTGGGAAATGTGTGAAGGAAAAATACTTGGATCCGACTAATACCACATATAGACCTCAGGAAATAATATGAGACATGCATGATGAATTTAGAGTGTCTTTCAATTATCTGAGAGTATGGCGAGGGAAGAAAGCTGCACTGACCAGCCTGAGGGGTGATGATGCAGAGTCATACAAAGGTAAATTCCCATAGTCACTATGTTAACGACCGACATGGTAACCTATATATTTACCATATGGTAATTATTTTTAAATAATAACCTCTATTGGCCCTTTACAGTTCTGCTCGCCTGGGTGAAATGGTTAAGAGAAAAAATCTTAGCTCCGACATTGAGACCGACTCAGAAAATAGTTTAAAATACTTCTACATGTGCTTAGCTATATCGAAGCAGGGTTGGCCTCATTGTTGTCCAGTAATTGTGGTTGATGGATCGGCATTAAAGGCTAGGTTTGGAGGAATGCTACTTACAGCTTGTGGTCACAACGCAGATGGCTCCATATTTCCATTTGTTTTTGGTATTGTTCCGTCAGAGACCAATGAATCATGGAAATGGTTCTTCGAGAAGCTACGGGATTCAATATGCGTTCAACACTTGGCTGCAAACTTTAAGACGAGATACAAAGATTTTAAAGGCCCTATGAAGACCTATTTTGACGGTGCATCAATGGCATATCTTGTCAATGAGCACTATCGTCATATGGAATCTATTTGGAATCATAACCCTGATATGCACCGATACTTTTTGCAAGCAGATCCTAAAAAATAGTCTCGAGCATACTTCAATGGACGGAGGTATGCAATCATGACAACCAGCATTACAGAGTCATTGAACAGTGTGGATCGGAAAGCTAGGTTAATGCCAGTGGGATTCTTAGTAGAATGGTTAAGGGAACTACTACAAAAATGGTTTGTCGAGAGACGTGAAGAGGCCTTGAAACTTAGATCAAAACTGGCCCCCAAGGCAGAGAAACTTCTTCGCACACAGTTTTCATTAGGACTAACAGTAACGGCACGTGATAACTACTAAAAATGACTTACGGTATACGCTAAATTTTGTAATGATCGGTAATTTATAATTACATTGCACTAATGTTGATAATGACTTCGAAGAAACTAATGTGTTCAACTTCCCTTTGTTTACAATCTCGGCCAGCTGATCAGTTTGAGTACACCATTACTAACAAGGCTGCTCAGACCTGGATTGTGGATATGAGAGAAATGACATATACCTGCAGACGCTTTCAGGTGGATCAAATTCCTTGCCCTCATGTTATGGTCGTCTGTAACGATTGACGAATTGATCCATACACTTATTGCTCTCAATACTACACGAAAAAAGACTCTCTATGTAGCCTATGAACTTGTAGTCCATCAGATTAGCAGCGCGGAGGGCTGAGATGTTTATAAAGAAGTCAGATCCCAAGTTGTCAATCCTCCTAAGACAAAGCGTGGTCCCAGAAGGCCAAGATTACTAGGATTTTGTCCCAAGGTGAGGAATCAGAGACTATTTGGTGCAGTAGATATCATGGTTATGGACACAACCAACAAACTTGTACTCACCCAGTACTGTTACGCACAGGTCCAACATCAAAGTCGCTGAGATCTTTGACAACTCAGAGCACCGTTATGTAATGATTTTATCATTATTTTGTATCCGAAGTTATGCACGGTTTGCTATAACTTTATATCATTGATTTTAAGTACAACGTTTGTGGGTTTCTTATTTAAGTGTTATGACTGATTATGATTTGCTTAACTCTTGTTTTGCCTAACATTTGAGAGTTTAACAAAAATGGTCATTTTCATAATGACCACCTGGTCAATTTCAATTGTGACTGTGCAAATAGTTTGACAAAAATATTTAGAAATTGATGTAATAACGAGGATTCTAAAACACACATGGGAATTGCCATACATTATGTATAATGGGAAAAAAAACATGAATTTACCTAACTCTTGTTTTGCTAACATTTGAGAGTTTTAACAGAAATTGTCATTTTCATAATGACCACCTAGTCAATTTCATTGTGACCTCTGTGCAAATGGTTTGACAAAAATATTTTGAAGAGCAAAGATAACATGTTAACCATTACATGTTGCAAGAAACGAACATCTAAAACTTTAAAAATGGTCTATAATGAATAAAATAATTGGGCTATTTACATCATGAAAATATAAAAAGATTAAAAAAAAGTTATTTATAAGTCTATCATATCCACCTTTTCATCACTTTTGTAATTGTCTTCAATCTTTCTCTTTGCATGAGACCACATATAACATGTTAGTCACTCCCGAAACATATTCATGTGTCCCTGAATAACCCAATAACGGATGTCCCTCCCTTCTATCAAGCATTCAGCACTTTTATTAGTAAAAATGCCACAGTCACCCCTGTTTTACGATTCACGAATGAGAATGAATCACAAACCACATTATTATCACTGTTAAGAAGGTCGTAAGAAAACATTATCAATACATTAACTCACTCATTTTCTTGTTGAGGGATATCCTGCATGATGGTGATAGGTATTGGGTAAGTTCTCATAGGGTTCCTTGGTTTGAATTCGAATAAACTAATCCTATCAGCCAATATTACAATAAATTTGGACATACATTCTAATGCTTATTGGGCCTTGTAATTGTGCGAGCCTTTATGATGAAGAGAGTCGTACATTTCAAGGGTTCAATTCAAAAGGTCTAGCTTTATTAATATCCAATGTTTTCAGGCTCTGTAAGTGCATTGGGATTAGCAAAGTGTTCACCTCAAACCATGACAACCACATCAGATACAGACGCCAAGTATGATCTTTATTAAAGAATCACACGATCCCCAATCAAATTTATCTTGTGCTTTCTTGTAGACGGGCCACAATGCACCAATCTTGGCACTAAAAAAAATGTCTACTGTTGTGACCTTACGTTGTAAGAGTTTGGAGAAATGCATGATCTTCTTCCTTAGATAATAGAATGCAACGTCAATGTGCTAAATACATAAACCAGAAGCAATGATAAAATAGTACGAGTCGGCACAAAAAGTATCTACTTCACATAAGGTTAACAAAACTTGAGTAGATGAAAAAAAAATGACTACTTACTTCATCCCAGAGCCACACAAGAGAGATTGCTAACTCATAAAACCAACTTTTTTTTTTCAACTGCCATGAATCCGAGGTCATGGGGTTTGTCCAATGTATCATACTTTGCAATATATCGGGCACGCCGTTTCTTAAAAAGAAAAATAATTAAATTAGTAAGGATAATATTAAATATCATTTCAGAGCAAAGTACATTTCCTCGTTACAACCAAATTACCCTGGAGGATGCTATTTCAATAATCCTTTCTTTATCCACTCCCTGACTCTTCTAGCTTCTCTCTAAGGGTTCATTTGAGAGACCTCATGGTAGGCATAAATTTTGACCTCGTCGGAGCATAAAAGGATGAGCCAATCTCAACCACAGGTCTGGACCGTTCTTATTCAAACCTGAAAGTCTGGACCTCTGATGCTTAGGATCTATAAATGACAAATATTGAACAGGTAAAAAAAAAAATAATGACTCGTAGGTACAATCAATATGACTACGTTTGTTTGTTACAAAAATGAGAAACAACTAACATCACTATGTTATCCTCTTGTTCTTTGGTTGTTTCTCATTCTCTCTCTCCTCCTCTTCTCCCTTGGCTTCTTCATCCTCTTTTCCATTGGTTGTGTCAGGCTTTTCTTCTCCTCCTTTCCCTTGCTGTTTTCATACTTTTCCTCCTCATTTTCCTTGGCTTCTCCCTCCTTTCCTTTTTCATACTCTTTATATTTTTCATATGTAATTTCACAGTTAGATCATAATAAAAATTACCATTTGATCATTATAGAAATGACCATCTGCATATAAAGTATATTCAACACACCTTTTCAAGATTATCTCATCGTTTTCTCCCTTGTCATCTTCATTTTCTGCAATTTCTTTATCCTCATCTTCCTCTTCCTGCAAAAGGGGAACACAGAAATGACCATTTGGTCATTTTATATCATTTATAATGGGTCATTACATAAATGACAGTTGGTCATTACAGAAATGACAGTTGGTCATTATTATATCATTTACCATGGGTCATTACATAAATAACTAGTTGGTCATTAATATATCAACAAATTACCATGGGGTCATTATAGAAATCACTAGCAACTACAATCAATCACCTTATCAGCATTTAAGAACTCCATGACTGCTTTCACTCCTTTATCCACAACGACACCGATGTCAGAGTCGAATAAGCTATCATCTCGAGGGCCGAATTAGAGGTTATCATAATCAGTCTTCGTGGCATCCGAGTCATCTTTCTAAATATCCCTCTTATGCCTGCAGCTCACATGGTACGCATTTGTTAGGTTCCCGTTAACATTGTCATTGAGGTTGTACAACAATTTTAGAACCCTTTGCAAGAGCTTCCAGGACTTCTTTTGTCCCTTTTTCAGCTCCTCTAATTTTTTGTTCATTGAATCGACTTGTCCTCGATTCTTTTTTGAAACTCCCGCCACTCGGAGTTTGTCTCGGTGCTCGGTTGCATGACCAGTGTCTTACAAGGTGCCTGAGGCACAACCGTAGGGTTCTTCAAATATAGTTGCGTAACAAATGGCTCCTTCAACTCTTCGTTAGTTGCATCATCACAAAACACTTCAGCTGCACACATTTGATTGAATAAAAAAATTACCACAGGATATTATATTAATGACAAACATTGGTATTAACACTAACAAAGTATGGTCATTAAAAAAAATTACCATCCAGTCATTATGTAAATGACCCACACTTGTAAATGACACTAACAAAAATATGGTCATTATAAAAATTACCACCCCAGTCGTTATGTAATGACCAATATTGGTATTGACATTAACAGAATATGGTCATTAAAAACAAATTACATCCCGGTCCTTATGTAAATGACCAACATTGGTATTGACACTAAAACAAGTATGGTCATTAAAAAAATTACCCACCCAATCATTATGTAATATGACCAACATTGGTATTGATACTAACAGAAGTATGGTCATTAAAAAT
>BKCH01002210.1:0-130113 GCA_008635985.1 Ficus erecta
CTTCAACTGGTATACGATATGCTTCAGTAATGTAACAATTAAGAAAGTCATGGTTTTATCATTAGATGAAACCATGCCTTTTTTTGTTTTTAGTTTGTTCCGCGGAAGTTGTTTGAGTATTCTCTATGTTCTGCTGCTTCGAGAAATGTTGGTGACGTAAACTTTGCATTGATGGATCTTCTAATTACTATTCCAGGATTTTGATGCTTGCCAGAGGCACTGCCGTTCAGAAATCATTTCTCGTTCCCTTATTTGCCGTACAAGCACCAGCAAGCGTCATCGCATGGATTAAGTATGCCTTTCAGAGATTTCTATTCTCCCAGTGTTACTTTATTTGTGATGAGAGAAATCAAATCAACTCATGGCTTTTGCTAAGGAGGAAAAAAAAAATTACTGTTTTGACTTTTCCTTTTCCCTAATTGTGTGGTTAATCTTTAAACGGATTTATGGCTTGGTAGACTTAGGTTTGTTTGTACTACAGGGGTGAATATGGTATTTGGACTGCATTCTTAGCTCTTCTTGTTCGCCTCTTCTTCTTTATTCCCGGTAAATTCAACTTATTTACTTTTTTTCTATGTTTTCACACTTCATTGTGCCCTGCTCTGATTCTAGTTCAGATATTTTTTGTTCCATCTCAATAATCCTAAATCAGGCTTCTCATGTTTTTAGGTGAGCTTGAGTTGCCGTTTCTAGCATTACTTTTCGTAATTGTGGCTCCTTATCAAGTGATGAACCTAAGGTAAATATATTGTTTGTGAAACTTTTAGTTCGTATGTTTTGGAGTTTTGTGACTTTCTCGTTTTTGTCACTGGCAGGGGAACACAAGAAGGCACTATAATATCCTTGGTGATTGCAGCGTATTTGGCATTCCAGCATTTCTCACGAACCGGAAGTTTGCAGAGGGCATTTGACCAAGGTGCAATTGTTGCCACCTTAGCAATCGTTTCTATCACCGCTGTGTCAATATTGCTGCTAATTTAATATGTTTTACATACTATTATGTCAATAATATAGCAAGTTATGAGCCTATATGAAGTACTCATGAGAACAGTCGCAATTTTTTAATGTTTAACTTTCCTTTTGAGATGTATTTTTCCTGTTTTCAGCTAGAATACAATAAGGCTGTATAGAAAATCCTAGAATGTGAATTAGATTTTTGTTTTAAATGTGAGCCATTACGTTGACTTGTTCATTTTTTACTCAATGTGTTGAACAGTCTTTAAACAAATAAACACTACTATTTTGTGGTAATTTTGTTCTAGTCATATAATATCTTACAAAATATATATACATATATAAATTTTTTAAAAAAAATCATCATATTGAATGTTGGATAGGTTTAGTCGAAGCATTTAAACTATGAAGTATGATGCAACCGAAGCATTTAAACTATGAAGTATGATGCAACCTTAATCTTATATAGCATTGAACAAACTAGGTCATCTTTGTTATCTCCAAATTATTAGCTTAACTCCGTTGTCATGTCACTATCTGATTCCCTTATGCTAAGTAGCCCTGCATTTCACCATCTAATGGACACTGATATTTCAAGCTTTTTAACACTTTGTGTTGGTTGTTTCCCCGGGAAAACTTGGTTAGCTCGGTTAGTCAGTTAAGTAGCTATCTACCATTAAGTGCCTCTTTGGTACAAAAATTTGTCTAAAGCATTATGAAGACGTATAATATTTTATTGTGCTATTGCTGCATAGAGAATAACGATTTGCCTATGAATACAATAACCTAATCTTTCCTCTTCTGTTTTCTCCCTATATCTTCTTAGTCTACTAAGAGGTATACATAGATGAAGTATAGTAAATAACTCGAATGGTAAGAATGAGGCCTTGAGAGAACATAATAGCTCAAGATTCTCTTTGCTGCCTCGAATTTCAACTAGTGTGCTGCGAAGTGAATGCACAGCCTTTTCATTGCAGAGAGAATAACTTGGAAGTGGTTTCTTTCTGTTTACTGATACGCTGCTGCAATGACTGAACCCAAGAGGCCAGTTGTGATGAATAACAATGTTCTGGAGTACGAGACGGAGACAGCTAAGCTTGGGGTCCCTACAGGTTCCGAACCATAAACAGAAGATGTCGGTGTATCGAAGGTTGGGGTGGTTGGAACTACTGGTGATGGCATCATAGGGGTGGGGTTAGCGGGTGGGGTTGTGCTTGTGCTGCATTCAAAAGGATAAGAAGCAAAAAGTGTATTAGATTTTGTTTTGCCTTCTTTCCGACATGGAAATGATGTTAGAGGTGGTCTTGAGAATTTACCTGGGTGCTGTTCGGGGTGATGCATAGTGACAATTACCGGTACCTGCAATGAAGAAACATTTAGGCGTTTAGAGCTTGACCTAAACCATATCCATTCGACGTAGTGAAAAAGTTGGAATTCGATCTTAAAGTTCTGGTAAAGTTGAGAAGTTTAAGGTGGCCATTAATAATTTTGCAGAGGAAAGTGAACATGTTACAATAAACAAAAATTGTGTTTTCGTAGTTTTCTTTGGGAACTTCTAGGAAGAATAAACTACAAAGGTAGGACTGGAGTTCCTATCTTAAACGGATACTTGAATTATGTATCCGAATAATTAGAACGATTTTTCATTGTAGCATACTAGGATCTTACTTGGATCAGTGTTGGTGAGCTGAGCTGTTCCTCCAAAGACACAGCTGGTTGGAATCGGGTTCTTTTGGAAATAATCGTTGAAGGCATAAGAAGCATGGTCACGGAGACTGTTGGGGTTGTAACAGCTCGCCCCTGTTTGAAGTGCAGAACAGTCTGAGCCTCCGTAGCCACAAGCATAATCAAGGGCTACCTGCAGAGCGGTGTCCGAAGCTGTTGGGCTTGCAATACACCATCTGCCACCGGATGAAACAGGATTTGTGGTTGGTGTTGTCGGGGTCGGGGTCGTGGTCGTGGTCGGTGGTGTTGTGGTTGGGGTCGGTGTTGTTGGGGTTATTGGTTGCGTCATGATTGGTGCCGGCGGGGTGTCAAAGGTTGGTGTTGGCATAGTTGGAGTCGGGTTGACAACAGGAATCGTGTCCAACTGGTCGGTGAACACTGAATCTGAAAAAAGTATCTGATCTTCTTCGTTGCCCGTAACCTCATTTCTCTGGATTGCTTTCATAGGAGTCTTCTCCGCATTACTTGAACCTGAAGAAACTAAAAAAAATTATTGCAGTTCTCATCATCCTCTATTTCTATTATTTGCAATTTTCTTACTCTCTTCATTGATATGATGAAACAACAGAAATTTGCATCAACTCCTTAAACTAAAATGTGTTGCCAAAATTCAAACGAACAGTGACTCTAAACATGCATATCTTTAAGAGAACATATATTGTAAATGTTTCTAATATGTGAAAACAAATTCCAGACCTACAGAATGTAACGTTCAATCAGAACCGGCAACAACATTCGGAACTGTGAAAAATTATTAGAACATATTCAAATCAGTCTTAATATTTAAGTTATTACTAAACAATTATAGGTAACATTTCAAAAAAGAAAAACAATCATAAAACTAGAAGTTAGGAATTTTTATATGTCATGCATTGGTAATTTTTGGCCATGGATATTTTGAACTCTCCATTTTTTTTAAAACCGGAAGTCTTTTTGTCTATACTAGTATTGATTTTCAGCATTGTTGCACCTTATTGTAGTGAAGAGAAATGGATAACAATATGGAAAGAAAAAATGTGAAGGTATAAACAAGAATATAGGAAGAACCAAAACCTTTGAAGGGAATGCAAAATTGCCCCCCCCCCCCCCCCCCCCCCCCCCAAAAAAAAAAAATCACCTGAAGTGAAGAAAAGGCACAAGAAAAACAGAGGGAAAACACCCATTTCTTCAAACTTGTCGTGCAACTTGGTGGTAGATTTCTTTGTTTGATTTGTCTTAGTTTAAAACTATGATGGAGAAGCTAAAGATATAATAAATAAGAGAAGGGCCAATGGGGTTATTACAAGGAAGAGTTTTTTTTTTTTTTTTTAAATTTATTCTGAGTGAATTTAATAAAATATAAATCCTTAGGAATCATAGCTTTCTTGGATCAGAGAGAGAGAGAGGGGGGGGAGAGAGAGAGAGAGAAGTGAGAGAATAAAAGAAAACTTGAGAAAGGAGGAATTGGATAGTTGGGAAGTGCAAGCAAGAGAAGGTGCATAAGGAGGAAAAAGAAAAGGTGAATTGAAAAGGGGAATTCCAAACAGTGATCTGTTGGGGAATGTAATCTGATATTTTTTTTATTTTTATTTTTTAACATTTTTGGGATGAGATATTCAGTTTTTGTTAATGTTGACACCAGAGCCTCTCTTTCTCTGTTTTTATGGTACTGAATCAAAAGGTAAAGAGTGAAGTGTGAAGATATTTCACTCTGTTGAAATCTCTTATTCCCCCCTTTTTTTTTTTGAAATATATGTCATCTCATCATTCATTCTCATCATCTATTAAAAAAATCGAGATGCCTATCAATAGAACGAAAATGATCTGATACAAAATTTCACAAACCATCATAGATTCAAAGCCGCACTCAACGTTAATTCAACAAAATCTGTATTAGATTTATCAAGTATCGAATATAAGAACATCCTAATAGGAAAAGAGTGAAAAGTATCCTTAACAATCTCTAATTAGTTTGTGATCAGCAATGTTGTCCCTTCCTTTCAGCTTCTCAAATACAAAGTGCAAACCAATTGAAACCTGTCCTACGATTAGCAAAAGTACATTGATTCCTAGTAGACAAGATATATGTGTGTATATATATATAATAGACAAGTAGTTAAAGAAATAAATAAATGAATGAAAAGGAATATGTAAGTTTATGAGGCATAAAAGGGTTATCAGTTGCCGAAAATAGTGACAATTTACTTATCAAGAAAGGAAGCATTTATACATATATATAGCTTTCTGATTAGAACTAGTTTGCGTAATGGGCACAAATTGGATATCTTTGAACCAACTAATCCTGGACATGCCCACATGGGAATACTCCTTTGTCTCCAGAACCATGTTTATATTTTGCCGTCCTTTTTTTTTTTTAAAGTTCTTTTTAATTGTTTATTGATTTTCTTAATCGAAACATAATTGTCTTAGGATTTTGATTGCCAAATCTTTCATAGTCAAGGAATTTGCTCGAACGACTACATTAGAAAATAAAATTAACAGAATGACTTTTGTTTAATTTTTATACTATGTATCTACGCCGAAATTATTTTGTAAAATAAAAATTTTTAAAAAGTCATTATGCAAATGAGATTTCTCATTAGAACAATTTAACAAAACACTCCTTCCAGTTGCATGTAATACTTATACTATGGTCAGAAAATCCTATACCAACTAAACATATATATATATATATATATTTTTTCATTGTAATTACTTCACATTTTATCTTTCTGCTTTTAAAAAAACTACGTAGGTGTTTTTTAGCGATGAAATTGAATACGTGCTTCAAATTTAAAGAGAGATTTGTAATTTATTAAAAATATAAGATAAACTAAAAAAAACGAAAAAAATTAAAAATTAAAAGGTATATTTATGTCCTAATACATATGAGAACCAAACCATTGGACAGTCGTAATCAAGAGGCAGAACTTATTTTTCTTTGTGTTGTTTGATTAAGAAGTATCATCCTAATTAATTTGAGCTCAAGTTGGCTGATTCATAAAACAGTTTAATGTTGTTTTGGATTCTCTGACGTTGTTCTTCTGGTTCACGACTAGCCTAACTCTTGGTACTTTTATTAACCTCAACCATTTGGCATAACTAAGGAACGTGTAACAACTTCTTAGCAAATTGAAAAGGACAAAAAAAAAAAAAAAAAAAAAAAAAAAAAAAAAAAAGGACAACAATAACAAGAACAAACTTTACTCAAGGGTGGGTTAGTCCTTTTCATTCTGAGTTTTTATGACGTTTTTCTTTCTTTCCTTTTCTTTTTTCACTCCGAAAGGGGTTTCCATGGCGGTTGACACTGACGTTTTAACCATAGCATACACAAAGTTGACAACCTTCTATGTCCGTAAACCGCTGGACCCATTATGACATAAGTAGTATTAAGAACACCAATTTTAATATCAACTCAGTGAATTGTTCTCTTTTTTCTTATAGATATAATCAATTAATGTCACAATTCTTTAAACACCTACCAATTAAAAAATAAATAACTCACAGTATTAGAGTTGGTGTCGTCAACTTTTTTCTTATGACATTTGCTGTAATTATACTTTGCTCTAAAGAAATTGAAAATTTCTACTGGAAGACCTACTTTTAATTAGGAATTATTTTGTAACCATTGGACTAAATCTTTAACAATCTAATTTACAACTGTCCACATTAAAAATTTACAGCACAATTACTCTCAATTATATATCAAATTGTAGTTATACAATAGTTCTTAATGGTAGTGAAAAATAAGAGATTTTGAAAATCTTTTGAAAACTCTTGCATAAACCTCTTTGCAGCCTGCAGGTAAGTCTGTTAGATTACTCTTCCAACATCTATTCAGCGACTCAACATTCCGACAAGCCCATAGGTAAGCACAAAACTCGCTTAAGACTAAACGCACAATTTCCCAACTCAAATCCACATGCTCATCTATAATATACATACATATATGTGTATGTATATATTTATACACATGCATTTCTGCTAGAGAAAAGCAAAATGAATCCCTTCTCATGAGGGGAAAAGAATGAAGATGGAGAATTGGGAATAAATACCCGTAATTCAATCTTTGTTTTAAGAAATAGAAGATTCTTGACAGAATTACAGGGTGGCTCATCTAAGAAGCACCCAAGTGAAACTGGCATTTTTATCAACTCCAAGTAGACACTTGGGAAGAATAAAGATGTTCTACAGGAGCAGAACCAGTCTAATGCAAAGCCCACTACACGCTGCTCTCCGATGCAGGAAGTCGCATGTGGTTCTCTACTTATTTTTCCTCTTTTTGAGGTCATTTACATGAGATTAAAAGACAAAATATATATATAATTATACTGCTTTAACATTTGCTAGTCTAATTTATGTACGGAAGCAGAGTTTCGGGTCAGTATACGTACTTAACTCGATAAGAACCTGAACCCCTTTGCAGCATTGCACCACCAAATTCATGCCTTGAAGCTTTTGGTAAAATCTGATAGCTTTCTAGCAGCAGATCCTGTGCTGGAAATTGCTCGAGCAAAGGATCAAATAATGTCTGCAGTACAGTAGCTAAATTGGATCCTGTAAAATCCGTGGGAGCCCAAGCTATCCTTTCTGAACATATTTGCACCGTAAAAGTTGGCGTTCGATATCGCTCCAAGCTGCACATAAAGAATTCTTCAAACTAAATGATCTCAAGCCATCTTGTAGTGCGAAAAGAGAAAAGTTCTACCTGGAAAATTACGATAGTCAGGCTCTATTCCATTGCCATTTATGTCCTTGTGATTCGGCGTCACATACTTCCCTACTGTGACAACTACACCAGATCCATCATGAAGCTCAAATACAGATTGGATCAAACCCTGGCAAGAAATATTGGGCATACCTTCAGAATCATTAGAAAAAAAACACTTAAATAAATAATTATTGCAAATTACTTGATTGATTTTGATGCCTCCATACTGCGCCTTAAATGAAAAGATAAAAAATATCTGATAAGGGACAACTCATATTCTAAACTGGATCGATTGAAACACTTAAATCTGACCATAAAGTTACGGGTTCTAAATAGACATTCTAAAACACAAGTATTTGGAAAAGAACATGAAGATTATCTGATAAGTTATCTGGAAAAGGCTAAAATGTTACGAGTACGACCAAATATTTTCACCTTGCCAAATGTCCTTTCGCCCACAAGAACAGCTCTACAGTTATCATGCAATGCAGAAGCAACCTGCAAGAAGGACCACTAGTTCTTGTAACGCTAGGGATAGAAGCCAAAGCAATCAAGTACTGTTGGTAAATCAATCTGCTTACAATTTCACTAGCACTAGCAGTATTGTTGTTCACCAAAATCTGCATTAAAATTGAAACAAGATCCGTGATCCGCCTCATAAACTATATATATCAGAGTGGGAGAGAGGGAGAGAATTTAAAGAGAATTTCCAATCAAATTTGTTTCACGTAGATGAACATTGTGAAGAGAATAGGTTGCAGTACAGACATACAATAAGAGGAGCTTTAGTTAATGGTGCAGTTTCTGCAACAATAGTTTGTTGGTACTGAGGATCTCTTCCAACAGTATAAATGACCTGTTACAAGCATCAGAAAATAATACTGTAAATATCTGTGTGTGAGATCAAGAAAAGAGTTAATGTATCTTTAAGGTTAGAAATCTCCTAAATCAACTTACAGTATCCCCTTCATTTAGAAAGAGTTTGGCAATTTCTATTCCAGCCTGAAATTTTCCATGATATAGAATTAGAAAAACCGAATAACAGAATTCGAACGCAATGAAGAAAAGTTTAGCATGAAGATCTGATTAAACCGGCTGTGAGCATCAAATGGGCATAATTTAACATACTGATCCATTACTTCGAAAAATTTGAGAATATGGTATTTCATTTAGGATTACTTTTTTAGGCAAAACATGAAGGTACACCCAAAGAAACGATCAAAGTTTATCTCAAGTTAGAACATAAGAGGAAAACTTATCATACAAACCTGTACTAGTCCTCCAAGATTATCTCTAAGGTCCAGAATGAAATATAATGCGCCCATATCTTGAAGTCGTTTCATGGCTGCAATGGTCATTTTTCCTTTAATATAACCGTACAAACAAGATAACTCCAGATCTACTTTATAAATAGGAGATCCCTAATCAGGGGCGATTAAGGTAAAGGTGCAAAGAATGAGAATCCAAAAAGAGAGAGAGAGAGAGAGAGAGAGAGTATTCAGAAGACGAATGACAAAGGAGAAAATTGCCACTAATTTCGGGTTTGCAAAATTTCAGAGCAAATAGGCATAAAAGGGACCTATTTCATTGAGTTTTCCTAAGCACTATATTTTTCATTTTATTTTCCAATCCAAGGTTATGGATTTATATATTCCTCTGTTTCTCAATTAGACTGCAAAGAAAGTAGGCATTTTATGATTTCATAAAACCAATATTCTTCCTTTCACCACAAAAAAAAAAAAAAAAAAAAAAAAAAGCCAATATTCCTTCCATTTATGCTGATGTCTAGAGACTAGAACATTTAAGGAGAAAAAAACATTCTTTCGCTTGGACGGTTTAATTAATGATAATTCAACATACGATCAAATGTGTAAGAATCATTGATTTTAGTTATACCTATAACCAAATCTTTTCTAGCCAATGCATTGAACTCTTTCAAGCGCATGTACCCAACTGATGTGCTTCCATTTTCCATTTTATCAAACCGGTAGAACACAGGGGTCCGCGCAGCAACTTGCCTCTCAACTTCTATTGATTGAATAGGCCCACAATTCCCATGCTTGACCTAAAAATAACAAGGTTTATTCAAAAGAACAATAAAATATCATAAAAAGATTTAACCAAAAAAAAAAAGTGACAGAGATATACTCTGAAACAAGATTGATTAAAATGACAACCCTTTACAGTACAGAGCAAGAATTTACAACAAAAGGAAGCACCACCTTCAGGGAAACAGACGTTTCATTAGGGCCTTGTAACAAAGACAATACTTCAAATGCTGATTTTCCTGCCACATCCATTCCGTTAACCGACAATACTTCGTCCCCCTACCAAAGAAACAGGGTGTTAGCCTATTAGACAAACTAATTTACGTGTAAAAAGTAATTAGTTAAAAAGGTACGACAATGACCACATAATTTGCGCTGTCACTAAAATCAACAGAAAGTAGATCCAGACAAGTAAACGTCCAGAGGGAAAAAGACTGGGTCAAGGGGTTCACAAGAAAAAGATGGTGAGGAGAGAGATCTGGCTATTGTGGCAGATCAAAGAAAATTAAAAATTTCAGTTGTGTCAACCATCTCCATTGTAATGTGGGGAAGGTGATTGAAACCCAAATTTGACAACTGGTAGACGCACGAAGTCAAACATTGTCTAAATCAAGTGTTGTGACCTAAAAAAAAGGAATACCAAATCAACAGGAGAAATTAAAAATAAATAATAAATAATAAATAAAATTCAAAGCACAAGGAGAAAAAACATAAGAAGTCGGGAATATTTAATCTCTATAGCTACCTGTCTCACACCGGCAGAATGAGCAGGACCATCCAACACAAGCCCTAGTACCTTCAGTTTTGTGTCACCATTTTCATCTGGAACTTCCCTAATGTTTATTCCAATACCACTCAAGTCGTACCTCGCCATCTTGGAAAACTTTCAACGGTGACGAAAGCAAGATAGCCATGAAAAAGAAGAGCACTATAAAACTTTTGTAAGTAAATTTGGCATGTATACATAAGGAATAACCCAGAAGCAACGTTGTAAATATATAAAAGGTTAAATGGAAATAATGGTCTAAACCTAACATGAATGTGGGTGTAATCACACAAACATGCATGTTTGGAAACTAAAAAAACAAATAATAAATAGGAAATTTAGGGCCTATCCTATCAGGAATTAGTCCGACAAAAAGATTTCTTGGTTCAGGGAACAAAAAAGGCGAAACATCAAAATTATGTTATTAAAGACCAATCTCTGATAAACAGCACTTAATAAAACTCAGATAAACAAGTTCTTAACCCACGCCACAGTCAAACGAGAGTCGAAACAAAAAGAAAAAAGAAACTTTTTTTTTTTTTTTGGTCTACAGATGAGGACAACATGATATTTATTAAAGTAGCAAAAATAAACAAACAACAGGAAAAAAAAAAAAAGTAAAGGGAAATGAAAAGTGCTTATATACGCAGATACATATTTATTTCAAATTAGAAAGTAAACATATTATCAAAAATTAATCTTGAAACAGTTAAAAACAACATATTGAACTATTTTTTAAATGCATTTCTTAAGACTAGGCTCTCTGTTCAAATGCCACACAAAACAAGAAAGTAAAAAAAAATCAATTTACCTCCTCCGGCGAAAGAAATCGAGTGTAAGGATCACCCAAACTCGCCAGCATACGCTTGATTATATCATGAGCCTTCGACCTCGTCTGGATCGAAGTACTCCTTATATCCTCCTTCTTCCTCTGAAACAAAGAATTCACTTTCAAAAACTAAAAAAAAAAAAAAAAAAATCAACAAACGAAAGCAAGAAATGAAGAAAAGAAGTAGACTTTCAGTTGACCTGCCAAGTTTCCGGCGACCATCGGCGGCGACCGGCGACGAGAAAGCTCTCGTTGACGATCTCCCAAGCTTCCTCGACGATTCCCTCGTTGGTGAAGGCCGAATCGGAGGCTGAATCGGCGCCATCGTCGGAGACTTGTTCCCGGCAAATCTCGGACGGCGGAGACTGGGGAGAGGAAGGGGGATGGAGAGAGAGGGAATGAGAAGGGGAAGGGGAGGAGATGAGTAGGGTGAAGGAGAGAGCTCCGATTAGGGCTTTCCTGGTGAAATTAGGGAAGAATGGAGGAGATTGGGGATTTGGGAATTGAGAGAGTGGAGGTGAAATGTTGCAGAGTAACCTCATCCTTTTTGTGGCTAAGACTCTTGAGTGAGTGAGTGAGTGTGTGTGGGGGTTTCTAGTACACGTTTCGCGGGTGTTTCAAAAATTATACAACAGGATCGACGTTGATAAATATAACTAGCCTAGCGGCCCCACTAAGTTATAAATATAATTGCGACCATAAGAAAGAAAACTTACGACTACTTATAAACTATTATATCTCTTTATTTTCTGTCAACGTGGATCTATTTAATTTCTCCCCTTAAAAATTATTTATAGTCGATCTGTTAGTAAGTTTTACATATTTTTTTTTATACCAAAAAAAAATTAATATAGTGACAGAACCAACCTTTTATTTTATTAATAATACGTTTCATATATTGATTTATAATAAAATTTTTAGATTGAAATAGATTAATTTTTCAAAAGCTAATTATAATTTTATTGACTTTTCAGAAAAAAATAAAAACTGTAATAAAATTTTGAAATTTGAACATTAAAATCAAAAGCATCATAAATGTGTATGTTGATTATTGTGGATAAATTGTTAAATTGAACTTTAAATTTTTAAGTTGTGCAACTTTGATTTTTTTCTTCTTTTTTTTAGATGGAATAACCCTGAACTATTAAAAACGATATTATAATAGTCGTTTCCGTTATTTTTTGAATGGAATCCATTAGTTAGCATCACTTTTTTATCAAATTACTAACAGTTTTTGTCTAAAAATTAACGGATAGGATTGTTATAACAACATTTTAATAGTTTAGGGACATTCTTGTTACAAAAAAAAAAAAAAAAAAATCAGAGACCAAAATTACACAAACTTAAAAGTTTAGGAACTAAATAAGTAATTTACACAATCATATTTCATATGTTTTTAAATAAAATTATGACATAAAATAAAGGATAAAATGGAGTTAAATTCAAAATTCATGAGAAAAAGTGAAAGTTTTTAAAATTTAAAAGGCAAAATATAAGTAATCCTAAAATTCAGAAGGCATCGATCAAAACAATCCTAACTATAAAAACATAAAGTTTAGCAAACGTACATGTAAAAAATGTGTCATCAATAAAACAAAATAGAAAAATTCATAGAGAAAGTCAGTGGGGTGACAAACTTCAAGTGTTTACGCTACTGATTAATATTTCCTTTTTTTTTTTTTTTTTTGAAACAAAGAATATGTTGTTATAAGCAAGAAATGTCTATTATGATAAGTTTTTATATGTGGCGGAAATCCTTCAATAGAAAATTCGCTCATTATTTATAAATAAAATAGTGTAAGCAATCAAAACAACATAACTGAACTTTTGGAAAAAAGAAAATAGACTAAATACATCCGACAAATAATGCACCAAGAAAACAAAGGATTAAAATGTTTTTTTAATTTTGATGACTCTTAATGTATCATGACTCCATATAGTAAAGATTTAAATGAAGATTTTTAGACTTTTACTTCAAATTACCTAAATAACTTTGAAGTGCAACTAATAGCGAAGTCAGAATAATGACACTATAAAGAAGTTAGATGCACTATTATGATAAAATGATGACACAATTTACATATCTAATTAGGAGTATTATTAGAATTTTTCTTATAAAATTAGGTCACAACAATCTGTCTCGATAATTGAGTTGGGATACACTTATAACTATATCCAATAGGAGTAACATTATTAGAATTTTTCTTATAAACTTTGGACACACGATATGTTTCAATAATTGAGTTGGGATACTTCTGTTATGTTGTGGGGTACAATCGGAAATTTTGAGAAATTTTAGGAGCAAAATTCAAACTTCCAAAAGTGCCCCCACTATATATATATATATATATATATATATATATTGACAAGTCACTAAATATTATTGTTTACGTCAAGTCATGTAGTATACATTCAAGACATGCAATTTTTTGCTCATTTGGCTTCTTTCTGTATTAGTCTAGAAGCATGCATGACATAAAAATAGACTAAAAAAACCAGAAATAAAAAATAAAAAAACAAAGGACCTTAAATTAAAAGTAAAAAAAAAAAAGAAAAAAAGAAGACATATTAAAAAATATAAAAAAGATTAAACAAAAAAAGACACATAAAAAAATATAAAAAAGATAAAAAGACTAAATTGAAAAAAGTTTACCAATACAAAAGAAATGATTAAATTGTTTTTTAAAAAAAATAATTGGGCCAAAAATATTTTTGTATATTGCAACTAAATTAAGACCTAATTGTTAATAACTAAACAACTCAAGATTTTGAATTAACATCATCGTAATGATCGGAGTCCTAGACTTATTCATACGTCAATTTAATCATGGAATATAAAAAAATTCATATCAAGTAGAGTATCCTTTTGAAATGTAAAATTTTCATATTTTTTTATTATGAGCAAAAATTAAATTGACAACAACCAACCCTAAGCTTTAATTTGGTAGCTTTCCTTATCTAAAGATAACATGAACCCTACTATTAAATTCAACATCCGATGACAGATTCATAGATGAAATTTAAAAGTCAGTGACCGAGAATACGCCAAACCTCTAGTTAATGCTCTTCTCTATCCCTCTCACTCACTCTTTTTGTTTTTTCTAGGGCCGGTTATGGACGCATTTCTAAATGAGTGTCACTTAATTATCGTCTCTCTCAGACTATTTCACCTACTTAACCAATTGTGTTTATTTTATTTTAAGCTCAAAAAAATAAAAATATCTCAAACAATCAACTAAAAAAAACAAAACTATTTGCACGATTACAATAATTACTTAAAGTCCTAATTTCATACCTAATTCAATTTTAATTCCCCTCACTTTTTGGGAAATGATCCCCTAACCGAAATTTTTTTTTTAAGGATTGTATATATTTACCTCCCTATATTAGTAAGAATATTTATCGGAGACGGTACTTTTAGCGTACTTAATAGTGTAAAGTACATATTCAATTATATTTTCCAAGAAAAAGAAAAAAAAAAAAAAAAACACAGAAACAAACAAATAGGAAAATATGCACGCCACTCGCCAGTTGGCATTTCACCCCCACCAAATTTCTTTGGGTTCTCAAATATTTAACAAAAATTTTGTGTGAATGGCTATAGGGGAAAATTTTGTTTTGGCTTCTCTTTTTCTACTAATGAAATCTCAACATAAAAAGAAAACAAATTTTGCTACCAAATTCACTATTAATCAACCACCTTTCGATTTACATTTTCTGTATCTTGAGAAATTAAAGAAATTATCTTCTTCTTTTTTTGTTTTGTTTTTTGTTTTTTGTTTTTTGTTTTTTTGTTTTTTGTTTTTTTGTTTTTATCTTCGTCGTTTTCATTTGTATAATTCCACTCCAAATTTACCCTTATAAAGTGCCAATCTTTATCTAAGTGTACCAAAAAAAAAATTTATCTATGCTCTTGGGCTTCAAAAAATATTGGATGTGTATGGAATTGAATTGGAATTGAGTTTTGTAAAATGAGAAGAACCACTTTGATTTTTATACCCTTTTTTTTGTGTGTGCTTATTTTACTTTATCTCTCCATTGTACAAAAAATCATCATATTATCCTTTCAATTATTTATTGCAATTTAGTTCCCTGACATGCAACTCACTTTTTTTAGGAAGTTTTTTTTTTTCCCCATCTTTCTTTTTATTTTTTGAGAAAAAGAATTGTTAAGGGAAAAAAGTCGGTCGCTACAACTAATCTAGCTAATTGGTTGAGAATATATTCATCCGATTATTAAAAAAAAAAAAAAAATTATTCCATTAAATAAGTCCATCATCTAGCTTAAAGGCATAAAGGCCAAGCCAATGAGCAACTTCATTACTTAAGCGCCTATGATAACCGAATAATGCTTTTTTTTTTTTTTTTTTTTTTTGCGTCTAGTGACATCCCTCGATATGCTTTTCCCATCTACATTTTTAATAAATTTTATTATTACTAAATTATCCTTGAATTGAATTACATTTAAGTGTAAAAGTATTTTAAAGGATATTTTTTACACACACCTCATTATAATAATTATAAAATATGCCCTTTTAAAAACAAGACATATTATTAAAAAAAACTAAGAAAATTTTAATAGTAGAAAAACATGATTTCGGGAAATTAGATGAAAATATATATGTTGTGATTTAGGCAGTCAGTAAACAAAGAAAACCTTTGTAGTTAGATAGAGGGGGGGAAGTAAACTTATGTAAACATTTTTAGTGGCAGAGAAAACGAAATTTCAAAAAAAAAAATATTTTGATGGAACCCATAATTAATACCTGGGGTTTTTAAGTTTGAATCAAGAAGCATCGGATTTCATAAAAGAAGAAGAAGAGGTGGAGGTGGAGGAAACATGAGATTTCTCAAAAGCAAAAAATGAGGAAGACGAGGAGGAACGTGTGGATTCTTAAAATTTAAATCTAAAAAAAAAAAAAACACATGAGACTTCTCACTAAGAAGAAGAATGAATGAAGGATTTTATGAATAAAAATGGTCGTTCTATTTTTTTTTTTTTTTTTTTAAGAGAGAGGTTACTTGATTGGTAGTGGTTTTTTTTTTTTAATTAAAAACAAAGGGATAAAAATGACATCTTAGTTGTAGGGATTTTTTTGGAATAATTAGAAGGGTGTGACATGTAATTGTTAAAATTCAAATTTTAATAGGTGGGTGGTTTAAGAAATAAGGTGGGAAAAGTAAACTGAGGTGGTAAAAATAGACCTCGACCTTTTTTTTTTTTTCCTTTAACTTAATTGTTAGCATCTCGATTTATAGCTCTAATTCCTATTTCTCTCTCAATGGTACACAAAACAACACCAACACAAAATAAGGGGAAAAATTAAGAAAACAAAGACCAAAACTTCTTTGTAAAAAAAAAAAAATTTCTAATCTTCTTGACAAAAATAAGCTTACATTTGGTTCATCGGTTAGAGATAAAATTTTTAAGTTAGAATAGTTGACTTTTCAAAAACTAGTTATCAATCTTGTTGACTTTACAGAAAAATATAAAAATTAATATAAAAAAATACAGTTTAGTTAGAGTTAAACTTGAATGCCAAATAAAATATAAAAATAAAAAATAAATTTTAGATGAAACCCTTTTTAACCATCTTAAAAAACTAGAAGGAAACTCCCACTCCTAAGAAACCTATTGCCCCTTTATTATTCATGAGAAGATAATTAGAGGTTTCTTTTCTCTCTCTCTCTCTTTTCCTTTCTTTTTAAGTGTAGTTAATAGCTTATTTTATTGAGAAATTTTAGTAAATAGCATATTTAAAAAAATAATTGAATTACATAATAAAGCTTAAAAATATTAAAGAAAATAACAAATTTATCAGGTAAATATAAAATTTTTATGTAAACAGTAAATTTACTAAATAAATAACATATTTACAAGAAGTAAACAAATTTATTTAACTAATAAATTTGGTATTTACTACTATTTTCAATAGTTTGAAATATGATATTTACTTTAGTTATTTTCACAAAAATGCTATTTACTTCTCTCCGTCTTTTTTATTTGTATATTATTTACTATAATTTTCCTTAAAATTAAACATATCATAACAAACAGGTTTATATAACATATGATAACAGTTATATAACAGGTTTATATGTGTATGTTTAATCCATAAAATAGTTTTATGATATCCGTATAAGTACAACCTAATCGGACTGGACAATTAAGTGACTTAGAAAAATGTGACCTATATATTATTATTTTATATATCTATAACCCGTTCGGTTTTTGTGAGTATATATTTGGAATTTCTCTAAAAACAGAACCACATTATAATGAGTGATTGTTACATTTGTTTTGTGCCATTAAATTTTAAAAATTTACTTGTGATGTCATTTGACAAGAAAAACTATACTTGTACTCCAGTGTTTCACAAAATATATGTATGTAAATTGTACTCTTACTCAAATTGTAAAATATATAACTAAATCTCCATTCAAAAATGATATATATCTAATTTCCTATGATAATTCCATTAAAAATTTCTATAGCTTCAACGCTGGATTTTCCAAATTCATAAAAAAAAAAAAAAAAAAAAAAAAGAAATGCACCAAAAATTAGCTAACGAAGATTCACCAAAAAAATATTAGCTAAGGAAGAAACCTAAATAGGTATTGTGATTATGTGTTTTCAACTTTGCTGCATGGCACATTTATGACGTCGTTATTAGTTACACTTTAAGATTCCGTTTGGTTCACAAATTGAAGATGTAATTTTTTAAATTGGAGTTTGTTGATTTTTTGAAAACTAATTATAATTTTTATTGATTTCTAAGAAAAAGACAAAAATTGATATTAAAATTTTGAGTTATAACCAAAAATATTTTAAATAGAAAAAAAAAAATCCTACTCACAATATCTCCTTACTGTCTGCCAATTTGCAATAGAAAAGCGCATTCACCCTTTTTTTAATAGATAAATTGCTAAAGAGCCCAAGTCGACACTTTTTATCAACTTGAATTAATTTAATTACCATAAAATAGTACTTTGATAAGTTGCTTCAATTCGAGGATTTTATTTATATTACTTATTTTCAACAATATCATCATTTTCATCCGTAAGAGAGTTAGCAAATTTCAGTGCATATATTATTAAAACATATAAAGATTGTAATTTGTTAAACGTAGACACAATTACATAATTTAATTATTAGATGAGCGCGTAGTTGTATTTTTTTAAAATAAAGTTAGAGCACAATAGTTTATTTTAATTATTGAGTGCGATAAGGTTGTAATTGTTTATATTGGGAGGGTGGAACAAAAATTTTGTTAATAATTTAGTGACAAAAACTCAACATTTCAAAAGTTGAGTTTCGACACAATTTTTTGGCGGTGAGACTTCAAGCCATCTGGACGAGTGTCCATATTAAAATGTATTAATATCACATGTGAAATGATAAGAGAATAAATTTAAGGATTCACAAGTTAGAATTCACTCCCAAAGGTATTATAAATGACAAGCATTCAATGTGACGAGTAAAAATCAAATATGAATTGAGAACATAGTAAATATTGAATGAATATTTCTCAATCACAATGCCTTCTAATTGTTCGCACTCAACGTTTTTAGTACGATCTAATTGCTTAGAGGTTTTACTCGAGGGTTTTACCAATTAAGGGCAAAATTAAAGACAAGCAATAATTCAGACTGACTAATAAAGTACATATATATTTTTGTAATGAGATGATTTGTTTTTCTAAGGAATTGCAATTCAACACATATATTAATGATAAATTTTAACTAATCGGATTAAACTTTTTTGTTAAGTTGTGTAAGCAAAATCCAAATTCGACTAATAAATCATGTTGTGTTACCTTTTGGAAACGATAAAAGTTTTGATTAGAAAATTGTTTTCATTAAGCAAAAAATGATATTAGAAAATGTTTTTTTTATCGTTATTATTTGTTGCCCCCCCCCCCCCCCCCCCCCCCTGTTTTGATTATTTTGAGTATAGAATAAGGATTGGTTTTACTTTGATTCATTTCTACTTAGTTTTCTATCCGTAAGTCTTTTTTTTTTTTTTTTGTGACCTTAATATTAGGACTCTCAAGATGGTTTATTACATATTTCTATCAATTTTAGAACATACTTTAAAAAGTTATAAGTATAGTCAATCTTTTGTATATATAATAAAGGAGGAGTTTTCAATTGTTGCTTTAATATTTACTCATTCATGTTATTGTTGTTTTAGCCGTATGATATTAATCGGATGATTGTAATAAATTGAGTAGTTGGTCAAAAAAATTTAATGACAATTAATGAACATGGAACTTAAGGAGCTCGTTAAATGAAATTGGGATATATAACTTGTTGGTAACTTGCTAATATGTTTTTTTAAATTATTTTAAATAAATTATAAATTACAGATTCATTTCTAATTTTAAAGAGAGATTTCTACTCACACATTATGTTACTGATTTAGAGGCCAAAAGGCTTTTCTTAAACCAAAAAAAAAAAAAAAAAAAAAAAGCTGTGAGTATCCATTGCTGAGAAAAGGATTTGGTGTATAATATGAAGCCAAACCAGAATACGTTTTCAAAAAAAAAAAAAAAAAAAAAAAAGCTAGAAGGCTATGAAAAATAACAAAATTAAAGAGACAAAATGGCGTAAAAAATCTGAAAAGAGAGATTAAATTAACAATAACGTATTACATTGTTTTACAAAAAAGAAACTAAAAAAATAATATTTAGCCTCCACTAGAAAAACACAAACAATATATAAAAAGAAAAATACAGTTTTAAGAAGTCTCTTCTTTTTCTCATTACTAATTAAGATTGAGTGTTTTTATATATATTGTTTTTAAAAAAAGAGTAATATTAGTTTTTTTAATTATATAGATGTGAGTGCGTAAGAAGTACCTTATAAACATTCATGTCTTTAAATGTAGGCCTTGTTTGGTAAAAAGCTCTGTTTAAACTAAACTGTACTTTTTTCATCATGTTTTTTGTCTTTTTCCTCAAAAAGTTGTTTGTCTTTTCTGAAAATTCAAAAAAATTCAAAAAAATTTACTATTTAAACTTACAAATCTGAACTCAAACTTATACACCAAACACCCCCGTAAGGTTTTTTAAGGGTATTTCAGCAATAATAAAATTTATTAAATTAGGATGTGGGAAAAGTAAACAGAGGGTCATAATAGACCTACTCTTATTATAATTGAAGAAGTTTAATTTTTAGTTATTAGAGGTGTGTAAAAATTAATCTTATAAAATACTTTTGTCTTTAAATATAATTTTTATTAAGGATTATTTAATAATTTATAATTTGTTTAGACTCTTAAGTCTTTTACTAGTATTTTCTTGAATTTTTCTATCCCCCCCAAAAAAAAAAAAATAGTACTATTTTGGTGTTTATGATTTTTTTTTTTGGGTAACGAAACTAAAACATTTGACTTTTGGGTGGTAATCATTCCCAAAGACTTCGGTGTTTAATGCTCATATATAACAAGTATTGTTTTAACGACAGGGGAGCGAATGAAGTTGTTTATTATTATTATTATTATTTAAAGTAATTATCGGTTTTATTTTGGTGAATTATAATTTATTTTTTGTTATTTTTACTATAAAATGAATAAAAATAAAAAAAGAAAATAGAAATATGGGAGGGTTAAATATGAAATTATACAAAAAAATACAAAGAAAAATATTTATTTAATTATATTTAAAATTTAGCAAGTAACTTAATCTGTAATAATAAGTTACATTAAATGTCACATTTTCAAATATAATTAAAAAATACATGTGGCTCTATAATTTTATCTGTAATCATTCATAGTTACAAAAAAATAAAAAATAATATAATCATTGAACCACATCCATTTATCTGTGGTATGTTTATGTCACATATTTATTTTATATTGTATTTCAATATAATAAAAGTTTTGGAATATGAGTTTCGATGTCCCATTTAAGAGCTTGTTTGGAAGCACATCTCCAGACACTTTGGTTGGAGATTAAATTTTTAAGTTGAAATTAGTTGACTTTTCAAAAATTAGTTATAAATTTTATTGACTTTTCAGAAAGAAACAAAAAATAATATGAAAAAGTACAATTTAGTTGAAATTAAACTTAAACGCAAACGAAGTCTAAATATATATCTATATTTTTTTTTTGTCTTTTTCTTCCAATTTCACTCTTTATTTTTCCAATTATTTCCTTTTCATTTTAAAAAGACTTAAATTTTAGAAGTCCATAACTTTGTATATACAAGCTGAAACAAGATGGTTTTCTCTTTTAAATTCGATAAATTTTTGATAGAAAAAAACAAGATCCATATTGATATCTTTTTTTCTAAATACATTTCAAGTTTTTACACTTTTCTACTTTAAACAATTCATTTTTACTAAACACAAATTTTCAAAATTCAACTCGACTCCAACTCAAACTCCGTCTCCAATTCCTCTCCCAGTGAGCCCAAAGAATTGTATTAAAATGAATTGTGTATTTAGATTGTTTATATTTTAATCATTCTAATATATATTAGTGAGAGAGATAAATAAAGAGTATGTTGCTTTGATTGGTAAAAGTAGATAGGAAAAATGAATAGATGAATAATATTTTGAGTTGATTTATTGTTTAAATAGAATTGTATTAGAATAGAACATATAAGATACTAAATGCATATTTGAAAATATTTGAATATATGATCGAAATGATCCTTTACGGTTCATTTGAATGTATTTGAATTCATGTATTAAAAAAGATATGTATGTGTGGTTCATAAAGGTGAGTACTCAAGTACGCGTTGAAATGATAAATAGTGTTTGTAGTGGAGTTTGTTTAAAAAAAAATATGTGTATTCAAACGCAAAACACTAATAAACAAATAAATATTATAGAATATTGCAGTGTAAAAATATTCCAATGAACTTGTTGAAACAAACGCCCTACTAGCCTTTTATTTGAATTTATAAGTGGAAATGATTGTTTATTAATGTCATGATTTTTTTTGGGTAATTAGAATCTATTATGATCGGAATTAGTGTCTAATATTACCTTTAGATTTATATAGATAATCTAATATACCTTAATGATTTGAAACATATTGCCCATTTTTATTTTTACCAAAAAAATAAAAAATCGAATGCCCCTAAAAAATATGGGCAGCACTGTGGTAAAGACCCTTTGAGGGTCTCTACCGGTAAAAACCCATTTTTTAAGCCGTTGAAATTTAATCGAACGGCTGAAATATCATTGGTGTATCATACTTATCATACACCTTATCTCATATTACCCTTCTCACCCCCAAGTCTTCTCCGTCGTCTGCGACCTCCCCGCCGTCGGCGACCACCCCGATGCCGGCGACCCAGCCCCAGCCCCCCCCACTCCTCGGCCCCTGGCACACCCCCCCAGCCCTCTCCCGGCCCTAGCTCCCCCGGCACCCCCCCCACCCCAGGTCTCCCCTCCCTCGGCACCTCCACCCCAAGCCCCCCCAAGCTCTCCTCGACGCCCCCCTCGACGGGGACCCCCACCCTTTCATTCTCTCTTCCCCCCTCTCTCTCTTCTCGGCCGACGGCCCCCCCCACACCCCCGACGCGAGAAGAGAGAGAGGGAGGGATGGGGGGTCCTCGTCGGGGGTGGGGTGGGGGGGCTGGAAGAGAGGGGAAGATAGAGAGAGAAGAGATAGAGGGGAAGAGAGAGAGGGTATGGGGGGTCCCGTGGGGGGGGGGGGGGGGGGTTGGGGGAGGGGGCCCTGGGGTGGGGTGCCGGGGGAAGGGGGACCTGGGGTGAGGGTGTCGTCGGGAGGGCTGGGGCCGGGGGGCCGGCGGGGGAGGGCTGGGGGGGGGGGGGGATGCCAGGGGCCGAGGAGTGGGGGGCCGGGCTGGGGCTGGTGGTGGGGGGGCCGGGGATGGGTTGCTGGCTTTGGGGTAGTCGCCGGGCTCTGTAGCTGGTGACGGGAAGGTCATCGACGACGGAGAAAACTAAGGGGTGAGAAGGATAATATGAGGTAATACCTACAAATCATCATATACACCCTCAAATTTATACCATTCGATTTAATCTGTATGGCTTAAAAATGAACTTTACTAGAAGTATCGGTAGACGGTGCTCCCCAAAAAATACATATTTTAAAAAAGGGGCATGGCTGTGGTAGAGACCCTCAAAGGGGAGGGTCTCTACCATACATACCTTTTTTTTAGACCGTCCGATTCAATCGAACGGTTAAAATGTTGTTGATTTACTATGCTTATCATACACCTTACCTCACACAATACCTCCCCCCAAACTCTTCTCCGTTCGCCGGCGACGGACGCCGGCGACCCACCTCCGGCCCCTAGCCCCGGCCGCCGGACGCCGGCGACCTATTTTCTCTCTCTTCCCCTTTCTCTCTCTTTTCTTCTCTCTCTTCCCCTCTCTCTTCCCCTTTCTCTTTCTTCTCCTCTCCCCCGATGCCGGCGACCCACTCCGGCCCCTCCACCACCGATCCCAGCCCCGGCCCCGGTCGGCCGGCTGCCGGCGACCTCCGTCTCTCTCTTCCCCTTTCTCTCTCTTCTCTTCTCTCCCTCTTCCCCTCTCTCTCTTCCCCCTTTCTCTCTCTTCCCCTCTCTCCCGCCGCCCCTCACCCCCGGCCCCCACCCCCAGCCCCCCGGCCCCCCCTTGCGGCCCCCCCACCCCCCTGCCCCCCCGGCACCCCCTCCCGTCGGCCCGCGAAGAGAGAGAAGAGGGAAGAGAGAGAGAGAAGAGAGGAAAAGAGAGAGAAAGGGGAAGAGAAGAGGGGGGGTCGTCGGGGGGGGGGGTGCCGGGGGGGCAGGGGGGGTGGGGGGAGTGCCGGGGGAGGGGGGGGCGCACGGGGGGTATCGGGGGGCTGGGGGTGGGGGCGGCGGGAGAAAGGGGAAGAGAGAGAAAGGGGAAGAGAGAGATGGGGAAGAGGGAGAGAAGAGAAGAGAGAGAAAGGGGAAGAGAGAGACGGAGGTCGCCGGCGGCCGGCCGCCGGGGCTGGGATCGGTGGTGGAGGGGCCGGAGTGGGTCGCCGGCGTCGGGGGAGAGGAGAAGAGAGAGAAAGGGGAAGAGAGAGGGGAAGAGAGAGAAGAAAAGAGAGAGAAAGGGGAAGAGAGAGAAAATGGGTCGCCGGCGGCCGGGGCTGGGGGGGCCGGAGGTGGGTCGCCGGCGTCGGGGGTGAGTTGCCGGCGTCCGTCGCCGGCGGCGAGAAGATCGCCGGTGACGGAGAAGAGTTTGGGTGAGAAGGATTATGTGAGGTAAGGTGTACGATAAGTATCGTACACTATCAACGTTTTAACCGTTCGATTGAATCTTAACGGTCTAAAAAAGGACTTTACCGGTAGAGACCTTAGACACAGATTCACCCTTAAAAAAGTTGGTATTTCCAAAACAAGGAAAAATAATAAAATTTTTTTTTTCTCACTCATGAGTGTGCGAAGAAAAAAAAGGGAAAGAGAGAAAGAGACAAAGAGGAGAGAGAAAGGGAAAGGGAAAGGGAAAGGGATTTCGGTGCATAGAGAGAGAGAGAGTTTTAGAGAGAGAGAGAGCGTTAACTAAGATACTTTATCTGGTACTTTGGTTCTTTCTTCTTTTTTCTTTTCCTTTTCCTTTTGTTTTTGCCCTTCTTCTTCTGGTCGCGGCGTAAACAAAACCCAACCCCCTCAGGACAGAGCGGACCCAGGGACGGCGATTTGGCCAGATCTGAGGGCTTCTTTTTCGGGTCTTCTAGAGAGAGAAAGCTAGAGAGAGAAAGAGATGAGCAGCGGTAAAGTACTTGGCGGCGGAGGAATCAACGGGAAGGGGAATAATGGAATATCGGGGATTCCGTCTGGGTCGAGGAAGATGGTTCAGAGCTTGAAGGAGATTGTCAACAACTGTACTGAGCAGGAGATCTACGCCATGCTCAAGGAATGTAACATGGACCCTAACGAGACCGTTAATCGCCTCCTCGCTCAAGGTCTTCTCTTTCTCTCTCTACGCCTCTCTCTCTCTCTCTATATATATGTATATGTATATATCAAAGTTTCGTTTTTTATTTTATATTTTTTGGGTTTTGACTTGGTTTCTAGGTTTTGGAATGGATTTTCGTTTCACTGTTTTGCTCCTTTTTGGTTAATGATTGGAAACAAACTTGACGATTTCATTTCTTTTGGGGTCTATTTTAGGGTTCAAGAGATTGGGGGAGAAATCTTAGCTTTGCTGATTGAAGTTTTTTGTTTTTACTATATTTTGACACAGCAATTTTTTTTTAATAAAACATTTGTTTGCTTGGTTTCTAGGGTTGGGTAGCGATCAGAAGTGAAAAAATGTTATGTTTTTTTTTTGCTTTCTTTTTCCTTTTTTAGGGTTTAAGAGATTGGGAAAATCCCTGATTAGATGAGTGAAATTGTTTGCTTTTGCTATAATTTGGACCAAACAAGTTTGTTTGCGGGTGTAGTTTTTTTGACCTATTTTGTGCTAGAAACTCTGTTCATCTTTCTAGAACTAGTATTGTTTTGCATTTTGTTGCTTATTTCATTAAGCTTTAGCTATTTCTTTCGTTTTCTCCTTTTGTTCTTCTTTCTCTGTCTGCAATTTGCATTAATGTTGTGCGTATAAAAAAAAAAAAACATACGCACAAGCACGCAAGTACTCAAACAAAATATATATGTATGTACTTGTAACGTTTTTGATCAACAGTACTGAATGGGATTTTGTTTTTACTTGCAGTACTGAATTAATTGAAATTTATCATTTGTTTTGGTTCAACTCAATAAATAGTTCTTGAACAAGTTACTTTTGATCAGTCTAAGGTGATCCTGGTTTTTATTGCATTAGGCTTTTTGTTGCTTATTTCATTAAGCTTTAGCTATTTCTTTCGTTTTCTCCTTTTGTTCTTCTTTCTCTGTCTGCAATTTGCATTAATGTTGTGCGTATAAAAAAAAAAAAAATTCGCACAAGCACGCAAGTACTCAAACAAAATATATATGTATCTACTTGTAACGTTTTTGATCAACAGTACTGAATGGGATTTTGTTTTTACTTGCAGTACTGAATTAATTGAAATTTATCATTTGTTTTGGTTCAACTCAATAAATAGTTCTTGAACAAGTAACTTTTGATCAGTCTAAGGTGATCCTGGTTTTTATTGCATTAGGCATGGGAATCAAGCTTGGATCTTTGACATAATATCTTTTATTCTCGTTAAAAGCGGCTTCTAATGTAAAGTTTATAACTTCTGTAGATCCTTTTCATGAAGTGAAGAGCAAACGAGAAAAGAAAAAAGAGGTGCGTTTGGATAATGTGCAAAATTGTGTTTTGCTTTCAAGTCCAATTTGGTTATTTACCTTACGGAAACTACAAATCTTATGCTTTGCAAAGTTATTGGATTCCCTCTATGCACAGTTCACGTGTGATATTGTTTTCTGTTTTTCTGTTTTACCCACTGGTGGGTATGATGCTCGGAGCTTTCTTTTTTCTGATTTGGGAAAGATATGCTCGATGTGCCTAGTCTTTTATCCACTTAATGTGTGATGCACTCGGTTGTTTACTTTTTAGATGATCAAAATGCTTGCTTTTTGGATACACTGAAAGTTATTCTCTGTTTATATCACACATTGGTTCTCTGGTGTTTTACTGTGAGTTTAATCATGGTTTGCTTCTGATCTTCTTACTTGTCTCTTTCATTGCTGTAGAGTAAGGATCCAACAGAGTTAAGACCCCGTGGCACTAGTAGCTTTTCAAACCGTGGTGGTAAAGGTGGTGGGGACCGCTATGCTGGACGTGGGGGTCCAAACCAATTCAGCTCTAATGGTATGTGGTTGCTGCACAGCAATTTGGTTTAATTAGTTTGAAATTTAGTGGGAGGTGATAAGCATAGACTTGCCTTTGAACTCTTTTCTCAGAATCTGGTGCTTTTCATGGTAAATCTGCATACAAGAAGGAAAATGGGACACATGCTTATGCGGGATCTTCAACCTCTGCATATGCTGTGGCTGGAAATAGCACGAGTCGACGGCTGCCACCCCAAAGGTTATGACTGTTTATTGAAATATGATATACTTCTAAAATTCTTTGCATTTTCCAATTGAAGATTGGGTAAAGCAACTAAAGTGTTCGGATTTTTTAGTGGTTTCTTTACATACTGTGTATGAGGCTGTACTTGTTTCCTTCCCCTTGAGTACTGTGCACAGTGGTTTAGGAAATGAAAAATGGTAGATGGCTAACTCTCTAGAATTTCTCTTTGTTATTACTAGGTTATGTGATCTCTTTGACTGTCTGTATAGTTTTGTTAATGACATCCCCTTGCTTTTTGTCTTCGAGTACATCTTTGTTATGGGATCTCTGCATCTTATCTTAAGTCTTGTTTCAGCAAATGATTAAATTGCAATTGTCTGTTCGTTTTCTTGAGTTAACTTATTTGTAAATCATATTGGTCCATTTACATATTCTTGCTTAGGAAGTTGCAATTAATTTCTAGTGGGTTAGGAAAAAGAAAAAAAAAAAGAAGTTTGCAGCACCAAGCTAGTTTTCAATGTCTCTCTAGTTTATCTTGTGGTGGCATTTGGTCTTAATGTATCGATGGTGCTAACATGAGATGATGCGTTTTCTAGTGTTGATTTACCAATATCTTGGGAGTTTATTGCTTCTCATTTATGTGTAAAATTTGTTGCAGTGATCCTGTCACTACAGACAATAAGACTTGGACAGTAGGCACTGGGGATGTCATATCTTCATCTTCCCAGCCTTCGTCTGGATTTCAATCCGCCTGGTTGGGGGTCCCAGGTCAAGTTTCGATGGCTGATATTGTTAAGATGGGTAGACCACATGGCAAGGTTTCTGCCACGCCAAACCCACCTATCCACAGTGTCAACCATCAAAATGTCCATGTGCCTCCGTCGGTATCTCATCATAATTTGCATTTTTCTCAAGATTATGGATCTAAGGAGTCAGAGATACACAATGAGCGGGAGGTTATTTCAAATGAGGACTTTGCTGCCAATGACGAGTGGCCTTCAATTGAGCAGCCACAAGCTGCCAGTCTGTCCTCTGTCGTGGAGGCATCTGTGGGCTCTGAGTTGTACACAAATGCATCGACCTTGGCCTTGGATAGAGCCAATCAACATTTACTAGATGATGAGGGTCAGGTAGTTGAAGATGGTCCTGCCGAGTCATCCAATGCCAATCAAGTGGGTCATGCTTCTGTATCTGGCCGAAATATACAAGAGGATGATTCTGGAGGTGCATCTGTTTTTGATCATAATTTGTTTAACGAAATGTCTTCCTACCAGGCACATGGGCATGCCTTCGAGCATGATACAGCTGAAGAGAGTGCTTCATCGGTAGCTGCAAACTTGCAGCAACTTGATTTGCAAAACGATGATCGGGGAGCACAACCTGAAGACGATATCCCTGCTGTTGTAATTCCAAATCACCTACAACTGCACACGCCAGACTGCCTACACCTGAGTTTCGGAAGTTTTGGAGCTGGCACTAATGCTGGTCTTTCCGGTTCAGGGGCATTTGCGTCTAGGTCCATGAAAGATTTGGAGGAGACATCTGTATCAGTGGATGTCTCTACAATTGGGCACTCCGATTCTAGGTATTAAGCTGTCAAACTTACATGGTCTGTTTTACATATAAGCTGTTTGTTATGTTTTTCCTAAAGGTATTCTTTTTTGTTTTGTTTTGTGTTTTGTGTTTTAAAAGAAATCCCGAGTTTTATGGGGATGAGCATCTCAGAGCTACCTCGGATGCAAATTTGATTCATCGAACGGGGGCAAGTGCTGGGGAGTATGATTCTCCTTCGGTTTCACAAGAAGAGGCCTTGAAACAGGAAACTACTGAAGCTGATCAAGTGAATCAGTATTCGTTTCCTTCTTCTGCACCGGGATTTACTTATGAAAGCTCTCAACAGTTGAATGCACCATTTACTCATCCACAGGCAAGCTCACAGATGCAGAATCTTGCTCCTTTCTCGAGCGTCATGGTAATATTACTTTGCAGTCTTATCTTTGTTTAGATCATTTGCTAGGATCTTTTTCTGCTTAAAATGTCAGTCGATATGGTATGACATTGGAGATTAATGATCTTTGGATGAGAAATTCATTTCTCTAAGGCCCACCCGGTTCGATGTTTGATTCTAAAATAGCGGAATGCAGCTGAATCTAATTTATGAAAATTGTTATTTGATTTTGTGCGGAATTGTATGCTCAGCATGATTGCTATTGTCTGCTCGAGTTCTACAAGTATAGGACCAAATATTGTATTAGTGCAATTCAAATATGTTCTCATTCTGTGAATTCTTGTTACAGCAAGCATACACAAATTCATTACCCAGCACTTTACTGGCTTCAACTGTTCAGACTGCAAGAGAGGATCTTCCCTACTCACCATTTCCTGTTACACAATCGATGCCCACAAAATATAGCAATGCGGCTTCTTCTCTCAGTGGTCCCACCATGTCCATGCCAGAGGTATTTTATATTTTATGGGATTTCTTGTTTGAATTCTCTCGAAAGATGTTCGATGCTCGTGCAATTTACTACCAATATAGACGGTTATTTTTGAAAAACCACAACAAACCATTCGTTAAAACGAGATTGCAATTTCATTTCCAGGCTTTGAGAGCGGCGAGTATTTCTACACCGCAGCCAACTCAGCAGCAGACCTTACCTGGTGCTAATGTTGCGACCGGACCTGCCCTACCACAACATCTTGCTGTGCACCCGTATTCCCAACCTACTCTTCCGTTGGGACATTTTGCCAACATGATTGGCTACCCTTTCTTGCCTCAGAGCTACACATATATGCCTTCAGCATTCCAGCAAGCATTTGCTGGTAACAGCACATACCATCAGTCTCTGGCTGCTGTACTCCCGCAATACAAGAATAGCGTCTCTGTTAGCAGCTTGCCTCAGTCTGGTGCTATTGCTTCGGGGTATGGGTTCGGGAGTTCAACCAGCATTCCTGGAGGAAACTTCCCCGTAAATCCACCTACAGCACCTAGCGGTACAACCCTAGGCTATGACGATGTCCTAAGTTCTCAGTACAAGGATGCCAGCCATTTAATGTCACTTCAGCAGGTAATTCTTGCTCTCTTTAAGAACTCGTGAAAACATCTAAAATTGCACATGGTGGTAATATCTTGACTGATGTCTTTTATTCCTTGTCATTTTTTTTTAGAATGATAACTCGGCCATGTGGGTTCACGGACCTGGCTCCCGAGCACTGCCGAATACATATTACGGCTTCCAGGGGCAGAATCAGCAGCATGCCGGATTCCGGCAAGGGCAACAGCCATCTCAGCAGTTTGGGGCACTCGGTTACCCGAACTTCTATCACTCGCAGTCGGGGATGTCGCTGGAACACCAGCAACAAAATCCAAGGGATGCTTCTCTTGGGGGCTCACAAGGCCAGCCTTCAAAGCAGTCCCAACAGTTATGGCAAAACAGCTACTAATCTTAAAAAATCAATCACCTCATGGTTTTTCAGGGTCTTCTTAAGTGAGTTTGAAAGTGGCCAATCAGAGGCATTTCGCCGTCTTAATTTAATAATTAAATCTATCATTTTAGTTGGTCTGAAGAGACCTTCGACTGGCTGCTGCCCTGTGCCACGAGGTTGTATTCTACATATTTATCTCTCGCTCTCTCTCTCTCTCTCTTTTTTTTTTTTTTTTTTTTTTTTTTTTTTTTTTTCCTGTTTTAACCTTTTAGGAACATGTGTGCTAATTTGGGTCAGTGAACTATTTCCTTTTATTTTTTTTTTAATTTTTATAACCAAATTTAATTTTCTCGTTCATTTTCCTTATGGTAAAGAAGTTGGTTTCCTTACCGCACTTCTCAATTCCTATCGCGCGAGATTAACCAAGTTATTTTGGCTTGTCTTTGCAACTCTATTGAAATGTGTTAATTTCAAATCTATAGTAATTCCAGTAACCTTAAGAAATAACTGTTGGGTTATGTTTGGCAAGAGGGAAATGAAAAAGAGGGAGAGAAAGAGAGAGGAAAGGAAGGCATATAACCAAGGGGAGGAAAATAGTGAGGAAGGGCATGATCTTTTTCTTTTTCTTATTGTTTTAGGTGTACATTCCACCCTTGGAATCTTTCCATACTTGTGAAATCAAAAAGGGGATTTTTCAAAGGACTTGAAATCCCTCCTCTCTAGTAGCTGTGTAGTAATACTACATGTGACTTTACTTAAAGTTATAGAGTTTAAAATCCCCACTCTAAGTTAAAAAAAAAAAAAAATCCACTCTCTTTTTGACACAAACGTGATTATGGATAAATTCCTGACCAAAAATGCATGGTTGATGTTATCCTTGTGCATTAAATGGAAGAAGAAAAAATATCGGTATCGATAGAAATATCAACAGTCGAGTTTTACATAAATTTTGGAGTTATTATCAATATTAATGAAAATATCGGAAAAATGTGTGTAAATTATAAAATTTACTTCAAAACATATTTATAATATTTTAGGATAGGATAAATATTAAAAAGTTGCATAAATATATAACAAATTAAACATCTTATATGATAAAAAGAAATTCTATAAGGTTCAAACATGATTAGGGTGTCATCATGATTCAAACAATATTTATACCATGACATATTTTATTCTCTCAGTTTTTATATGTTGTATTTCATTTGCCTTTTCTTTTTGTTTTGTTTTTTTTAGGAAAATTATAGCATGCTAAAAAATTATCGTCTTTAGCAAACAGTTTGCAAATTATATTTTACAAGTAAGTTATATTAGTACAAGAGTTAAAATAAATTTTATGTTATATATTGATGTATAAATTGAATGGTTCTGAACTCATAATTCTAAGTTAATGTTTGTTAGAAAATGTCTTGAAAATTCTTATTGGGTACCATTTTTTAGCTTAATTTTTAGCGGGACTCACAACATATTTGTGACGAGTCAAGATGTATATATGTTCTCCTTTGTGTGGAATTCGAAATAGTATACTCGTTGCTCAAACTGATGAACAAGTGAATGAGAAATTGTGTCTCAAAGATGCACCAATGAAGGAGGGAATGTTGGAAAGTGATAAAAGGAAAAAACACGAGTCCCAAATCGGGAAGTGATGAAAGTCATTGCTCCTCTTTTTCTTTATAAAAAGTCATTAGTTGCACAACAATGGTATATGCCTCGACACGAATTCAAAAATTTTCAGAACTTTAAAATCACTATAAAAGTTCAATTCGAATTTGCTGAACCAGCACATTGTCAATAATATAGCACATTATAAAAACTTAAGGGGAAAAAAGAAAAAAAGAAATCCTAAAAGAATTTGTTAGGTAAAATGTTTATCTAATTATGAATTGTTTTTTGACTCGTGTATTGCCACTTCCTCTTCTCTGATAAAAGAACTTGTTAAGATAAAAAAACTTATCAAGAAAGTCTCCCTTTCTCCCAAAAACACTCGGTCCAAAGATTCTCTCTATCTCTCTCTCGAAGTCTCTCCGCAAAGAAACTCCCTCCAAAGATTCACTCTCACCCTCTCAGCTAAGAACGATGAAGGCAAACAACAATGATCTTCAGAACCCAAATGCAAAGCCACACCAGAACGTCAACGAGCACGAGTTTTTCTATAAACTCGGAACGTGCAACTCCCACTTCGTAACTCTGGAGGGACAGTGCCAACATCGATGTGCCATCCACAAAAAATCACTTCAACACTGTGAGAGTTACAATCTTCGCATGAGTTCTTATTTGATTGGCTCAGGAATCGAATTTGGATTATGAATGTGTTTCTTATTAACTAGGCTATCGGATAGCGATTTTGCAAGATGACGATGTTTATTCAATTGAAGCACCTTATATTGCAGCATTGTTCTGCAGTAAAGATTTACAAATTGCACAATTAAATGTTATGCAGTAAATCAATTAAAATCTTACGAAAGCTCCGAGATCAAAAAAATTTAAATGCTTATATAAACTTGTTTGCTATAATTTCAATGTTTATCAATATAACATCTAACGCTATCGAAAATCATAAATCTCCCTTGGTTGTCTTGTCATTCCTCCGTTGCTTCCTTGATCTCAGATTGACTCAACTTCAATTCCTTGTCGCAACATTCAAGAACTTCGGTGGCCACGAGAACTGCTTCCTTCTTCTTCAAATGCGAACACCGCATCCCCAAATGTTGAAAACAAACATGAATACCGATGTGATCATCTTGTACACTTGATCCATAACATGATCAACACGACCATGAATTTTCTCCACACAAGAATTCCGTCTCCGAGTCTTTCACTGTCTCAATTTCCCGTCCTAGTAAAACCAGCAGGCAGTAAACCGTGATGGGTACTCTGCCATGTTCGCTTCTCTTCAACGCTTCTATTAGATTCGTTTTTGTTAAATTATTGAATGTAATTAAATTGCCAATTAAATTGAATTACCAAAACGTAATAAAATAAAGAACACAGACAATTTTTACGAGATTCTGTCACACACCCAGCTATCAAACACTTTTTGAATATATTAGCTGGATGTGTTTGGCGAGCACTACTCGTCTTGTCGTTGACCTCCCTTAAACTAAAAACGCCTTCTCCCGAAAGTTTCAAGTTCCTCTCTCGAAAAATGATAATTTCTCCTCCCGAAGACTCCAAATTCTTCTCCCAAAGAAAAAATCAAGACCATACAAACTGAATCTCAATTATATGTGAATTTCTAAGTACACAAGAGACAAGCAAACTGTATTTAAGATTCACATATATATAGCACGGATTTCATTTGAATTTTAAATGTTGCACGTGATGTTGCAACATGGACTACAACATCTTTGAAGTTCTCAAAATAAACCTCCGATTCTATTGAATAAAAACAGAAATATCCCAATCTTGGCTACTCATAATCTTTAGAATATATTCAATAAGTATCTCCTTGATAAGAAATGTGATCCTAAAAAAATCAGGCAAGATAATCTTTGGAATAAGTTTGAAATTCTAATTTAAATAGAATTGGAGAATCCTACCTAAATTAGAATTTTCCCTTTTAAAATCCAATTCCAAATCAGATTCAGATCACATAATCTTGACAGCCATAGAAAATCTTCTCCGCAATTATTCCCAAAATGTTGCTGTAACCAAAACAGAATTTCAGCTCAGCAAATCTTCAATATTTCTTCCAATGCACATCTTTACACATCTGGCAAGCTGATGTTATAACTAAAGTTGCAGCATGGACTAGAACAAGTACATCAACTATGGACAAAAACAGAACCGACTAGATCTAAACTTGCGTTTTTGGTTTTTCTAAACAAGTTGCCATAAAATGCCACACCTAAAAACCTAACAGCTTTGAATTTCGACTAGAAGCTTCGTAACTTGGAAGCTGCCACTTCATTACTCGATATCTAGAAGATGAGATCGTTAACTAGAACAAAAATCTCTACTTCAATGACAAGTAACCAATTTACCATCAATTTCTCAGCCTCAAATACCTTTTCTTTGTAATCAAGATCTTCGAGTTTTTCATCAATCATCTCGTTGAACCCCTGTAGCAAAACATCTAATTTCTCTCTTTGTCCTCTTAGTCTTTCATCCGTCAAGAGCTTCCTTGTTCGATCCTTCATATCCTTTGCATGACTGAGATATATTGCTTTCAGGAATCCGCCCTCCATTTTAGTCCTTTTTGGTGCAAATCGATACAACTTTGTTGTCACCTCAGGCAAATCCCATTCCCCGTCGAGACCAAGAGGATCCAACACAATCTTTGTTGAAATATAAAATTATTATTGGCCGACCTCCTAACAGCTTAAGCTTTTGGGATTGATTGGTAAACTAAAATTGTATCAGAGCGAAAGGTCATGAGTTCAAACCCCCTACAAATGTACTCTTTAATAACCCCTTATTATCATTTGTGTGTTGGACTTTCAATATGCTCCGGACTTCTTATAATTTGTATTTAACTTTCAAAATTAATATTTGTTCTCACGTTTGCCCATGTCCGGCCTGCACGTGAGGGAGAGTGTTGAAATATAAAACTATTGTTCACCCACTTCTAACAGCTTAAGCTTTTGGGAGAATTGACAAACTAACAATCTGAACCTCTTGTTTTCGAAATGATGTGAAGAGCTCACTCTCAGAGTCTTCTTCCATTTCTTGAAAAACTGAAGACCATTCGTTAGGCTTCTGGATCACACCTTATTCTTTCTTTCACAATTCACGAATTCTTTCCTTCGCTCTCTTCATTTTCTTGACCGTTGCAACTTTAGGTTGAATCGATTCAATTACATTTCCGCACTCTTGAAGCACACAAAAAGATGCCGAAAATTGATTATACCATAAATTTGGTAATCCTTTAGTGTGAAAATGTACAATTTCAATCATTTGGTATTCAATTCAATCATGAACAATTTCAAAAGAATAGAAAATGTACTTTAGCGTGACAGAACATTTGAGGTTTGATTTTTGATTATATCGTAAATTTGTTTTGGTCTTTACAATCTCAACTCAAATATATACTTGAAAATTAATATAAGTGAGGGTATTTCCTATGATACATATACACACATATATATAAAGGGTCGGGACAAAGATTTCTTTCGACATGCAGAGTTTTAGTAGTAGTGTCAATCTGAATTTCACTAAACTTAAGCTCGTCTGCCGTTTGATTTTAATTAATTAATTAATTAATAGTATTTTTAACCGGATATGTGAAAATATATTTACACTACAGAATTATTTGTTTAAAAACATCTCTCCCAAAAAGAAAAAAATAGAAAAGAAAAACTTCTCAAAAAAGTCTCCCTTTCTGATAAGGACATGGCTAGCACAAGAGCATGGAATACGGATCTTGTTTCAGTTCTAGAAGGATAGGCATTTTTGACTTTTCATGGACATTTATGGCTGATCATAAAGGCATTTAAAAAACGTCAAACTTTCCTTTCTAGTGAAGATGTGAGATCAACCAATTAAATGGCATATTGTTTCCTTTTTCATTTTTAGGCAAGCAAGAAATTTTAATTACCAGATTTTGGCCTTAATTAGTGTAGTTATTTTCGGAACCTTTTTGTAACATTCAGCCTATAAATAGACGTCTTTATAATAGTGAAAGCATAAGTTTTAGAATTCAGAAATGTGAGAGAATTTTCTCTTTGGTTCTTTGACGAACCATTCGAATGTATCGGAATTTACCGTGGCGTTCACTATTGACTTATCACACGGATTTCCACCACCGTTTGTGGCGTCTACCTTATACCGAGATTCTTGTTTCGCATTAAGCAATGGGTTGAGGTCAAATATACTAAGGTTCTTGTTTTTGTTGAAGCAATGGGTCGAGGTCTCCCATCCAAACCTGATCGTAGAACGTTCTTGGGTTCCTTTTCGTAGTCGGGTCTCGTTATTCTTGGCAGGGTTCGCATCACTTTCTCCCAAAAACACTAGGTCCAAAGATTCTATCTCTCTCGCTCTTTCTCTCTTTCGAAGTCTTTCCCCAAAGAAACTCCCTCCAAAGATTCGCTCTCACACTCTCAGCTGAGAACGATGGAGGCAAACAACAATGATCTCCAGAACCCAAATGCAGAGCCAAACCAGAACGTCAATGAGCACGAGTTTTTCTGCAGACTCGGAACATGCAACTCCTACTTCGTAACTCTGGAGGGACATCGCCAACACCGACATTCCATCCACAAAAAATCACGTAAGCACTGTGAGAATTATAACCTCCGCATGAGTTGGCCCAACGACTATGAGACTCATCAATGCGAAGATGAGCTTTGATCCAACTTTTCTTCCCTGTTTTCTTTTATATTTGTCTTGAAAAAAAAAAAAAGAACCAAAATGTTTTCATTCTTTTATTTTTCAGTGCCACCGATATCGTTCTTGTTTATCATTGCCGATTCTTCCGAAGATTCGATGAAACTGTAGATTGAATGTACATAAATAAGTAGTAATTCAATAAACGGGGCAAAGATGTTTGGTTCAGAGATACGTTCTTTTCCTTCTTTTCTTTCTTTCTTTTTCTTTTTCTTTTTCTTTTTGACTAAATCTTTCTTTCTTTTCTTGAGACATAGACTATGGGAAAAGTTTTTATGAACATAGTTGGCTTGTCATTTCTGTTATTGACAGGTAAAAAAAAAAGTGTTTGACTGGAGCTTTAGCAGGAATTTTTTTGTACTCCGTCCAAAAGACACGGGCAGTATAAAAATAGCCATTAATAATTTAAGCACAAAAGAAAGATATAAAACTTGGTTTAATGTTATAATTTTGTTTCTCCTTCTGTTTTCTCCTTCGGTCCTTGAGAGAGAGAGAAGATGCTTGAGATTTGTGAAGAAGGTACTCAAATGGCCATGACATATTTGAAAGGAAGGTTTTTCCGTTATGGTCAGTTGAGAGTAGTGTATCATCATCATCATCATCATCATCATCATCATCACGATCATCATCATCATCATCATCATCATAAGTGATTAAAAATTGGACGTTTTGGTGAGACTTGAGAGTAGCAACTAAGGGCTTAGGACTAAATTTTTTAGCATCAAAGAAAATTTCATGGCAGTAATTAAAAAAAAAATGAAGCTAGAAGTAACCTCTTAATACTAAAATTTCATGATTCTAAAAAAGAAAAAAGACTAAAAAATGGGGATTTTTTTAGTTTGAAAAAAAAAAGATTCAGGTCTTCTTCTGATTCATTTGTTGATTTTAGAACTGAAATATGTGAGCCGTTTATCATAAGAACTAAGAAATGTCACTAATACAAAAAGAGGATACTACGACCGTTTTTAACCTTCGTGCTAACTTTTCTACGATGGTTTTCTAACCGTCGTGGTATCCAGGGTCGTGAAATCTTTTTGGATTCCACGACGGTTTTTTAACCGTTGTGAAATAGACGAAACTGGCGCCAAATGTTGGGTAGATAGTTACTTTCCACGACGGTTTTTTCAAAAAAATGATCGTGGTAGGTTAATGGTTTTGTTTTTAGAAAACTGTCATGGAATGGTTACCTACCACGACAATTTTTTCAAAAAACGGTTGTTGTAGGTCACCTACCACGACGGTTTTTTCAAGGTCATTCCACGAAATTTTTTTTAACCCATTCATGCGATTTCCTATGAGTGGCAAATACCGTATGTTATCCATTGTACAACCCATATTAAAATAATAACTTATATTCAATTGATTTTGTGTCACAATGTACAACAATTATTACAAAAACATACACTACATTACAAAATTAGTAGATTGTCTTCTAACTATATTGGATAAACCGCATTACATAATTAGCCCACTCTTGCTTTACTAAACTCATTCAACGTCGGTAGAAAAATCCTTAGTTTGAAGTAAGGCTAGTCCATTGAGAGTCAAGGTTATCTCTCACATACAGGCTAACACTAGTAAAAATTATGGATTTGATGACGGTTATTAATCATCATGTAAAGTTTATATGACGGTTAGACAACCGTCGTGTAATCCACCGTCGTCGAATAGAGAAAAAAGGGAGCAAATTTCATTAAAGTGAGAATTTTACACGACGGTTTTGAACAAAAACCGTCATGTAAAGTCTAATATGAATTAAAAAATAATTTGACATTTTTTGGTGATTTCCCACAGGTGGCCTAACCCGTGTATTATCCAATACACGGCCTAGGATATGATTGCCAAAATTAGCTACATTGTATCAAAGTAAAAAAACCATCCATTACATTACCAGTTTACATAGCATAATTAATGAATTGCATTACAAATTTAGTCCATTTTCCCCTAATCAAAGACGATCCGAGATTTTTGTTTTATAGTCTCGTCTCCTTTTAATCCCTTCTCCGGCTATAAGCTTCCAATCCATTAAGGCCCTAGCAAGTTTGCAAAATTCAAAATAATTAAGATGCATACCATTAAGATTAAATCAAACAAAATTCCATTTTGACATTTCATAGAGCATGTGGTGGGCGGAAAAAAAATGCGTAGAATATTGTGTTTTCGTAGATCTTAAAATGCTAACAAATTGCATAAAAGACTCGTCTAGAAAGAGCAACAATAAACAAAAATTGAACAACAATAAATACACAAATTACACTCCAAGCAAGTTATAAAAGAATTGGGTGTTCGTATTTTTGTTGGAAAATAAGAAATTGAGTAATATGGAAGTCACCTTGCCTTTCTTTGATGCATAGTTCACGGCCTTGATGGGAAGATAGGGTGGCAGTGGAGGTGGCGACGGCGGCTGCGAAAAAGAAAGAAACAGGGGAGGGCGACGGGAGAATGAGGGGGAGGGGATGGTAGCGTTGCGGGCGACGGTCGAATGAGGAAGAGGGGAGGGCGGCGGCGGCATCACCGGGATAATAAGAGAGATGGTAAGGCAGTGGCGCTATCAATGGGTGGGCGAAGGAGATAGTGGGTAGGAGAAATATTTGAGTGGTCGAGAGGGAGAAAGATGAAAATGATGAGAAAGGATGAGAAAAGTGGATTTAAGTTAAGGGTTTACACGCGAATTAGCAAGCACAAAATTTCAAAATTTTAAATGAATTTTCGGAAGATTACATGACGATTTCCCTAAACCGTCTTGTAATCCCCCGAAAATCACTCTAAATTTCAAAATTTTTCGGAAGATTACACGACAGTTTAGAAACCGTCGTGTAATCTCCCAAAAATCATTCTAAATTTCAAATTTTTAGAGTGATTTAAACCGTCATGTAATCTCCGAGATTACACAACGGTTTTCCTAAACCATCGTGTAATCTTCGAAAAATCACTCTAAATTTCAAATTTTTAGAGTGATTTCAAAATTTTTTTTTTTTTGGAAGATTACACGACGGTTTAAACCGTCGTGTAATCTTCCGAAAATCACTCTAAATTTCAAATTTTTAGAGTGATTTCAAATTTTTTCGGAAGATTACATGACGGTTTCCCTAAACCGTCTTGTAATCTCCGAGATTACACAACGGTTTTCATAAACCGTCTTGTAATCTCAGGTTTACACAACGGTTTCACACGACGGTTTCCCTAAACCATCGTGTAATCTCAGGTTTACATGACGATTTCAATAAACCGTCGTATAATCTCCGTCGTCTAAGCCAACTTTTGTAGTAGTGTAAAACAAAATAACCGCACTCAATATAGCCTTCTTGTAGCGGACACCGAACAGTATCAATCAACGTTTGTCGGGATTGAATCTAGGTGAATTTGTTCGTCGTGGTTTTCTAATTTGAGAACTCGTTGACATATCCTCCATATCTTGTGACATTTTAAATCAATCTAAAACAACTCCCCACCCAAACACTTAAAAAAATGGTCAAAATGCGACAAAAAATCATTCTACAATCATGTCACCCAAACAGTCGAAAAAAATCACACAAAATCATACTTGTGTAATTGTAAATCAATCTAAACAAAATCTTAACATAATTATGTAAAAAATACACAATCTTGTCAAACGGGCATTTTGTTGAACATGTAATATGCAAAAGCATAAATCACAAAATCAACACTTTTTTTCCGGATAACAATCCAAACCTAATCCTCACCCAAACAACTTAAATCAATCTAAAACTCAAAGCGAATCCAAACACATAAAAATTCACACAATCTAATCAAACGGGTATTTTGTCGAACATGTAATATGCAAAAATATCACAAACACATTCAAAAAAATTTCAGGAAAACAATCACCCAAAATCACAAACACAGTCAACAATAACCCAAAATCACGTTTACAATCAACCAAATAAACTTCCATAATATGTGGTGCAAGAGAGAGCAAGAGAGAGAGAGACTTACCAAGTACATAGCCGTGGGTGTGGTCGGCTTCGTAGCGGGGTAGCCGGCGGAGAATGAGTTTTAAGGAAGAGATTAGAGAGAGGAGTCGTGGCGGCGAGTAGAGGCGAGAGAGAGGGGGAGAGGCCCGATAAAGAATTAGTGGTGGAGTCGCGGCTGGTAGAGCTGAGAGGCGACAGAGAAAAGGAGTGGCCGAGAGAGATTGGAGGCGAGGTAGGAGAGAAAATGGAAGGAGGGGTCACGGCGAAGGAGATGGGTTTCGAAGGAGAGTTTGGACAGACGAGAGTGAAAGAGGAGTGGGAGTGAAAATGTGAAGGGAATGAGGGGTTTTTATTTATTTATTTTTATAAGTGATGGATTCAACCTACATTTAGAAAAAAAAAAAAAAAAAAATTAAAATGCACCACATACCATGACGGTTTTTGTCAAAAACCGTCGTGGTGACAAAAACCATCGTGGTATGTCGTAGTTTTATTATTATTATTATTATTTTAAAAAAATGGCGGATTCACGTGAAATTTTGAAAAAAACAAATTTTTTAAAACGCAAGATATACCACAATAGTTTTTCGGAAACGGTCGTGGAAAGCCTAAGCTTCCACAACGATTTCCAAAAACCGTCGTGAAAGCTTCTACTTTCACTACCGTTTTAAAAAACTGTCGTGGAAGCACTTGGCAACCATGACGGTTTTCAGAAATCCTATTCTGCGCCGTGTTTTTGGCGTACTTTCCACTACCGTTTTTTAAAAACGGTCGTGAAAGTTCCGTCGTGGAATTTGTATTTTGTAGTAGTGTGTGGCATCTTCTATACTTTTTTTTGGGGGGGGGGGGGGGTGGGTGGTGGGGGAGAGGGAAAAGAAATACCACATGTCCGGTCCGGTACTTGATAAAGATGAATGTCGTTTATTATGCTTCGAAGTTGGAACGACAATCCCTCGACTTTCAATGAAACGACATGCCATTGATAGAAAATTTTGAAAACGACATGTCGTTTGTGCCCAAAAAAAGAAACATGTTGTTAGTTGATCTTCGGGCGAACATCAGTTTAATATCAGGGAAAAAGAATGACACGTAGCCGTAATTTCCAACAAAAACTGCATTTTCAACCTTTCTAATTTTTATTTTTCAAATATATGGATTTTTTGCACTTATACCTGTAAATTTCTCGGGCTTTAACACTTTTGTCCTTGAAAATTTGATCTTTACTATCTAATCTTTGAATCACCAATCCTAAATTCATAGTAACAAATTCTAATTTATTGTTTATTACCAAAAATACTAACATAGACGTCTTATTTGAAACCTTCGCTTATATATATATATATATATATATATATTTTAAGTAGTTGAGTTATGTCATTGACAAGAGTCTATCTTTTGATTCACAACTTTTTGAACCTTAGACTAAGAACACAAGTCCCAATAGACTGTTTCAATAATACTAAACAGGCGTGATAAGTACAAAGATCTGGTGTGTGTGTGTGTGTGTTTTTTTTTTTTTTTTTTGTGTGGGTAAAGTTAATTGTATGACCACTTGAGGTGGAAGCAAGGGCGGAGCCAAAAATCTATTTTAGTGGAGGCGTACATCAAATTTTTTTTTTTCAAGATAAAATAAATTTTAAGGGGGGCTATGTGAGATATTTTAAATTTTAGAGGGTAGATGTGAGAATTTTTAATTTTAATGAGACAAAGTAGTGAAAGTATAAACTTTTTTATTTTTATTTTTATAAAATTAAGTTTAGTAGGGATTATGTGAGAATTTTTTATTTTAGTGGGGATAAAATAAGGACTATATGATAATTTTTTAATTTCAGTGGAGGTAAATTGTAAAAATAATAAAACTTTTGGAGTAAAAATAAAATAACACAAAATTTCATTGGGGGCTAGTATCCGCCACTGGGTGGAAGAATCTACAAATTCGTATTTGAGGTCCTTATTCATAACATACTTCTAACATTTACAAAAATCATTGCATATATATGAAATTTTGTAAATAATATGAAAGGAAACTTCTAATTTACCTTCTTCTTCTTAAAATAAAAAATTCCAAATACATATACATAGCACATAGAATAAAAACTTTGCCTACGTACAGTTTCAAAAGTAAAAATAAAAACATTGAATTTCCCTCAATAGAAATTGTGTGAATAAGGCTGAGCAGGATCTTTTCTCAAAATCTGCCCCATCGGTCCACCCATGGATTTGAGCCTTGATAAGTTGTGGGTTTTTAGAAATCAAGTCCCACGCTGGATTATTCTTTCTTGGCATCACGAAATCTTCCTCTTTCGTATTCAAGCTTGAGCAGTTATCTCCTACTCCATCTCCAAGATAAATCATCCTTTTGTTTCCCCTCGGCCGCCAAAGAAGCTTGGATTTTTTTTTTCCTTCAATTACGCCCTGTAAAATTGGATATTACTATAATATTAGCAATTACATAAGTTTAAATAAATTAATAAATAGCATATCATAACACAACATAACCAAAAAAAAGAAAAAAAAAAAAGAAAAAAAGATTGAGTTGTAGTACACGCCAATAAATGTTACTGTTGATAACATGTCGTTAAAATGTGAAATAGTAAGTGCAATTTTAGCAAGTGATTAGACAATTATCTAAATCTCAAAACGTTGTTCGTACTAATCATAGATTTTATCTAAATAGGTAAAACCGAGGAACTTCCTTTCTAAAAACCGTATAAAAGAATTTCGTCTTGTTTTGTACTTTGCACATGTTTGGAGGGCAGAGGTCCCAGCCATGAGGACAGCACTTGTTGATGTGGAAAGGGAAAATCTGAAGCCTTCCTTGTTCATCAAGGAAGCTTGGGTTTGTGTTGATCTCCGAAAAGCATTCCCTCAACCCAAGATGCTCCAATATCGTCTTGATACAGAAGAGATTTGCATCACTAACTATCCTTAAATCGCACCTGTCAAATTTAAATAAATCCCGAGATTATTTACGTAATTATACACTTAGAAAAAAAAAATATATGTTTATAAAAAGAAATGTACCCTAGAGCATAGGCAGCTTTGATGGCAGGGACAACTCTTGGATGTGTCGGAGTCCGTTTTAGGACTTCAACAACGTCTTCAATGGTTTTTCCTTGTTCATAAAGCTACTTCATCATCCTATCCTGTAAATTTTTCATCATCAGAACATTCAATATAAATTAGTCATCATATGTACTGTTTGTAATATATGTATATATTTATAAATATACACATATATTTGTTTCTCTTTTTACGCTAAACATGAAAAATAGAAACACAATAGCAAATCAAACTCCTTTTGTCAACACATAATCAGAACATATTCAATGTATAAGTCAGTCGTCCTATCATGCATGCTTTTCGAATGAATCAATATTCTTATGTATTGTTTGTTATTTTCTTTATTTTAAGCAAAAATTTAAGATTTTTAAAAAAAAAAAAAAAAAAAGCTAAACAGAGGAATTTTCATATTGTCTTGCGTGTTTTTCTTGAAAATCATGTAAAGATCAGGTTTGAATACATGACGATTAATTATTTTATCTCTTTTTAACACTGAACATGCAAAATAACCAGAAGCAAAAAGCTAAATAAACTCATGAAAACGTAAATACATAAATATGAAATATAAAAGAACGAAGAAGTTACCATGAGAGAGTTCCATGGCATGGTGGGAAGAAGCTGATTGAAGAGATCGGTGGGGCGCCCAACTCGTCGACGACCCAGTTGTCGCTGTCGCATTCGATGATTTTCTTGTCAAAGTCGAAAACCACTACGATTCCGTCCATCTCTTTCCTTTTTCTGAGTAACATAATTTGCCTAGGATTTTAGTACTATATGGACATTAAATGGAACAAGGTCTACTCTTGGGCGAAAGAGAATATTATTCCCTTTTTCTTTCTTTTTTCTTTTTTTAATAGTTTGAGACGCTTATTTTTAATTATTTGCCAAAACGGGAGGGATACTAATATTGAATGTTGTATTTTATTTATATTATTAAAAAAAATGTTGTTTATTATTTATTAATATTTTCTATTTTAAAAGCACGCTCTTTATTAAAAAATTGTTTATTATGCTCCTTTTTTTAAGTTATCATTGGAGAGCATAATCTTTTCGGTGGAAAATGGGCCAATCAGTAGTCGCTAATTAGTCAACCATCTGTTTTGACCAGCCAAATCAACAAATCGTGTGTAAACCACTTTTAAAGTTGGGGTCAAAGTGAATTAATGATCAAAGTTCAAGTGGCAAAATGAAATTCATCTTTACTTGACAATAACTTTACTTGTTAAAAAAAAAAAAAAAAACAGAACATGACTAACATCTATGCACCAACTTGAGGGGGTGTCGTAATTCTAGGAAGAAGTTAGATTTTTTGTATTTCAAATAAATAATCGAATATCTAGAATTAGATAATCTATATTATCTCGGTTAGTTAGGATTTGTTTTCTTTTGTTTTTGGTTAGTTAGAATATCCAGAGGTTGAGATATGCACCACCCTTGGCTATTTATTTGCATGTATCTTTTACCATTTGAAATAATGAGAGATAATTTATTCTCACCTACTGCTGCGTTCATGGATTATTAAGTACATTTAAATTTAACTCTCATTATACTTAGCTTCTTAAGCAAAGTAGGGTTCACTGTTTTTTTCACTACAAAATATTGTTCAAATGAAAGAGGAAAAACTCCTAAATATCTAGGGAGAAAATTGATCACAGAATCTCTGCTAGTGAGATCCAAAACCCGGCGATTCCGCCTTCAATTAATGCCGTAGAAACATGTCATCGACGGTCGGTCTTGTCGTCGAACAAGTTCCGATATCTGAACATTACCACTTTTGAGAAGCCATGATGACCTCCTCCCCAGATCTTTCTTCAAGATTTCATGAGACCTGCACAACAAGAAGGAAAAGGCTATGAAATTTATTGAGGGCTTTGCTTCATTCTCTTGGTCATCGGCCAAGTTGAGGAGCTTGATTGAGGGGCTTTTTTGTGCTTGATGGTGCTAATTCATTTGTGTCGTTTTCATTGTTAGCACGTCTTCGGAAATTTTTAGCTCTGTTTCTTATGTACTGTAACACTCCCTAAACTAACTAGTCAATTCTAAATTTATTCATTATTAACTAATTTAAAAGATCTACATTTATATGTAGATAATAACTTAAATAAAGTCAATAATTAAAAACATAAAGAAAATAAATAACCTTCCTAAATTGCACTTGTCATGAGACATTTGAATCTTATACTCTGTTAATCTCTCGTGATCTCCAAAAAAAAAAAAAAGAAGTCTATATCACAAGAACTATATGAGTCAAAGTTCAATAAATACAAACATATGCTTGAATTCAGTAAAGTATACAATCCTTTATATCTTATTGTACACATTTTTAGTTACTTTGAATATTTTGCGTGTAACTCGTTCTGGTCTGTCAAGTGTAAAATCTGACTTAGTACTTGATAGGAGGTGTATGTCTCACTATAGGGTCCTTTTCATAGTACACCATAATGCGATCATTTTCTCAATCTTGCATATTTCGGATAAATCTTTTCAGTTTAGTACACTCACTGAGACCCTATTCACAATATCATCTTAAAAAGGTCTTTTTCAATTTGGGCGATGCTGTTTCACCTGCGTCTTAACCTATCCATGTAATAAATCATGTTTTTTTATTGGATTTTAAAATAGAAAATAATGATACAACATCATTTACTTTTGTTAAACATGCTCGTGAAACAATTATAGTTGACATATAAAATAAAACACATAAACGAAGCTTGTTATATAGCAACTTAACAGCCGGCCTAGCTACCTCAGTATAAAACAAGTAGACACGAATAGTATTATACCTAGGTGTGCTGATACTAACTAGTTTATAAATCCGTAGGAGATGAATAAACTAAAGACAAATTAATCTAAAAGAAAATGTATACACTTAAATGTATAGAGTCATTTTTTTTAAAAAGGGATTTAGAGTTAAATAGCCTTTTTTAAGAAGTTTTTTAATAGATGATCTAAGTTTTTAAAATTAAAAGTTTTTTTGTTGTGTTTTTGTGAAACTTTGTGTGTGTTCTTCTGTTCTTTTTTCTTTTCGTAGATAACGAGTTTTGATTTGGTTTAGTAGTTTTGAAAAATACCCAGATGGGGTTTTGGTTGATTCATATTTGGCTTTTTGATTCAGGAATAAAACTTAAGACTTCAAGAATACCGTTTTTGTTCTGTTCTGGCTTTAGTAACATTTGTTCTATGAGATGCCCTGAGATGAGATTGAATCTATTTTAGTTATCATTAGAGAGCATAATGCTTTTCGGTGGAAAATGGGCCAATCAGTAGTCGCTAATTAGTCAACCATCTGTTTTGACCAGCCAAATCAACAAATCGTGTGTAAACCACTTTTAAAGTTGGGGTCAAAGTGAATAAATGATCAAAGTTCAAGTGGCAAAATGAAATTCATCTTTACTTGACAATAACTTTACTTGTTAAAAAAAAAAAAAAAAAAAAAAAGAACATTACTTATAAGCATATGTCCGTCCATTAGATAGATGGAAGGAGCAATGTCGACAACGTGTTTAAAGTTTAAGGGCAAAGTTTATTTGACCGAAGTTGATTATAATGCTGATGACTGAAAAGTAAAATTGATAGTTTCCATTACTTTAAGATCAATTGTTTGAATATTCTGTTGATTATAGATGATAAATTTAAACAAATAGGAAAAAAAAAAAAAAAAAAAAGATAAAGACGATTAACTGGGGCAAAACATCAACATGAACTTTTTATAGGATCACTAAAACGAAAAAAGAGAAATGCGTTGTGTATTAGAGCGCCAAAAACATCTTGAACAAGAACATGCCATAATCACCATTCAAAAGGAAAAAAAAAAATCCCACCCCCCCAAAGTATTGATCTTCTTGGTATCAAAACCCCAGATTGTCAATTTGCTTCATCTATCTGTCCATGTCCTCCCCAAATTTGAGCAACTTTCAATTTCATGACTTCCTGAAACTCCGCCCTCAGAACATTGTAACCCTCTTCGGTCCATGGATCATATTGCACTGTCCTCCAAGATTGCACAATTGACGATGTGTCTTCCAGATTATCTTTACCGTGTCGGAGAGTTTCTTCCACGTCCATAAGATCCGCATCCAGATTGATGTTCCCCGAGTCAGGACGACTAATGGGGCGGCTCCAAACTGTGTACTCCAAACATAAAACAATGGCGAAGAAGTAGTCAAGGCGTTTGTCAAATATTTCTGCTTCATCATGGTCATCATCGTCATTACTTTCCTCATCATTGAGTACCTCAGGGCTTAACTGCCCTATCTCTACCAATTCCTTCTCTGCAAGATCGAGGACCGAAACTATCTTCTCGATTGCCATCCAATTTTTTTCCTCTCCGACCAAGAAATACCCGACTATGGCTTTGAAGTACTTCCGGTACTGCTTCACTTTGTTTTCGCTCTCTGAGGCCACAAGCAAGAACTCACTGAGAACAAGAGAGAACAGAATTCCAACCTCATTTGCCAAATCCTTAATCATATGAACAGAATTCGAATATTCAGCTTCCGAAGGCTCATCACATTCCTTCAGCCATTCCATGAAGCTCTTCTTGCCATCTTTTCGGGCTGTCTCGATTTTCACTCTTTTCTCAGCTGTTAAATCGCCAATCTTTTTCTTCAGTTCCTCAAAAGTCTTCACCCCCGAATAGTCTTCTTCTTTTTGATATTCTCTCTTGAACTCATCTTCTTGTCCGACTTCCGATTCACCATTAGTTCCTGAAAATCCCCGACTCTGTATCGAAGAATCTTCAAAGCTAGAAGTCGAAACAGATTCTTGAATCAAATAAATTCGTATGACCGCCAACTTCTTCGACAGTTTAATTGCTAGTCCGTTACTTCCATTTCCATGATCAGTGGCAATCTCGGTGCTGAAGCTCTCATTGCTATACAACAATCTAGCCTTGTCAAACATCCTCTCCAACACGTCGAGTCGCTGGTGGAGACCGTAAATGTGATTCTTGACCCTGACAATGCGCATCTTCAAGGCATTGAGATCGACATCGGTCTTGGTAACAAGCTCAAGATCTTGAGCTCGTATCGTAAAGAATTCTAAGAGCAAATCGATTAACCTCCTCTCAAGAACTTGTTTGCTTCCCGTCGCCCTCTGAATCTCAAACTCCGGATCGTAACAAAAATCCACAATGCTAAATGTGATGGATTCTTGGAGCTCCTTGGCATATTCCATCCTCTGGTTTAATGGTTGGAAACAAGTCGTTATCAGCTCCGAAAATTCGCCTTGAATTTCACTTGGTTCAAGCTTGGCGCTATCTGGTTCCATCACTTATGGTATCTGAAAATATTAAATGAAGATCAAAAAGTCGGTAAATTTCAAGTTAAATTTACAGAACTAAAAATGCAGAAGGGAAATAGGGACCAGAAATTATACCATAGAGTTCTGACTACCTTCTTGCTTTTCTTGAGAGAGAGAGAGAGAGAAATTGTATGAAGAAGAACTGCGAGGGAATTAAAATTTTCGTACAAGAAAGGTAATTTATAGCTTTTCCTGTTGTTGTTCTATTCTGTTGTCGTTTTAAAGCTCCTGTCGTTTTACAAGTTCCTGTCGTACTGATCTATATTTCTATGACTACTATCCGGTATCGGTAAGTCTAAAAATTAAACATTAAATAACTAAAACACAAACTATTGCCCAATAATTCTTTAATAAAAAGAAAAAAAAAATCTCAATATTCATTAAGAGGCTCTACATAATCGAATACGGACTAATTGGCATAGCTGACATACATAAAACAAACATAAAACTAATTCGTCCTGTTTGGATCATTAGTTTGAGAAGTAAATTTAAACAATGAATTCAAAATTTTGTGAGAGAAAATACTATAAAAAAATTTTAAATAGTGCTTAAAAACAGTCCCAAGATGTTGATCCACGTGAGCTATCAAATTATCAACTTGTAGAGAAACCCAGTTACTGCTAATCACCAATTTACAAAAAACGTATAGTAATGACGTTTCGGCGGTAACAACAAAATTGTATCGGCGACAAAACGAGTACAACCTAACAAAAGAAAACTAGGGATATAAACATACATATATACATATAAATATATATATTAATGTCGAGTAGAAAATCTAAGGAAGCAAATAACTTTGTCTCTCAAATATCGTCAGCGGATCATGTTGGGATCTATATGTGCCATAAGGATAGAAAATCAATTATAAGGATTTTCTGTAAATATAACATTTTGATATTAATAAAAAGAGATTATTCATGTTTAATAAGTTGTGTCCTATTTACTTTCATTTGTTGATTGTATGATTATTTTGAGCAAACATAAAATACTCCTAGGCTGTTGGTAGTATATCGAATTACCATATGTATACGGGGTATACATATAAGACGTAGTAATTTGATAACAGTCTAAATAAATGGTCCGCAATCGATGGAATAAGATTTGGGAATCTTATTCATGATAAGATTGTAAAGGTCATCTACTTCCTTGGAAGGATGGTTTGTCTTGACCATCAGATTAGTTCCGAGTAAAAACTTTAATGTGTACCGGTATTGAGGTATGACATTGTACTGGACCTAAGATGTTAATTGATTCGGTTTAATAATTCAATTTATAAGAATCAATGACGCTTTGATTATCATCTTGTATTAATTTTAATCCTGAAATGAATACTTGAGTTCGCATCCATGACTTATGCACTTTGATCCACTATAGGTGAGACACTGATAATTGATGGTCAATATACTTGTGTTTTGGATGTATGACTTATGGATGGAGAAATCAAGATTCATAGATACGGAATCCATAGCTATCTTAACGATAGTACATGTTATCTACTTAAAGGCATTATTCGGGAATTGAAAGATAATATAACAAGATCTTGGCCATCGGTTTACTTTGTGTTCTCTGATGGTTTACCGATTGTATGGCTTTACAATTGGTGGTTCTTTCATTAGAGAATAATGGAACTTTAAGTTAAAATGATTGAAAAGGTAAAACGGAAAAAGTCCTTAATTCAATCATGGATAACATATGGAGATTAAGCAAGCGATGAATAAATCATGGAAGAAGCATTGCGTTAGAGAGCTTTCATAATACGGTATGTAAACGGGAGTTCAGCTTCAGACTTTTAGTGGAATAGTCCTGAAGTTAATAATTGATGAATAATTAATCTGGGATTAATTTTTCACAATCATAGGAGCCTCTTTACATATTTCCATCAGGTCCCTCTACTAGTTCATATAGTTCCACGAAGCATATCGGGATTTGTTCCTAATGAGGTCGGTAAATTAAATGGGAATTTAATAACGTCTATTAAGACATGGTACTCGCTAACATGCAATCCCAAAAAAGGATTGGACATGTGAAATTAATGTAGACAAATAATGTGATTTGTCAACATATGATTGGTTGTAAATTAAATAATTATTTGTTAATTATTTTGGTTAATTGAATTTGGAAATAAGGTTGTGTTTGAATTATTTAATTTTTGAAAACAAAATTTTTCTCTCCTAATCATAGGGCACGGTTTTTTAATGGATGGAGAGAAGAAGATTTTGTTTCAAAATTATTTAAATATATTACAAACATTAAATTATTAATTGATTTAAATAATGGAGCTTATTTGATAAATTTTCTTTTCTTAAAGAATGGTGCACATTTTTTTGGTGGAAAGGAAATCTAAAATTTTCATTTATTTAAATTAATTAAATATGGATAATGTTTGTAAAAATATTTATTTAAATTCAAATAAGAAAATCTTATTTAAATTGAGTTTGAATCAAGATAGGATTATGACTTTTTGACTAGTCTAGATTCTTGATTTAAATTTGAACCACCAATAAATATCCACATAAAGGGGAGTACGAATTTTTTGAGTTTCTCCTAGCAAAAAAAACCTTCCATAAGGTTTAAAGAACCTAACCCGAAATTTGAATGATCCTTTGGTTCAAAAGATTATTCAAAAAAATAATTATTAATTATTTTTCAAGTAGGAGATATTTTTGAAAAAAGATTGACGTATTATATAAAGGCTAGGGGTTCTTGAAAAAACCAACCATCATATCGTACTCATAAGTGGACGGTTTTTGGGAGAGAGAAAAATGCAAAAATCTAGGTTTTTGTGCTTGAGAAAAATTCGTCCTTTTTGGGTGTGAGAAAAAGAGAGAAATTTTCATTGAATCAAAACTGTGAGGAATGTTACGCCAAGTGATATTTTTCATAAAAGGTTAACCGGTTCCTATTTTGTAGTTTTGAAGAACGAACCCGGATTGAATTCTCAACGAGGTACATCGGAATTGAGAAGGTGAGATCTAGACTTCAGAAGAATTACCGGTTGCTTGGATTCATAGCACGTGTGTCCACACACACTCTGAGACGTGGGGACTCGAGAATAGTAGAGAAGACACGTTGGTCGACGCTCTAGCAATTTCGGAATCCGAGAAACAAGGTATGTTTGATCATGTATTTAATTTATTGTTATATACATCATGAGCTTCTTTTCTGAATTGGCATAAAATTTTAAAACTTCTGCTGCGCCGTAACTCTAATATCGGAACCATTTTTCCAACAGATCGCAGCTCATGTGCATACAGTTACTTCAGTTAAGTCTGTTTTTATTTCTTATTTCTTATTTTTATTAATGACATTTGAGTGTGTTGTTGTTGTTTTTTTTTTTTTTTTTTTTTGAGGGAATAGCATGGTTAATTAGTTTCACAGTATCTCTTCTTGTTGTTGTTGTTGTTTTTTTTTTAATTTTTTTTATCAAATTTCACCCACAGGTAATTATATGATCTGGAAATATGTATTAACTGCACAAACATATAATTCTTAACGAACATAACGGTAACATCTAACACCAAACTTTCTCTTTATCTCCTTTCTCTCTCTAGCAAGAAACTGAAGCCCAATCTTCTTCTTCTTCTTCTTGAAAGATCAACAATGGCAGATATAGTAGAAGCTGATCATGGTGAAATATTACTAAAATAAAGAAAGAGACAACTGTGATGAGAACTCGAGTCCAATCTCTGGACAACAAATTAAAGATTTGAAGAATCTCAACATTAACATCAATGACACTGGTGATCATTCCCAGAAATTCGATCCGGCAGCTACGATTGAGATGTTACAGAGCCGTCAAGAAGATCTTCTAGCAAGACTTGATGTGCTGCTGAGCAACTTCTTTGGAATGGGTGGCGGCACTAAAGATGAAGTTGAGGTCTTGAAGACGTTCTTGAAGGGGTTCGATATCAAGATAAGCTTAAAGGGGTTCAAGAGAGAAGTGAATTCTTTGAGTTTCCGATCTAGCAGGGTGGTGAAGAAGTTGAAGGAAGTGAAGTCAAGGGAAAATCTTGAATTAATAGAAGGTTGCGAGAGCTTGAACGATGCGGGATATTTGATATTGATGAAGAAAGCGAAGAAAAAGAAGAAGAAGAAGAGGAATTGGATATTGTTGTTAGCAGGAGAGTGATGTTGTCCAAGAAGCTGAAGATGACGAAGTTCTATTATCATTCTATGTTTGTTCTCTTATCTGCAGACGAAGTTTTCAAGACAAACGTTATAAATTGGTTCAATGATTTCTTAAGGAAGCCTCATAATACTAATGAAGAATGTTGAATAATCTGATGAGGATAGTGAGGGTGATAGTGTATTCAAGAGAGGAGATGAAGAGGAGTATCTGTCCATGATGGGGTACCAAGATTCCGATTTTGAAGTATGAAAATTTCAAGCATTTGAAGGGAAAGATCGGCAAATTGGTGATTGCAAGAGGAAAACAGATTGAGAAAAGCCAGACTGTGGGGGAAAGAGGAGTTTTATGGAGAGGTTGAAGGAATCGAGCGGGAACGATCATAATGGTGACAACAAATCTAGTTTCAAAATAATCTGGAAGAGCAGTCTTGATGAGATAAAGGGAATAGCAATTCAAGTTGAGGGTTCTGCTTTCTTTTTGTTGCAGTGATTTCTTATTTGTCGTGTCGGAAAACGAGGATGAAGTTGGACAATATCGGAAGTGCCTCAAGTGTTTACCCAAGCTTCTAATTGGCGAGAGGGAAGATGAATGGTCCAGTGTTGCAATCAAGAAGGTCATTTCTGTGCTGGAATTTGCAGAAAGAGAGTTGGTGAAGATAGGGAAGCTAACACTTGAAACACTTGATGATCATGACCAGGAGATCAATGCTGACGACGATGATGATCCAAAAGAAATCTCATCACGAGAACGGGAAATCGAATGAGTTCTTAAGATGTTACTCAGGGAAGTTGTGTGTCTGGAGTCAGTTTTGAGCTATCCAATTCTGAGTGCTGTGCAAGTGTTAGACAAATCAGTGCTGAATTGGCAACTGTCCAATTTGAGAGAAGCATTTGGAGAAGGCAGAAAGAAAATGGAGATGATTGGATCAAAGGTGCAGCATCTAAAAACGTTGCAAGATGAACTGATTGAAGACAGTACTGATTTGACGAGGACTCACTACTACAAAAGTTGAAACAGACGACGGAGATTACACGACGGTTTTATAAAAACCGTCGTCTAAAAGGGATCGCCATATGATTACATGATAGTTTTTTTACACCGTCGTGAAAACTGAGATATTACACAACGGTTTCAATAAATCGTCAAGTAAACTATAGATTACACGACGGTTTCAATAAACCGTCGTGTAATATCTCAGTTTTCATGACAGTTTTAATAAACTATCGTGTAATATCTCAGTTTTCACGATAGTTTAAAAAAACCGTCATGAAAATATCTCAGTTTTCACGACGGTTTAGAAAAACCGTCGTGTAATCTCTAATTAAAAATGCATACTAGCATTGATTTTATTTTGCAGAATAGTTCCGCAGCCGTGAAAAACATTACAAAGACCTGCAAAACCAGATCCTCCGCTGCCGTTCAACGTCGTTACCACCGTCCATAGTACTAACACTCCCTTATAGTCATTATTTGTAAGTAATTACTTACTTTTTTGAGTTATTTTGTATTCGTTGTAGATATTTTAAATATATAAAACTTTAGATTTTTTTTTTTTTGTGTAGTTTAGTATGATTTGTTTTAGTATGCTCTCCATGAAAGTGTTCTTCAAGTTGGATTGATATTCCAGTTCCACGTCGAGTTCGGAGCAGAAAGCCACAACAAACTTATTAGACCCGCCTTCTTTAGTGATCATAAGTGTGATCAGGTTGTCTATCTTGTTATCCAAATCTCTGACAATATCAATGGATTGGTGAACATTACCCCGAAGTAAAGAAATCGGAGTAGCCATTCTAAAGAAAAATGAAGACTTTTCTTTCAGAAAGAGAGAGAAAGAAAGAGAGAAAGAGAAACAGATAGAGTGAGAGAGAGAGAATACATGTATTTTATATATATATATATATATATATATATATATGACGGGAGGGCCTTTCACGTAAGGATTATAAATTTTATTGCAAATTATTGAAACTAAATAAATGGTTCATTACATGCATAATTTTATAGTTCACCACACAAAAAATGGTTCCATTTTTTTAAGGGTCAAAACTGGTTCTTTTTAACTTCAAGAAAATGTGTGAAACTAATTAACTACTTTATTACCAAATTTTATTTTATTAAAAAAATCTTAACTGAAATAATTGTAAGTTTGTTATTTTTCCCTCTTCTACACCTGGGTATCTACTAATGATGATTTTAGCCTAATAACTTTGCTGTCACTTCTAAAGGTAGGACCTTTATTAAAATTATTATTGTTGTTGTTGTTTAAAGATAGATCTTCGAATTCCTCAATCTTATGGTTATGAAATTACCATTAAACTATATCTATAATTACTATCATTAAAATATTATTTTTGTTATTAGTATTCTTGATTTATTATTTAGGTGATGATTTACTTGAATTACGTGTGATTTGAACTCTATTATATATCTTATTAGGTCAGATATAAAATTATTATTTTATTATATTTATCATCAATGATTTAATAAGGAAATAAGTAACTGACTTCCTTTTTTTTATTTGATCAGGACAACTAACACCAATTCTATGTCCTATATTCCCCTTGCATACTATTTTATCACAATGGTTTTTCATTATACCCCTTTCTAATCATTTTATTATAAAATTTAATGAATAATAAAAAATTTGCATATGCCTTAATCCACTAATTGTAACTTATTGAATCACTTTTTTTTTTTTTGAGCATGCAAACCTTTGATAAAGTTAATGAGAAAAAGTGTAGATAGATGAAGTTGGACCTTTATAAAGGAAAGGAATATTCCTATTTATGCCTTACAAACTTTAGGCTCATTTATATTTTATTCCTGAATTTTAAAAGCTATTTTTTTATCACCGAATTATGAATTTCACCCCACTATCATATTTTTAATTAAAAACGGATGAAAAATAAGTTAAGTGCAGTCATGTGATATTTTTTTCTTATTTGTTTTGAGCATAAATCCTAACAGAATGGGCTTAATAAGACTAATTTTTCTATTTTTCGTCTATTTTTAATTGAAATATTGATAAAATGGATAAAGTGAGGTTAAATTCAAAATTCAAATGACAAAATAAGAGTTTTTAAAATTCAAGAGGCCAAATGATAGTGAACTTAAAGTTCAAGAGGCATAGATGAAAATAACCCTAAAATAAGAAGAGGTAAAATTGAAATGAAATCAAGTATGAACTAAATTTTCAATGAGAAATAGACCCACAGGGGTGGATGGGATAATGGGATGGATACGTATAACGACCCATGCCTCCCTTTGGTATGATATTGTCCGCTTTGGGACTTGTGCCTTCACGGTTTTGCTCTTAGACTCATCTCAAAAGGCTTCATACCATTAGAAGGTGGCTTATTTTCTTATGAACCATCACATATTCATTTACAAGCGATGTCGAACTGCACAACTTACCATTTCTTTGTAGGGATTGATGACTTTCACAATCACCCCTCCTTTTGGAGTCCAAGTCTTCATTGGCCACACTTCTGGTTAGGTATAAGCTCTTATACCATTTGTAACGATCAATGCCTCCCTTTGGTATGATATTGTCTGCCTTGGACCTCCTGTCCACATGGTTTTGCTAGTGAGCTCACCCCCAAAATACCTCATACCATTAGGAAGTTAGACACTTCTTTCGTATCATTGTCATTTATCTATTTCCAACTTATATTAATAATAATAAAATAATAATAATAATAATAAAAACAATAGTTCCAATCCACATAATACAAACTCGCTACAAAAGATAAAACAACTAAAAAGTAAATGGAGATGAGAAAGTAAATGCAGATGAAAAAAAAAAAAAAAAAACAAAGCAAATTCTAATGTTAGGAGATATAGCTAAATTACACTTTTAAAAATCAAAATCTATACTTTTCATAATTTGAACAATGGGAAAAACCTAACAAGAGAAAAAGAATGTCCATACTTGTTGTGTAACAACCCCATAGGGGAAAAAAAAAAGGTTATTTACATAGATGTCCAAATTAGTGATGTTAATTTGAAAAATGTCCATTTTTTCTTTTATTTATAAAAATGTCTAAAATAATACTTATAAAAACAATATTACCCTTCATAAAAAATTGAGAATTAATAAATAAAGGAATTATTAAAAAGGAAACAAAAAAAGAAAGAAAAAATTCTGAATAAAGATGCCTAAATTTGATTTCATGAAATTGGTAAACAAACTGTTATAAAAGGAAAAGATATTATAATGATACAACAATTATCATAACGAAAAACATCATAATGATATAGTAATTATCATCATAATTGGTAAAAAAATTGTTATAAAAGGAAAATATATCATAATGATATAGTAATTATCATAAAGAAAAATTCATAATGATATAATAATTATCATTTTAAAATAAGCAATTTCTTATCACATTTAAACTTTAGAAACTAACTATTAAAAAAATACTAATAATAATATAGAATAATAAATTATTATCATAGCGTTATAATTATTATAAAAAATCTAAATCATATTAAAAAATATTAGGTTTTTAAGAAACTTAAATCATACTTAAGAAACATATTTATAAAAAAGCTAAATCATACTAACAAGCAATCACTATAATAACGAATTAGTCATTAAAATAAAGATAAAACAATGATGAATAAATAAGGGAAAAATTTTTGAAACATAATGAGAGAAATGATTTTAAATATAGTAAAAGGACAAAATGAGTACTACAAGTAATTGTTTCTTTAACAATGAACATTTGCACAATATTATCAAAAAACGGACATATTTTAAAACAAAATCCTAAAAATAGATTTTTTATGTAATTATTTCAAAAAGAAAAAAACATTAAGGCTCATTTTGGGAGCCTTTCTAGATATAGTATTTTGGAGGTTAGGTCAAAAATGTACGATTGAGGGAGGAAAACTTTTGAAAATTTCTGTAATATAAAAAATAATATGAAAATTTGAAATGTATTCGGAAAAAAAATATGCAAAATAGATATTGTCTTATTCGTTTTATCATTATGAGTATTTTGATATAAAAATCATCGTATTCTAATTTATGATAAGAAAGTTATGTATTTATAAAATTTAAGTTTTTTAAAAATTAAAAAAAATTGATATAAAATTAACAATTGTAGAGGAGAAACAATACTTAGAGCAGTAAATGTCAATAAAAAAAATAATAACAGTACATAAAATTACAAAATAAAATTGATGACCATAGCCAAAAGCACACCACAAAGTACTACATATGGTCAGAAGCAAAAAAAAAAAAGTACTACATATGGGCTTTCTCTCTCTTCCTCGTTCTTTACACGTGGACACTGTGCCCTTTCCTACTCTCCCCCCAATCAATTTTGCGAGTGTTTTTGCGACCTTTACCTTGTACAGTTCTCTCTCTCTCTCTCGCTCTCTCTCTCTCTCGAAAAATTAAATAAATAAAAAAAGTTTACTTCTTTTCGGCTCACTCCAAAACTTTCCTTCATTGCAGACAATTCCTTTTCCTCTCATTTTTCTTTCTGCGTAAGCTTTTTTGTTACTTCTGAAATAGTAATGTTTCCTCATCTTTTCTGCTTTTTTCATCATCTTTTTAATATTTTTTATTTCCCTCGAAACCCGATTCCTCTTCATCATCTGTTCACTTCTTATGTTCCAGGTACGTTTTCTTTCTTTTCTTTTTTTTTTTTTTTTTTTTTTTTGTTAATTTGCATTTTTCGTTCCCAGTAAAGACCCATTATTTGTTCTTCAGTTTGTAGTTTAAAGGTCACAGTTTCTGCCTTTAAATTCTGTTAACTTGGTGGCAAATGGTTGAAACTGATAGAAATATTGAAAGAAGAATTTTATTTGGGATTTTTGCATATTTTCTCCACTAAAAGTCTATTATTCTGATAACTGGGTATCAAATGGTTATATCATTAGATTTTAGTAGAAAACTAGGAATCTTGATAAGTGGAAACTGGGAAAAGGGCCACTTTTTAGCCTATTTCCATTTGTGGGGTTTTGGAATTTAAGTGATTTTCATGGATTAAGTTTTTGATCTTGTTTTGATCCTTCTTCCAAATTTTGCAAAGTTCAATTGGGGGTTGAAAATTATGCAGCTTTTTCTCTTGTAATGAAGCGTACGATGCCAATGTAGCAATATCAGAAACTCTTAGCTTGTGAAGCATTTTGTCCTGGGTTACAGATACTCCGGAAAGGGACATTGGTATTCGTTGTGCATTTGTTCTCGATTCCTTGTACATTGAGAACCGGTTCTTAGTTTGAAGACAACAACATTTGCAATAAAATGAAGAAACCCGAAAGCCATAAAACCTATTCGACTAGGGATGCCATGCCTGTGAGTGAGCTCTGGACTGATGGCCTTATTTGTGCTTTTGAGTTCATTAGAGGCCCAAGGAAATCGGTTGTTTCGAAAGCTGGTTCTCGAATCCCAAGCAAACAACAAACCCATGGAGAGCAGTCAAGGTTGCGCGTGCCTTCTAATGGACTTGCTGAGACCTTGTTTCCAAAACTAGATAGGAACAAAGTAGACGAGACCGCATCACTGATTGAGGGAAGAAGCGATGATACTGCTTCTTTTGGCGACGAAAGAGATAGCCAGGTTTATCAATCAGGGCATGCTGAAAAATATGAAGGGAGCCATTGGGTACCAATCGGGTGGGCTAGGATTTCTGAACTTGTACAAACTGTACAAGTTGGTGCTGATTGGGCTTCTCAGCAGGTTGATTTCCTGAATGATGAAGATGACCTCACTGTTGCAGATTTAGCCGCTCCTTACTGGGAGCGCCCAGCAGGGCCCGTATGGTGGTGCCATGTCTCTGCAGGTCATCCTTCTGTCGAGGCATGGCTCAGCAATGCTCAGTGGTTACACCCCGCCATTAGTTTAGCATTAAGAGATGAAAGCAAACTGATAAGCGAGAAGATGAAACACCTACTTTATGAGGTAAAATTTCTATTGAGCTACTAAACTTATTAGTTTTGTTGGTAGATTGGACCAATATTTATATAGCCACATGCTCTCATAACGGGGCAAGGCGATAAAAGCACTTCCGGGTTTCGAACTTGAGAGCTCCGACCCGAACCCCTCCCTTCCCACCCACTGAGCTAGCCCCAACTTTTGTTATGACTATTATAACACTTTGCACTTGTATTTCAGGTCCCGGTTAGAGTTGCCGGAGGACTGTTATTTGAGCTTTTGGGACAATCAGCCGGTGATCCATATGTTGACGAGGATGACATCCCCATTGTGCTTCGATCTTGGCAAGCCCAAAACTTCCTAATAACTGTGTTGCACCTAAAAGCACCTGTGTCAAGTGTAAACGTGCTGGGCATCACAGAAGTTCAGGTTGTTCAAAACGAAAACTAACAGATTTGCTGGACAATTTTATACATTTGTGTGCATAGATGTCTTTCACCATACTAAATAATAATTACATTTGAATAATAATTACATTACCATGCATTGATTAGGAACTTCTTTTGGCTGGAGGGTATAATGTGCCGAGAACAGTGCATGAAATTATAGCACATCTAGCTTGCCGACTAACTCGATGGGATGACAGGTATTCTTGTCCAAATCTGGTGCAAGTTAAAGAAACGTCTATAAGTGTATACTGATATATTATGATGATTTTTCTAGGTTGTTTCGTAAGTCCATATTTGGTGCAGCAGACGAGATTGAATTGAAGTTTATGAACAGGTTCTCTCATAAACGTTAAACCTTTTATATAAAGTGATTCTTCTACCTCAAATTTCTGAGATTTCTTATTCTTCATTTGTGACTAACTTCGTGACAATTAACTATCTGAATGAATAGGAGAAACCATGAGGATCTGAATCTTTTCAGTGTAATTCTGAACCAAGAGATCAGAAAGCTATCGAGACAGGTACATTACTTCTTTTTGCATTTAACTTGGCTCAGTTCCATATCTTTTACGTAGCCAAAATAACCAGTGTGAAGAGAACAGATAGTGTAAATCAAACGTCATCCTGTTTGTATTGTCCAGAGATTCTGCCAATAATATAGGATACACTAGATGGGGCAGCGTGGTATTGTCGGCATGTCCGCTAATATTGTCGTTCTGTTGCAGGTTATCAGAGTGAAGTGGTCACTTCACGCCAGAGAAGAGATAGTGTTTGAGCTTCTCCAACATCTGAGAGGAGTTGCAGCAAAAAGCTTGCTAGAAGGAATAAGAAAGAGTACACGAGAAATGATCGAGGAACAAGAAGCTGTTCGTGGCCGGTTGTTTACCATTCAGGATGTATTGCAGAGCACTGTCCGTGCATGGTTACAGGTTCGTGTACTCAACTGGAAAATCTCGTTATTTATCGATGACATTCAATGTAGCTAATCATTAAATTTATCTGTTAAGTTTCATTTTCAAAATTCAGGACAAAAGCCTCAGAGTGACGCATAATCTGGCTGTCTTTGGGGGCTGTGGTCTAGTTCTTTCCATAATCACCGGGCTCTTCGGAATCAATGTTGATGGTATCCCTGGTGCAGAGAACACACCATTTGCATTTGGTCTTTTTACGGCCATCCTTGTCTTCCTGGGAATCGTCCTAATTGTCATTGGGTCGATTTATCTAGGATTGAAACGGCCTGTGGCCGAAGAGCAGGTTGAATTTAGGAAGTTGGAGCTGCAGGAATTGGTTAAGTTGTTTCAGCATGAGGCAGAAACTCATGCCCAGGTTCGTAAAAACGTTCCTCGGAATAACTTGCCCCCAACTGCAGCTGATTTATTTCCGCATGATGCGGATTATCTTCTAATGGAATGATCATGCAGATTATGTTCTAATCCAATGAGGATCTTTTGATCATTTAAAGTGAAATTTGGACCACCGAGTTGCTAGCTAGCGACTGGTCTTCACTTTCCGACTTTATGTTGAAAGGCAATGTCTGAAGGGAACATTTTTCGCCCACCCCAAACTGCTGGGGGTTTATTATAATCTCACGACGTAGATTATGTTCTCGTTCAGTGAGGAGATTTTGATCGTTTAAAGTGCGTTTTGAGCAACCAAGTCGCTAGCTAGTGAGTGGTCTTCACTTCCAACCTCCTGACGAAACTTCAAAGGCAATGTCTGATGACAACATTTTTTTTTTTTTTTTTTTTTTTTTTGCTGACTAATATGTAGTTGGAAAAACACCAAGCGACTGAAGCAGAAGAGCATGGCTATCATCGGACGTAAATCTCATACATGTTTTCGGAATCCAGTTTACTAGAAGCAGTAGTAGTGAGGAGCCGCCGCTCAAGAAGAGTAAATAACCATCTGCATTTGAAAGAGAGAACCCCCCAAAAAAAATAAAAAATAAAATTTACTAGCTTTCTCTTCCATATACTTTTTTTTTTCTTTTTTTTCAAGTGTTCAAATGACTGACTTCATTATTTAATTAATAACCGAGGAAGCTGAGAGATGGAGATGTGCTTTCATGCATTAATTAAGGATGTAATGAAAAGGTGATTTGTTTTCCCTTTTTTATTAATTATGTTCCAAGTTAATTATGATCAGTGTTAAATATTATTTGTTGTTCTCAACCAAATCAGAGAAAATAAATAAATAAATAGGTAAAGATTGGGACATAATCGGTATTAAATATCACAACTAATAATGTCGGTATTGAATACCACAACTAATAATGTCGCATTATAAGACCTACTTAATATTTATGTGCGATGCTGGACTCTGTTGGTGTCTTTTAAAGTCGTTCAAAAGCTGGAAAAACCTTTATTTAAGGCATGGCAAAAACATCCATTTGAGATACTAAAATTTTAGAAAAAATGTACAAAATATCCTGAAGCCTCAACTCCGAACCTTTATAATCTCTTTTTAACTTTTTGACCATGTGTATTTCTCTATGTCCAAATCAAGTTTCCAAGGGAGGATTGAATTGAGCAAAATCAGATCAAACGCTGTCAAAAGAAAAGGAACTCCAATATTGGTAATAAGATAAGACCACTTTTCATGCTCATTTTAAAAAAAAAAAAAAAAAAAAAAAAAAAAAATTCGCCCAGAGTTGTTCCCTCCTTACACCTCTCCCTCCATACATTTTAGGTGCTTCTTATTTAAGAAGAGATCTTGCTAGATGTTCACGAGCAGTTGCCAATGCTTGACTTATCGTCTGCAAAAAAAGAAAACGGATACAAAAACGGTAGTAAACGTAGGTGGTGTTTTGTTTGCATAATTCGTTTCCAAATTTGGCTCTTCTTTTTCCCTTCTTGTGAAACAGATCAGAAGAGCGAGAATTCTGAAGGGAGAAACTTCATACCTGCTCAGACAATGGAGCCCCAGCATCCATACTGTGACTTGCCACCTTTTGTGCAATAACATTTGCGTCAGTCTCGAGGATAATGCTGCACAATTTTAAGAAACAGGTAAATTTGGGAGTTCACCAATTTCACCGGCTTGGGAGTCCTATGTACGATTATCTCCTGAAAGAGACTGCTAATAGCCAAACACTGAACGTACAGAAGGAATATTGCATACCCGCCATCGACAATTTCATCAAGGCATAATAGAATGAGATCCAAGTTCTCAAGTGCCTCCTTCTTATCCACATTGCCTCTGGAACAAATATATTTATTTCAGATATCAGTTGCTTAAGAGAGAGTATCTGAAAAGTTATCTACGGCAAATGTATAGGAACAGGAATTACGGAACTGGAAAAAGGGCACACCTAAGGAGAAAGCCAACTGCATCGAAAAATCCCTGAAGAACTGTGGCTAAGATGAGCTCATTTTCATCTTCTCCTCCAGTGACGAAGAAATGAAGATCTTGAACAAACTTGTAAACAACAATATTGCTCTCAAACATTGCTATCTCCGCTGTAGACAGTAGCAAGGTATGGAAGTGTGAGTATCATAGTTAAGGAAAGAAAAACAGCAATGTTACTTTCATCAACCATAAAGCGCAATGAGACAATAAAACGTGATACTCCTTGAAATGTAATGCACAATAATACCATTGACAATGCTTGTTTAATAATCCGAGAACATTTCAAAATCAAAAGCACAAGACTTCAATTACTAATATGATATCGGTGCATTCCAAACCCCCATAGGATGCTTGCTAGTTCGAGCAAATACCGTCATATAATATAAGTATGCAATACTTGAATATAGACGGTGAAAGAACTAAGCCAATGACTGATAACTTGTTTGCCACCAATGTTCAAGGAAAGCATGTTTAGGATTAGCCAACAATTATGACAAGATAATTTACAATTCCCCTCAGCATAAATCAAAGGTAGAAACAAAATAATTAGATGCTCATTTCAAAGGACAAGGAAAGAAGTACCTTGACAGTAAAGTAATAGAAAGAAAAGTTACCTTCGGTCCGTGCATTAGTCTTTTGCGTCTTGTTAAATACAGACTTTTCAAAAGCTTCTTTTGCACTATTTGTTGGCCAGTCATCAGAATAATACTTGACAGCAACACGTTTCCCTTCAGAATCCAGGAGAAGGATGTTTTTCACAGAGGGGCAAGTCTCCTGCAAAAAATACATCCAAAAGAACAAAAACAAAACAAAGAATTAGAGATCTCTAAGTCTGGATCATAAATCGCACAAACGTAACGACTAATTCTCGAAGACTCAAACACACCACTCATAGGGCAGACCTAATGATCAAGCATTGCAAACTACAAAAATTTATCTTCCAGAGGAAACAACTTGAAATCGTAAGTCTTACTGCATAGTTAGAGAATTCTTTGTTCTTGTGGGATAAGTTATTCACAAATGATAACTGCGGTATCGTGACTTGAATATATATCGATCTCAATAACCTTAAAACATGGAAGAACGAAATGATGAAATCCAGAACAGAATCAGGTATGATAACAGCTAATTCAGTTTCAAGCTCATAGCTTCCTGTATAGAATCCAATTTTGATTATAGCTTACTAAACAACGGGATCGGTTTGTCAGAAGGGCGAGAAAGCGAAAAACAGTACGTACATACATGGTTAAGCGAACTCAATAAGTGCAGAGCAAAACTTTCATTCAGAATTCGATTGTTCAGCTACCAATTTCGACAAATATATGGATATATGTAGCAATAAAATACAAAAGTACATATAGTTACAAGCTAATCCACATGAAAATACTCGGATCACTAAGAACATGCGGTTCGCGGAAGTCCAAAGAAAACACAAGATCTAGGTCTAAGCAAAAATTGGTTCCGAAATAAATCCCCGTGAAGCATTACAAATCCAGATCGCCGTCATTTCAACACTCAGATCTACTAGAAAACCCTAATCTACACCATTCCAATTCCTCAAATCGAATTGCACAGAAACAGAGGCCCAAAATTCCCCCCTAAAACCCCGCAATAAACCCACTAATTAGAACAGAAGAGCAAGGATTTTCCACAGAGATATATGTAGGATCAAGAATGCATAGACGAAAAACCAAAAACATAAAAGTAAAAGATCTGTTTGGAGAGAAAGAAAGTGCGAAAGAAACTGACCATGTTTGCTTTCTTTCAGTAAGAAATTTTCCCGGAAAATGTTCGAGCCTTCCCAACAACGCCTACAGTATTGCGCAAAGTTTTTGCGTTTTCGCTCCTTCTTGAAATTACCAAAAAAAACACAAATCTTGCTCATCCCACCCCTCAAAGTTTCGTTATTTGTTATTCAACCCATGATGTATATTAGTCTTCAATTGTCACCCTTACATCTAGGATATGGCACATGGACTCTACTGCACATGATATTTCCCCCGTTTCAATTTCTTTCTTTTTATTTTTTTTATAATTGACGGTTTTTTTTTTTCTCTCTCTCTCTAGAAACAAAGAAAAAAAAAATTTTTGTTTCGTTTTTTTTTTTTTTTTTTTTTGGAAACAAGTGAAAATTTCTGAGCAGAGCAAAGCTGCTTTCGCTCTCAGAGTGGCTGTTATGTCTCGGATATTACAGATTTCTCTTCTTTCTCTCTCTAAACCTAAGGTACCCCTAATACTCTCTCTCTCCTCTCTTTCAGATTCTCCATTATCGTTCTTTTTATGGTTTTCCATCTGTTAATTTCAGACGCCATTGACATCGCTCTTTCAAAGCTTGCTCAGAACTCATGGACGGTACTTTTTTTTTTCATTTGTGTCCATATATATGTGTATGTATACTTATGTATGTATATATGCGTGCGTGTATATTCAGAATTCAGTTTTTGGCTTTTATGTTTGTGGATTGTGACTGCTTGCAAGGTGTTCGTGTTTTGTTTCCAGTTTATAGAAATTCATGTTTGGATTTTAATACTTTTATGAAATGAAATATCTTCATTTTTGTTTTTGTTTTTTGGTTGCTTTTTTCCATTAGTAAATCAGTGGGATTATAGTGTTGGTTTATTTGCAGAAATTTTTGGTATTGTTTACGTGATTCTTCAAAATCTGGTCTAGATCGAATTTTAGCATAAGGAATTTTGATTGGAACAAAATTGTTGTTGTGTTTAGATACTTGAATCCAAATTTTAAGATTATTATCAAGTCATAATATTACCAAGAACAATTGATTTACACAAATATCCTGAAACCTGCTTGAGATTTACGAGACAAGTTTTATTGGTACGATGATAATGATGAATCTAGCCTTCTAATATTTTTTTCACTGCTTTCCGTTTAGCTTTCCAATCCCCCTTTTCGGTGATAAGTAATCTTGTATGTGTGGATTTTGTACTTACATACAGTTCCACTAGCCGATTACCTGAGATACTTCGGGCCAATGTGGGCGTGTCATCAAGTAGAAAGTCTGTCTGTCTGTTTAGAACCTTTTGCACTGGCCAAGGTGCGTTAGAGCTTTAGCCACTTGTGTTACGATACACAAATGCAATCCCACATAAAAATTTCTATTAGTAATTTGATTATATTCTTTAGATCTTTTTCTGTACTTTGTCTTCTGTGCCTTGTTTAGCGTCCTTCTGCTGTTCACTCTTGTTTTTATTATTCTGTACAGAATTTGATAATATTAACAATTTTTTTTGCGATTGAAATGATTCTTCTTTCTATCTGACCATGTCCGCTCAATATGTTAGATTTGTCAAAAAAGAAGTGTGTACCCTGCAATGCAAAGGATTTGCGACCCATGACCGAAGAAGCTGCAAAAGACCTGATTACACAGGTTTGTGGTCAAATGTCTTGTCTTACCCTTGATGCATATATAAGTGTACTCTCGATAGTTTTTGTACGTTCTTTAGGTGGATGGATGGAACCTAATTACTGAAGACAGTCCAATGAAACTAAGTCGATCATGGAAAGTGAAGAGTTTCACTAAAGGATTGGAATTATTCAAGCTTGTAGCTGATGTTGCAGAAGCTGAAGGTATCTGAACTTCCATTCTTTTCTGGTACATGTGGAGGAGCTTTTTTTAGTGGTGCACATTAATTGAAGGTAGTGGAATGTATGTAAATGGGCTTGTGCAGATCATCATCCAGACCTTCACCTCGTAGGATGGAACAACGTCACAATTGAGATCTGGACACATTCAGTTGGTAACTATTGTCCCTTAATCTAGCAAATTTGGCCCTTTTATACAATTTTTCAAGTCATTTTTTAACTTAACATTCAATAGAGTGTAGCTGATATCACATTGACGTTATAGACTATTAGTGTTATGTAGTACGTTGCCGATTTGAGCCTCTTAACTGAACCAAAAGTAAAGCTTTCTTTCGTTTGTTTTACATCGGAATTCAGAATGCTTACATAACTTTTAGGAAGTAAATTTTGGGTAGGTTTGGATTAGGCAATTGGAGGTTAGAATGGGCCATACTGGATACTATTTTGAACTAAATATATCTGATTTGTCTCCCGTCATGGGTTAACCTGCATTTTACCAAACTCCTATTAAATGTTGTATGGAGTGGAGTCGAATACGCTGCTATATGCTTCATTTTTTCTTCAGTGGGCTGCTTGATCATGTTTCACAAGGATCAAGTTCCACATTATGGAATCACCATAAGAACATTCGAGGTCATTTTGTTCGAGGGTCAATATTATCCTTATTCGCTGCATGAGACAGACGAGAGTTTTGATTTTTTTTTCACTTGTAAATTGTAATCAGGTGGATTGACGGAGAATGACTTCATACTGGCTGCCAAGATCAATGCAATTGACTTGCACCACCTGCTGAGGAGGAAAGTTGCAAAGTGAAGCGTTTGAGTTCTGCAAACGTGTTGTCTGGCAGTAAGATAGTGTGGCCTTTATAGATGTGCTCTTAATTTTGTAAGGGAGTATCTTGGGAAGTACTTGCGTAGTTGATTTTTACCATTTACCTGTTTTAGGCCGAAAGATTATCACTATTTTCTTTGAGCTCTATTGCTTAAGATTTTACCTTTCTGTATTCCGATTATCACTTGTGGCGATGACCATCACTGATTTTTAAACTAGACTTTAACATGTAAGATGGTGCGTATCTTGGTGGTATACTTGATGGTTGTTTAAAAATACAAATTTACGATGGATTGAATGGTATGGTACTAATCTTAATCTTTTTGTGGCTTTTACTGATCAAAACAAATCTCATAAAGCCCGGTTTTGAATTTGAACTGTCATCCTTTTTCTCGCGGTGTGGAGTACCATGCCCATCTTCATGTCGGCACATGGTCTGTGCCCTCCGAGCTGTGTTTTGTGACGATTTCAACGAATGTCTAAGAGAAGTGACAGTTTGCAGGTCACCTCAGAAACACCAGCTTTGTGCATTTAGAACGGAACCGATTTAGGCATATCATCCCGTTTTAGTTCATCCTGAATCGCTTGCAAGAAGAGAAATTAGATTGCGGAGTATGGATCTCACTCAAGGACATTAATTTTCAACCTTCAAGTTTAATGTAAATCCTATATTTTCTGATATTGAATATATATATATATATATATATATATATTCTATTGTCAGTCAAAAGTTCTGGAGCTCGAAGTTTGGATTATTGACTCCTCTCCATTCTCAACCGATAATTGTAACAGGCCAAGTTGGGAACATTATTGGCACACAACTTGGCCATGTGGGCGTGGTTGACAGAGACCCAACTTGGCCAACTGATGTTAGCCCCACCAGCACGTGATATAACATGTCGTGATCGAGCTGAGTTATCGTCGGAGCACCTTTAGAACAATGCTTTGGACCCGTAGATGGGGTGCACACTTTTCAAGTCAACACGAGCGATGCCACAAGCATTTTTATCGAGTGGTCCACATTTTATTGATCCAAAGGAAAAGTTTTGGAATAAGGATGTTGTGCTGTGTGTGCCAAGCCAATGTAGAGGGCGATCTCTAAGTTGTTTTCTCATTTTATCTTGGGCAAGAAAAAGTGTGGTTTACGAAAAATGGCAGCGGAATTTGTAGCGTTGAGATTGGCAGTCACTGTGGTATCCCAAGCAGTCCAAACAATCAGTCACCTGCTCCAACATGAAGCGGCTTCGTTGAGGGGTGTGAGGGGAAGAGTGGAGGGCTTGCGAACGGAACTGACACGAATCCAGTGCTTCTTGGAAGATGCCGATCAAAAGCAGCACATGACAAGCGGATGCAAAACTGGGTTGCAGAAGTTTGAAACGTCGCTTGTGAAATTGAAGAAGCCATTGAGACTTGTCTCTTCAAGGTCAACTCCTCAGCCTACAGCATCAAATAGGTTTTTCATCTCCATAAACTTCAGATTGAGATTGACTCCATCAACGATAAGCTCAAGAGCATCGGCGAAAGCAGGCAAAGGTACCAAATTGAGTTTAGTAAGGGGGAAGGAAGCGGCAGCTCGTCTTTGAGGAATTCTAGAAGATCTTATCCCGATGAAGAGGACGGAGAAGATCATGTTAGAATGAAGGATACGTCGTTGGCTCTGAAGTCTCGGCTGATGAAAGAGGAAGATCGGTTTCGTGTTGTTGTTGGGGATGGGGGGGGTTAGGCAAGACTACTCTTGCTAAGAAAGTATACAACGACGTTGATGTGAAGGGGCATTTCAAATGCCGTGCTTGGGTTTTCGTATCTCAACAGTTTGAGGCGAGGAAAAATTTTGATGGAAATCCTACTTGAAGTTGGCTTTCAATCTAATCAGCGCAACGAAAGAAGAAGTTTGGGAAAAGAGAGAGATTTGGAAGCCTCGATTAAAAAAGAAAGAGCAAAAAACAGAAATTTTTTGAGAGGTTTGGAAGAGCATGAGCTAGTTGGTAAAATGAAGAACGAGTTAGCCCGAAAAAGATATCTTATAGTTCTCGACGACATTTGGAACATCAAAGCTTGGAACAGAATTAAGGATGCTTTTCCAGAAGGAAAGACGGGGAGTAAAGTTGTATTTACCACGCGCATATAGACAGTAGTTTCGTCTGCTGACCCCGATAGCTCCTCACTTAGACCTCACTTTTAACACCTCAAGAGAGGTGGGAGCTTCTTAAACGCAAAGCATTTCCGAGAGAAACTTTTGGTGAGCGTGGTGGTACATCGTCAAAATACGAAGAACTAGGAAAGGAGATGGTTGCCAAGTGTGGAGGACTACCTCTCGCAATCGTCGTGCTTGGAGGCTTGTTAAAAAGGAAAAATAATTCCATAGATGAATGGGAAAAGGTGTGGAAAGATGCAACTAGACAGCACTTCATCAATGAACTCAAGTCGGCTGATCAACACTACCAAGTGAAAGATATCTTGGAATTGAGCTTCCAAGATTTGCCTAATCGTTTGAAATCATACTTTCTTTACTTGGGGGGAATCTATCCCGAAGATTACGAGATTATCAAGAGCACGCGGAAAGCTTTGTATCAATGCTAGAGACAGAAGAGACAGAACAAACAATAGAAGACGTAGCCGAACAGTACTTGGAGGAGTTGATCGATAGATGCATGGTTCAGGTTGCAAAAAGGGACTTTATGGGGAAAGGTGTCAAAACATTCCGATTGCACGATCTTATGCGAAGATTTCTTCATTTCCAAGGCAAAGAGAGAAAACCTCTTCGAGATTATCAACAACAAGACTACACGAGGCTCTTCTTCACCTCAGTACACTACTACAAATCATTCGCGCAAGATTGTCCTCCATGTCAACCACGGTCTCGATCTTCATACACCTTGGATACAACAAGTACACCCCCATATCCGCTCTTTTCTGTGCTTCGGTATCGATACTTTTCCTATGTCATCATTTAGAAAGAAGAAGTTTAGACTCTTGAAAGTGTTGGAACTTCATTTCACGTGGCTAAATATTCCAGACAATATATTTCTTAGAGGAATTGGTGACCCAATTCATTTGAGGTACCTGAGGTTAAGTTGCAGTATGAAGTATTCAATATTGGACTTACCAAACTCCGTAGGAAATTTACGAAACTTTACACTCTAGATCTTCGAGGTATTTTAGGCGCCATTGGACTTCCTAGGTCACTAGCAAAACTAGTTCATGTGAGACATTTGTTATTGCCGTTATATCACTATTCGCACACGTGCGGGATACAAAGTGATCTTTTTAGAAATCATACCCTAGCAAACATCGAGACTTTGAAGGGCATTTATGCTAGGGATTTGGTCAGACATGGTGTTGTCATTACACTGTCTAGTGTTCGATATTTAGGGATAATGCATCTTAGAAGTGAGAAACAAATTAGCTCGATCCTTGAGTCCCTCGACTCTCGGTTAGGCAATCTTCGATCACTGAGTATGGATACTATGAGCTGCGGTTTTCCAAATCTGAAATCACTCGCCAAATGTAGTTTTCTTGCTAAACCGCGATTGCAAGGGGAGTTGTCACCAGAAAATCTCTCATTTCTGCCAAACAGTCTCGTTAAATTGGAATTGGAGTCTTTGACCTTAGACCAGGAAAAGTTTGCAGTTTTGGAAGGGCTTCGCAGCTTGTGGATTCTCCAGATAAGAGACGACACGATAGGTCACGCTACGACAAGAAGAACAGATGGATACAAACTGGTATGCTCTGTTGATGGGTTTCCAAAGCTGGAGTATCTTTCACTTGCTAATCTGACTAGCTTAGACGAGTGGGAAGTGGAGAGAGATGCAATGCAGAATCTCAAGACTTTAGTTATCCGGTTTATTGCTAGACTAAGGATGGTTCCTGACGGGCTACGATATGTCACCAGCCTCCGTGAATTTTATGTAAGCAGAATGAGCAGGGCGTTCGAAGACAAGCTCGGAGTTAAAGATGGAATTGAAGGGGAAGATTTTTACAAGATTCGCCATATTCCCACTGTCTCCATCTTGAACACTTGGGACGGAACCATAAATCCGTTCTTGTACTACTATTTCTCACACCTAAAGGGTAAATTCTGATCCCTATTGGATCTTCCTCTATTTCGATTGTTATTGTTTTGGGGATCATTTTGATTTCAAGTTCTTTCCATGGCTTTATGAAATGGCCTTTGTTTAATCCACTAGTTTAAGCAAATTTATCTCACTTTTTTGACTCTACTGTTAGCTCTTTTGTTAGCAGATGAGTAAGTAGCGGTTTTCCGGCATCCACATCCCAAGCATCTCACGGAACTTGAAAAGAACGTCCATGTTCATGTCATGTTGAAGACAAACTGAGAGTCTCGAAAGTTCGGGAAGCAAATTGGTAATCACCTAAAATTTAGAGACACAACAAGAATAATCCAAGAAAAAGTTGCCCGCGGATTCATCCAGAGCACAGAAATTACAGTATCTGAAAGTGGACGGAGATTGTTCGAGACGGAGGGACTGCCCCTCCTTCACCGCCACCAATGACAACCAAGTGATGTGAAAATAAACAAGTCAAAATGCCGATAAGTTCAGGAGACAACAATGCCAAGAAAAGCAAAACACATGTATAATGATGGAATGGAATCATGCTTTTATGCGGAAACGGAATCCACTAAACATAGATTTTTTTTTTTTTTTTTCCCCATTCATTTCTTGCCAAGAGCAATTAATAGAAGATTTGCCATTCTAGCAATGTTCTCGATACTTATTCCTTGAGAAACAAAAATAATAAAATAATAAAAGGAATAACTTCTATCTTACAAGCAGTCAAAGAAGATACCAATAAAAACGACTGGCTTCAGCATTGCTTCTCTCTTTCATGATCTTTTTGGTGGCACAAACTGCACTTTCTTCTCACTATAATTCATATCTAAACATTTCACAATTGCCTATATCGACAGCCAACAAAATGTATAACCCACTTCAGTGGAAATAAAAAATGTTGCTTTTCTTACTCTTATCTCAAGGCCTCTACCAATCTTTGACACTAGTCCTGCAAGCCAGTTTCAAATCCATCAGAAGCAGTCCGATAAAGAAGTTACCGTAAACAGAAAATTGTCAGATCAACTTCCACTCCTAAAAAAGTGTCGGAAGTTTCTTAGTTCGTAATTGCTTGTATGTCCAATGTCATGCAAGTTATTCAAATGTTTGATAAGGAAAGAACTCAAAAAGTTGGAATTCTTATGAACCGAGATTTCATCGAAGAAAGCTAGTTTTAAGTTCTTCATTAGACATCTCGTTTTCTCTGAAATCAGAAAGTTCTAGTTTTAATATAGGGCAATGAATCAGATATTTTGTTGCTTACCAAATCTGAAATCAAGCATGTCTCAACATCAATCTACTTAATCACCATTACTCTCAAGAGAAGACCAAAGAGTTATTTGCATTAAACAAAATTAAAACAAGGACTTATGATTCAAGTGTCAACACATTTCAACTAAACTTTTCATCACCATTGAACTCCATTAGAAGAGTAAAATATGACCAGCGATCCTACCCTGTTTGGAACTAGCTCAGTGGGCGAGAAATGGGAGTTTAGCATACGGGGTCTCAGGTTCAAACCTTGGGAGGTTTTCATTCAAAAATTAATAAAGCGGGTGTCGATGGACCCACACCAAAAAAAGAAAAATGACAAGCTCTTCTACATTAATATCGAAATTATACTTCCCAAAGAAAACTTGGTCTCAAGAAGCATAAAAAAGAAAATCGTTAATAAAGATAGAGCCGTTTTGGAAGAGATTCTTGTTGTATGTCGAAGAAATTAACAGGGAACACCTTGTTTAAGTTCATATTTCAAGCAATGAAATAGCAACACTAAAAATTCTTCTTTAGCAGACATAAAGATCAGAACTTTAATTTCACAAAGATCTCAATTACCCATTATCAAAAACATCATAAACTCTCAAATCAGATGCAAACAAGTTATGCATATTTATATATAAAAATCATACCTACCAATTAACAAAAACAAAAGGCCGAAATGACACTAAATAAAGCTCATCAAGTCATGCCTCAAAACTTCAAGACCCAAAAATGAAGATCAATTACATTTCACAAACCACATTGTTACCTTACAAGAGCTACACTCATTTAGTCAGAGGCTTCTGCAGCAGAGCCGTCAAGTAGACCTCACCGATCTTTGAATCGGTTTTGCTTGCCGTCGCCCACTTCACCTTCCGGTACCCCCAATTTCCCGATCAGCGGCGCATAGACCTTCCCAAGATCAGCCTCTTTGCTGAAGAAATGGTCCAGCCACAAGTACCCGCCGCTCCTCAATACCCTATCGACATCGAACAGCAAGAACTCCAATGCCGCTGCGGGTATCCACCGGTTAACAGCCCGCCCGCACCGCACGATGTCGACAGTCCCGTCGAACACGGGTAGCCGCTGCTGCAGCGGCGCGTGGAGGGGCACCAGCCCCCGCAGTGCCGCGACCCTCGCTGAACGGGGCGAAAACGTTCATGGTCGTGGTCAGGACGGTCACATTGTAGGCCTTCATCCTGGCGGCGAAGGTCCCGGTGCCGCCGCCGATGTCGATACCCAATCGCAGCACGGAATTCGCCGCCTTGGCGATCTGGAGCAGCTGGGGGACGGGCAAATCGAGCTCGGACTTGTAGGAAAGGAAATTCCCAATCTCCCGGGCCAAATCGAAGCCCAAATTGGGGTTCATCTTGTTGAGGCAGTCGAAGCTCCTGCAACTGTAACGATTCCAGAGCAAATACGAGTCCGGGATGGAGGGAGGGAAGGGATTTTGGGGGAGGGAGGAAGAGGAGGGCTTCGGAGGGGTGGGGGAGAAGCAGCGGCGGCGGGGGAGGGGGTGGCAGCCGCGGAGGAGGAGGGATTCGGCGAGGTCGTCGGAGGAGGAGGGGCAGAGAGAGAAGGGCGTGTAGTTCATGAAGCGGTGGAGGAGGTCCGGGTGGGAGTGGCAGGCGGAGGCGATCGGGGAGAGCTGGGAGTAGAGGAGGAGATCGGAGGGAGGGGTGGTGGGTTTGGCCGCGGAGAAGGAGGTGGTGGTGGTGGGGTTTGGATGGCGGCGCGTGAGGTGGTTGATGGTGGCGCGTATGGTGGCGAGCTGGTGGATCAGGTGGTCGGGGACTTGGTGATGAGAAGTGGAGGAGGTGGAGGGGGAGTTTTGTTGGATGTTGGAGGAGAGATGGTAGAGAGAGAGAATGTTTGTGGCCACCATAGCCACCAGGAGAAGAAGGTTCAGACCCATTGTGAACCCCATCTTCTTCTTCACTCTCTCTCTCTTCTTCACAGTTTCTCTCTCACTCTCTCTCTCTCCTCTCTCTCTCTCTCTCTCTCCTCTTCTGCTTCTTCTTCTTCTTCTTCTTCTTCTTCGTTCTGAGCTAGTTGAGCTGAGCTGCTCCGATCTGTGATCAGTGAAGTGAAGTGAAACCAGTTTGAGGTTTATTTGGTGGTAGGATTCTGTGTGGTCGAGTTTAGATTTACGGATTGGCGAGTTTTGGATCTGGATGTTTATGGCCGTTGGATCGGTTAGTTTTGTGTGGCAGCTGAAATGAGAAGAGTTGATCTAGAGTCCAGATTTTTGTAGGACCAATCCTATAAGGAGTTTTTTTTTTTTATTTTTGGCTGAAACAGAATGGATTATAAAGATAGACGTTAAAATGTCTATATAATTCTGGGGACATAATGTCACCCTACATGATGTATAAATTTCTCATAAAATTAATTATTTATATATCCTGATTAAAATAACAATAACGACTTAAATTTAAACATTCAACCTATCAACCTACCTAAACATCGGTAATAAAGGGTTCGGTCTTGGTATTATTATTATTATTTTGTAAAGTGGTGGACCATTTAGTACATGTGATGTGACTAGAATTTAAGTTTGTGTTTTTTTATATTTTTCTGTGTTTTTTAGATTTTTCTATGTTAGAGGGGGGGGGGGGTTGTAAATGAACAATTAATTATAGGTGTTAACATTTTAATTATTATATTAATTTCTTGACGGTTGGATTCCATATTGAAGTAATTATGTATTTGAAGTTTAAAAATCTTGATGTAAAGACTTAAGCCTTGTTTGTAAAAAGTTTAGTTTAAACTAAACTGTACTTTTTTCATCATGTTTTTTGTCTTTTTCCTTAAAAAGTTGTTTGTCTTTTCTGAAAATTCAAAAAAATTCAAAAAAATTTACTATTTAAACTTATAAATCTTAACTCAAACTTATACACCAAACACCCCCTTATAAATTAAATGGTGAAAAATTAACCTAACATGTAAAATAGCATCACGTGGAAAAATTTTCCTTCCATTTTTCGTTTTTCTATTTTTTCTATTTCTTGGTTTTTTTTAATATTTCATGGATGTTGAAAGTCTAATCCAAGTAATAACAAAAAATAAAATCTGCAAGTTGATGGGGGAAGTTAGCTGTTGGCACGTGAAAATGGACCTACTTGCATATATTTGTTAAAAGGGGCATTTCATGCAAATTTTCTATTCATGTGTTTCACAACAATGATTAACAAGTTTCAATTTTGTCGTGGATGGAGAACTCTCGTGACAACTGAACAATACTCGTTAAGGGAAAATAATATTAATTTTCACTAAACAATTTTTAATTTTTCTACTGCCACATATCCCAAAAGAAAAAACAAAGAGAAATGAAATATTCTTACCAAATATTTTGGCATTTAGCCTGTGTGACACGGTGGAAAATAGAGAAAAATAAAGTTGGATGAGAAATTTTAGAGAGAGAAAAAATATATTGAAGTTTGATTTTTTTTAAAATGAAAAATAAAGATTTGATAATGTTAATTTTGAAATTAGTCTACGAGAAAAGGACTAAAAATAATTGGAAAACTTTATCTGGAGTTACTGTTCTAAAAGTCCACTTAAACTTTAAAAATCCATTTCTTTCTTATTTCAAGTCAAACCCCCTTTAATTGGGGCTGTATATAGGTGGGTTTAACGGGTGGTGGGCAGATTGGAAGATAACGATATTTTCAAAATCTCAAACTAACCCCGCCCACCATGAAGGCGGGTTGGTGGTGGGTGGGGGCGTGTTGTGTGACGGGTGGGTAGAGAATTTTGAAAACAATTTTGTAATTTTTTTATTCTTTTTTTAATTTTTTTCAATTGTTTATTTATTTATTTTTTTAACCGAAACAAGCTTGGAACTTCAAATCAACTATTGAACCTGCTATAATGTCAAGCTTGGAGAGACCAAAAAAAAAAAAAGAGTAAGATTGAGTCCAATTGCAAACACAATATCTAAATAACAACAACAACAATAATAATAATAATAATATTATTATTATTATTAAAATCTAAAAAACATTTAAACTACTAGTAACTTCGTCAAAAAGTCTTATACTCTTATTAAAGGAAAATATATTTATTATTAATTAAAAAAATGGCGGGTGGGTAGAAAACTCGCCTAAAATAAACGTGTGATGACGTGGACCCGTTCAAACGGGCAGGGCGAGGCCGGATAGTTTGGGTGGGTTCGTGGGTTTCGTGTGTAGCCCTACCTTCAATAGATGAACCTGTGGGGTGAGGGGGAGTGAATCATTTATTCATCAAATATGTCTTCTTCCGTGTGATCCATTTCATGTTATCTCTAATTTGTTAGAAAAATGCCGACTTCATAAAGGGAATGCCATTTTCCAGGAACCTTGCGGTCCCCGATAACCGGCCACATCTACCCTATAACCTTCGTCACCATCGGTTCCCGCAACCAAGCCTTTTATTTTTTTTATTTTCTAAAGGGCTTGCGAGACATTACACTAAAGGCGTTCAGTAAACTATTGAAGCTCTCGAAAGAGTACCAAATGTTGACGGTGACGAAGATTACCGAATTTCGGTGGATGCCAAACCAACGTTTTTTTTTTCAATGACAGCTAATGACGAGATAAACGAAATAAGTTCATATTGCTCTTTTTTTATCACTTTTATTTAATTATTTTATTTTTATATTTTTTAACGCTAAACAATTCATTTTCAACCTAATATATAAATCTACACTTTTTTTTTTCAGTCAAGAACATTTTCAAAGCTCCAATTGGAGTGTATGTTCCAATCATTACTTAGGTGCTATTTGGAGTAACATCTCCGAATAGCATTTTGCTATCTAGATTTTAAATTTTCAACTCTATATCTAACTTTCTCTATCTTCTATTTTCACAAAGGGTTGGTCTATTGACACCCTTCATTTTGCTTTTTCCACTCACTTTCTAAAATCATCAACAAATTAATTTTAGAAATAAAAAATTATTTGTTTCACCCCTTAGTTTTTCCAAAATGCTCTTATAACTAAATTATTTGTCTTTCTTCTTCTCCACATACTAAATCTAAGCCTCTACATAGTTTTTTTTTTTTTAATATGTTTTGTTTTGTTTTGTTTTTTTAATTTTTTTCTCACGAGATTTTTTTCCCTTTTTAGATACCCAATAAAAATTATTCATCAATTTATATATTGAGATAAAAATTATAAACTTATTTTTTGATATACTTCTTCTTGAGACGATAAAAATTTGAGAATAATATATTAATAAAGTTGTATTCCACAAGCTTAATTGAAAATGTAATGAATTTGGTTAATACTTTCATTAGATAATTAAAAAAAAAAAACTCATAATTTAGAGTTTGCATGAGTTCCTAACCATTTCTCTCAAATATTTATAAAATGAGTAACCAATCAAATCGATATATTTGATTATATATCTACATCATGCATATGTGTTTATATTTGCTTGTTATTTCTTAGAAAATAAAAAACTAATTATAATATGGAACTATAAAAACTTTTGAAAAATAAGAATAATAACAAACAAAATAAAAGAATATTCTCTTAAAAAATATTCTTGTGGAAATAAAATTTAAAATAACAACAAAATAGAAAATTTAAAAAAGAAAGTAAGGAAAAAAATGTAAAGAGATTTGGTATAAAATTAATATAGTAAGTGGTTTTAAAATGTTGGTGGGAAAAGTAAAATATGGGGTGTCAATAAACCCACATTTTTCAAAAAAAATTTAAACTTTAAAAGTCCGTAATTTTCTTATTTCAAATTGAAATGAAATAATTTTTATGTCAAGATGCTCGTAACAATAAGAGAAATAAGACAATATCCATTTTGTATTTTTTTTCCAAAAATTCTCTCCAAACACACATTTCCAACTCAACCTTCAAAACATCATCTCTAGATGTTACCCTAAACATGCCCTTAGTTTTTTTGTTCTCTTGCAGTAAATATTATGGAAGAAAAGAATATACCTGCAAAATACTTTTAATATATGGGTGTCTCTACAAAATTTTAAACATAAGGGATAAAAGTGTAATAAACACAATTTTGTAAAGGAAAAATGTCGTAAATTCCCCTTAAAATTTATCACTAGTTTTAATATGCCTCATGAACTATGAAATGTACATATTTTGCATCTGAACTTTAACATTTATGTCAATTTACCCCTTAGTTAGTTGTCATTAGTTTATCTTTAATGTCAAAAGTCCCCATAAACTTTGCTTTTGTGTCAAAATGCCCCATCATCTTTGCATTTGTGTCAAAATGCACTCCAATCTTTAATATTTGTGTCAAACTGCCTCTCAATCTTTAATATTTGTGTCAAATTGTCACATCTATCTTATTTTTATTTTATCTAACATTGTATACCTAAATTTTTTAGATAGGTAAAAAAAAAAAATTATTTTTTCTACTAACTATGTGGTATGGCTCGGCAACTATCCCGATTGAATTATTTGGTCCCACTCGTTATCAATGGGATCAAGGATAAATAATTTTTTTTTTAAGAATCTGTGATAAAGCCCCTTCTATACACCCTACAGGTAAAGCTCTAGCTAAGATCATTAAAATTAAAATAAGCACTGATATATCGGATTACAGCTAAAAAATAAAAAAAAAATTGAATTCCTTATTTTATTAATTGTTTAATAAAAAATAAAAATAAAAAAATAAAAATTGATCTATAGACTATAGGTAGGAGGGCCACCGGTGGAAGGTCAGCGAGGGAGGGGGGTGATTTCGCTGTATGGCGATTTCTCGGCAGTAGGGGAGGGCGACAACAGATGGGGGCTAGGGTAAAGGAGGGTGGGGGGATTTCGCCGTTCGGCGATTTCGCGGGCGGGAAGGGGGCGACGGCCGATTGAGGGCTAGGGGAGGGTTCATCATGAGTCTAGTGATTTCGCAGATGGGGGTTGGGGGGGTCGTGGGTCTGGGTCGCTGCAGGTGGGGGGGGGGGGGGGGTCGATTTCACCGTTACCAGAAGTGGAAGTCGCTGATGGAAAGTACATGTTTTTTTTTATTTATTTCTTAGCGATGATATTATGAGCTAAGGTGCGTAATAGTTATCGTACACAAGTAAAATTTCAACTGTTAAAATGTATCGAACAATATATAAAATGAGCTATATCGATAGGGTATATAAAAAAGGTTGTACCACAGCTTTTCCCAAAATTTACATACATTTTGATTTTCTTAAACAAAAAAAAATTACACAATTTATGTTCATTATTTTATTGTTATAATATTAAAATTTTTAGTTTAATTATGATTGATAATACTGTATCAAAATATGCAAACTAATCATTTTTTAATTAAAAAATATAATTAAGAATGGGTATCATAATAAATTTACATTAGTTATTCTCACTATGGGTTTAAGCAAACACTTGAATGAAATTCATTATGATTATGATTTCAAATTATGTAGGTTAAGTAAACAGTGTATTTGAAATCCAAATCTTGCATATGGGTCCTATCGACTATGGTTGCGTATAAGTAAATTCATAACTCAAATAAACTTGAATTAAAATAAATAAAATAAGAAAAAAAAATTGTGTTAAAAAAAAGATGCATATCACTTCATTATAATAAAAATATATATTTTTACATATTCTAAAAAATTAATAATTATTAGATAATTATATAATATTATATAATTAAAATAAGATAAATATGACAGTTTCATATAAATATTAAATATTAAAGATCAAAGATAATTTGACATAAATATTATAAATTAAGAGATATTTTGTCATAAATATAAAATTCAGAGAGTATTTTGATATTAAAAATACCGAAAAAATTAATAACAAGTAACTAAGGAGCACTGGACGTACATATTAAAAATTGAGGGGATATAATAGGTATATTTTATAATATAAAGGGCATATTAACAGTAAAAGAAAGTTTACCGAGGATTTATGACAGTTTTTAGATTCGCGTCTGCAAAACGCAACCTTGTTAGTGAGCCAGACATTTTCTCCTGCAGCTGCAAACAAGTTTTCTGAGTACAGAGAAGAAGAAGCAGATCCAAATTCAAGACTCTTTTCAATGGTAAATTTCTCATTCCGTTTTTTCTTCTTCATTTTTCCTTTCCTTGATTTTCTCTCCTTAATGTCGCAATTTTCTCAGTAACCAAACGCAACGTTAGGGTTCTTCGATGTTGTGTAGCGGAACATTTCAGTTGCGAGATTTTTTATTTTTATTTTTTCCTTATGTTTGTAATTCATAACTTAAGTTATATTTCTTAAATTCAGATTGAATTGACTCTCTTTCTTTAATCACAAAATTATTCTCTTTGTGGCTGCTTTGAATTTCTGCAATTCCAACTTTCTTGCCTGATTAGATTTCATTTCTTCACGAAGTTTTTTCTTTTAATGCTTGTTAGGGATTTAACTGATAAAATTCGATCGAATGAGAGAATCAGTGTTGTATAATTACTTTTTCTTGGTTCTTGTATCACAGAGTGTGTGTGTGTGTGTTTTTTTTTTTTGCTTTTTTTTGGAGGAAAGTATCATTGATTTTGCGTGTGTTGTGTGTGTGTGTATGTGTATATACGTATATTGTATATATCCATATAACTAAAGGGCTTGATGGCAGCTATAGATGATTTCCATTTTAAAAATTTTCTAAGTTATTAGCAGTTTACAAAATAAGTAGACTAAACATTTCAGTTTTTATGTAAGGCACATCTAAATTTTCTTTTGTTTTCTGATTGGTAATGTAGCCACTATGGTAGAATCACTACTAACTATTAGCACATTGATCATATCACGAGATTTGTCGGTTTAAATAAAAGGTGAAGAACACAAATATTTGTAGAATTGGCAATTTGTGGACCGCCTGCTGGAGACCGTAAGGATAGAATTTATGATTTGGTCATCCGATTGTTGAACTGCAGAAAATTTTTCGTGGTTACAAGCTTGGCTGTTATTAGAGAACAGACATGGAATGCTTGGAGTCTATTAGTAATGTTTGCTATGCATTTGAAGGATCTTGTAGTGGCATAACGAGGAAGTAATTAGGGGTGCCGAGTTGCATAAGGAAATGCAATGCGGACATGTAATTTCATCCAAGGGCTTTGTAAAAATTTCAATTTGATCAATATCTACCAACAATAACGATGGAATTCTTCTCTAATTTTTAGTCAATGTAATATCCACAAGCTGGAATCTTATAACACATGAATAGGATGGATTTGAATAGGAAGGTAGCTGCTTAAATAGTAACGGAAGGTTTTTACAGACCTTGAGGGCTGCTCTTTTTCCATGAAGTACCTGGAATTTGGCTTTCAAATTGCCATATCAAAATACTTGTCATCTTTCTCTCTCCTAGTACATATGTGCACCCTAAAACAGACACCGATATTTTTCTGTAACATCTTCAATTTTTATGTTAAATTCACTTGATTGACTAGTTGTAGTGATTGGGGAAGTAAACAATCAGATAAAGTTCTTGTTTGTTCCATTATCACTTATTGGTAATACTCTGAAGTTCATCAACTTTACAATTGTTTTTTTGTGTTAGATCCTTTTTCTTAATTACAACTATTCTATTGGGCTCTACATAGCATTCATATGTAAATACATTAACTCTCTTTTACACTTTGAGTAGGCTGATCCTGAATTAGAAGCGATCAGACAACGAAGAATGCAGGAGCTAATGGCTCAGCATGGCATGGTAAGGAATTAGCTTTTCTTTACCCAAAAAAAAAAAAAAAAAAAGACTTGTAGTTTTACATGAGTTCTTCGGTTCAAGCAGTTGATTTGTGTTATTTGTGCTTTCATGATGATATCACTACTGAACTATATCGCTGAACAGGGAAATCAGCAAAATTCTGAACAGCAGAAAGTACAGGATGATGCAAAAAGGTTGGTGATTGAGTCTAGTCGTTCCATAGTGTTTTGTTTTGTCCAGTTATTCTTATTGATCTCGCGTGTTGAATGTGATTAGAGAGGCAGAGGAACGAAGGCAGATGATGCTTAGTCAAATTCTGTCAGCTGAAGCGCGTGAAAGACGTAAGTTCATGTCTAAAATAAAGTGTTTACTGGTGATTATTAAAAAAAGAGTTTACTGGTATTATGATTTTCATTTAAAGTAAGCATTGAAGAGTTCAAATTCTGAAGAATTTTCTAACTTCTTCGAGTCTCAAGTGATGAACCATTATATGATTGGTTTCATTTTCTATACCTGTGTCCCCACCTGTATCTGTAGCAGCTGAACTGTAAAATTAAATTATCACCACTAATGGCTCTTATGGCAGAGCATTATATGTGTGATTAAATTTTAGGATTCCAGCAAATAATAATAATAATAATAATAATAATAATAATAATAATGTCTTTAGGATTTGGCAGACCACCTCAAATCCAATAAATTCATCTCTTTTCAATCCAAATCCACTTTTTCACCTTTCCGTTATCTGTGCCACACTCATTTTTCTTTCTCCCAAACACCCATTTATTTTAGATTTTCGTCTCAGAATGAAAATTTTCATTTCCAGATGGTGTCCCAAACAGGGGATAACTTTAAAAAGCTGTCTGATTACGATTACAATAAAATATAGAAAATATTCCATCATCAGGACATGAATAACTTTGTAAAGGTATTGCAAGTTGTCATTCTCCACTTGGAAAATTGGTGGCCAACGTGTTGTTAAGCCTGCCATTTTATAAGATGGTTATGTAGTGTTCCGACTTCATGACAAAGACAATAAACATTTATTCGACCTTTGGTCATTTGTTAGGTGGACAATGAATTAGAATTCATGCTCTCTTTGCAGTCTATGACTTCTACATAGATGTTTACAATGCGAATCATCAACCGAGCTTCTAATAATTTTTTGGCTTGTAAAAAAAAAAAAAAAAAGGTTTTATTGGTAACACTTGGTGATTTCACATCACAAGATTTAGTTCAAGTTTTATAAAAAAGAGGGACTAAATCTTAATGGCTGTTAAAAATAAAAATGCCTTCTTTTACAGCAGTTCAATTGTGTGCGAGATAACAAATCTCCAGTGTTGCATGCCTTTGTTGGATGGCTTGATCTCTATTCAACACCATCAAACATATTTATCATATCATATGCGCAGTTGCTCGTATTGCTTTGGTGAAACCTGAGAAGGCACGGGGTGTCGAAGATGTCTTGTTGAGGGCTGCTCAATCGGGCCAGATTGCTGAGAAGGCGAGTGTAACTTTTTTTTTTTCTCCTCTCCATGCATTTTTCCCCCCTTCCCTGCTAGAAAATCAATTTTGGGAAATCCCATCAAAGAGTCAATTGATTCAAAGAAGGAAGCCATGTTTGATGCATTCTTTGCAGGTTTCGGAAGAAAGGCTCATATCATTGTTGGAGCAGATCAACAACCAAACAACCAAACAAACCAAAGTCACGGTAATTCGATTTTGTTTCTCCAGCATTGCTCTTGAAAGATTCAGTACATTTTCAAATTCTCTTACCCTGTTCAAAATGTTTCAGATTCAGAGGCGTCGGAGTGTTCTTGAAGATGATGATTAAGCGCTAGTTTGTATGTATGTTATTATTAAACTATTAATGATACAGTGGCTTTGATTTTGTATCTAGAAAACAAAAGGTTTGTCTTGTGAGTTGTTAAACATTTGTGTGTATTGGTTGTGCTTTGCTGTCTCTTACAATAGTAGTTGGCAGGGTGGTGATGATGGTCGTTTTTCGGATTTGTCAACTTTGGTATTATGAATTACGTGTCAACTCCAATATAGCTAGGGTCTTTTTTGGAGAATTTTTCGAAATATCATTATGTTGATATTGACGTTCTCGAGCCTAATATCCTTTTGAAATCTGTCAAAATGTTTTCTACATCTTGAAGGAAATGAATGAGAGGATTCTGAAAAAAACGACATCATATAGTTAAAACGACAATATTCAACTCGACATCTTGAGAAACGACCATGACATATGATATGACTGTAAAAGAGGCAAAGACCTGAAAGACTCTCGGGAAACGACAATGTTTTGGAAGACAAAGCGACTAACGAAGATGACCTGAACCATTGAAAAACGACTCTAGGAAAGACGACAGTCGCTTATAGTGGAAACAACCTAACAACGACAAGTACTTGAAAAACGTAAATGAATACTAGAGGACAATGTCAGTGTTGGTTAAAATAAAAGACAGCTTCTGATAAACAAAAATGGCATTGGAAGTGACAACGGCTTAGAAGAACGGCACCGACCTGACAACAATAACAGTAAACAACACGACTTGGAAAACGACAACAGCTTTGCAAACGATGACTAATTTAGAGTTGATGGTGGATGGCTTTTCAAGAAAAAATATCAGGACAAAAGTAATAACAACAAATCGAAGATTTAAAAAAAAAAAAAAAAAAACCACGAGAATAATAGCTTTGAAGCGGCATCTATGTGATATATAATTGTGATTACGAGGGACGAAAAAAAAAAAAAAAACGACCATTGGCTAAAGAGAGACGGTGACTTAGGAAATGATAATTGCTTAGAAAATTGTCATAACCTTGTAAAAGATAAGGAATAAAAAAAAACGACAACAAAAAGAGGGGACAACAAGGAGAATAGATGAGAGAGGTAATGCCTAATAGACGACAAAAGTTAGGGAAAACGAACGATAGTAGTTTGAGATTCCATTTTATTTGGAGTTTGGACTGATTTGGCGGTCCTCTGATAAAATAATAGTAATAATAGTAGTACGTGGACAACGCTGTTTGTCTACACAACAATAGAGTCGACCTATTATTTTAATAATAATGTAAACGAAAAGATGAAGTTTTTAGAGAGACTTATTTAAAATAATCAAATTTTTTAAAAAATAAGATGAGAAACATATAAAGATTTTAAAGGTAAAAGGAAAAAAAATTCACTGAGGTGAAAGGATTGCTTCGCCATGTGCATAGGTACCTGTTCATGTAATCTCCATTTGTTATTTCGTAAAAATGCAAATAATACTTGTAGTGTGGAAATTGATTAGAGTTCTTCCACTTAAATGCAGGATTATAGTAACATCACGCAAACACAAAAATTCTTGAACATTTTACACGTTTTAGGTTTTTTTTTTTTAATGGAAATTTTAGTACCTAATTTGAATAGTATTCTCTTACTTTTTGCCTATTTTTCAACTGAACACGACAAGATAAATCATGTGATAGAAGGATCTAGCAATCAGAGGAACAAAAAAGACCAGTGTTGCTTAGATACATATAATAAGGCCAATTTGGACTATAATTATTGGCCAATTAACATATAATAAAATATAAAGCATAAACTTTCGTGCTGTACTTGACCAAATATGAAAATGAAATTTCTTCAAACAAACAAAAATTATATTATATGAAAATGAAATCTACCACCAATTACGGCGGGAGTGACTGCCTAGCACCAATTTTGGTCATGACTCATATGCTACCAAATTTGTCTTCTAGCATTTTCTAAATTTTGTGCTATAGTTTTATCTTAATGATTCATATCTTTTCAGTTTATGAGGATTTATATAGGGATAGCAACTGAACGGATTTGAAGCGGGATGGTCTTCTCCATCCCATTTCTTTCATCTCAAGGAAAAAATTTTCAATTATTAATTCTGAGTAACTCATATATAGTATGTTTATGCATTTTTTAAAATATAACAAAGGGTGATATTTAAAAGTTGAAAATTATAATTAATGTCCTTAACATTTTTTAACAAGATATGATTTATCATGTTCCATAATACCGGATGCATGCGGGTAATCGGGTTGTCGGGTATGGAATTAATCTATGTCACTATCAAAATTAAATATGGTTGTTTAATATTAATTAATACAATGACGTTGTCATGGAAAGTTGTTTACAAATTCATGATAAGTTTTTAAGCCCTTGATAGTTAGATGGCATTTATGCATAAGCCAAGAATACAAGTTGGCGTGTATTATTTTTTTAGGTTGGACCAAAGCAAATTATAAGGACCATGATCTAGCCACACACAAATAATAATTAATAAGAAGTCAAGTTGGTGTTTAGACTTTGAAATGTCAAATTCATTTTGAAAAGCGTAGTTTTAGTGTTGGGAAGGTATCGTAGGTAAAAATGTTCAGTGATAAAAATCGTCTTAGTGTTTTTACCATTAAAAAAATATTATGTACGTAAATTACATGCATAACATGCAAGGAAAAAAATTGACCTTTTCATTTAAAAAAAAAAGGTGTTTTGATTTAAAAAAAAAAAAATGGTGTTTAATTTTTCTTTTTGTAATAGTATGTTAATTTTGGATGATTAGTGATTGAGAGTTGTGAGGAGTATAAATTGTTGATTTTTTTTTTAATTTGAAAATAGGGGATTTCAATTTTACACCTTGCAATTCGATTATGAGGAAGCAGTATAATATTGACGATTTCAAATTATTTTAAAATTAAATTATTTTTACAAGTTTCAAATTTTAGTAATAATGATAAATTTAATGGAACGTTTTATGAATTGAAATAAAAAATACAATGTCTCATCGAAAATGTCATTTTCATTTTTAATATCAAATATTACATTAGAATTTGAAAAGAAAAGGAACTAGTAATAATAGGCCCTTCAGGAATAGTTGGTGTACGAACATTTTAACGTGGGTAATAGTACGGTTTTGCCCGAGTGAAGAAAGATAAAAAAAACGTATCAATATTGTGTGACACAAATGCGGTAAACGCGGTGTAAAAGGATCTATGGTGCACAAAATAAGTACAATAATTGCTTAGCCCTAAAGGATCTCTCTTTGTGGTGTGTTGGGATCATTCCGACATTAGATAAAATAATTTTATGATTTTTCAAGGATCCGATGATAATGAATTTGTACGAAAGATGCATTTTTAAAATAAAAACAGACCAATATGAACAAAATTCGTAGTTGTCACTTTACTTTTCTTATTTTACTTGTTCCACCTATATGCTATCACCACATCAAATAAACATTGTTCACAATAAAAATCTATGAATGTAAAAAAACCGGTTTGTTGTGACTAGTTGAGCCAAACACCTAAGATATTGCCTAATAGCCTATTAAAGTGGGTTGGAGGGTACTAATATTTAAAATTTAATTTTTTGTTCTATTTTCTTTTTGTTTGATGAGAGTGGGGTTGGATGTTAAATTGCCGCAGCCGAGATTGAATAATAAGATAAGGAAATTCAATAAAGCATTAAAAAATAACTTTAACAAGTTGGAAGAGAAGAGAAATAATAGAGAGAAGCCATAAATAAAGCACTAGGGGGCAAAAAAAAAAAAACGTGTAAAAGTTGTAAAGGAAAAGCAAAACGTACCTATGTGCATTCATATCTTGATTTAAGTAAATTTTTAGTAAATGAGAGAAAAAAAAAATTCTCAAAAGTCAAAAAACAAAACAAAATAAATCGACACTCAATTTTCAAATAAAAATAAATATATACATTAATAAATAAATTAATTAGACACCTAATTTTAGGTATGACCTGCTCCGGCTCTTGATTACCATTTTTGTTTATACACATTTAACACAAGATCATGCATAGACGTGTATGTTGTGTGTGTGTGTGTAATTGTTGGTTGAAAGTTGTCACTTGTATGTAAGGCCAATTGTACTTTGGAAGAAAAGAAAAAAAAAAAAAACAAACAAACAAACAAAGTTTTCCCCACTTCATAGAAAATGTACTAACGTATGAATATAAATGAAGAGAAATGATTTTCTTTTCAAAAACCTAAAGGACGATAAATGATGCTTAAAGCGTCCAATAATATTGCTCAAATATAAATTTTGTCCAGTGTCTCTATCCGGCTCTAATGAGGCCAACTAATACTAAAAGAGACAGCCATGTGCCTATTTTCTTTTAATGTGGTGCCCAACACGACTGGATCCCGATAATGTTTTTTCTACCTTCTGACTAACTCAAGGAGTGTTATCGTTTAACTTGGTTCGCCGAAGGTCGACACAAAAATGGGGACATGGGTCATACTTATGGGCTCCAAGACACCTCTTTGTTTGTATCAAGTCATAGTTGACCGTGCCAATTAGCATTATTCACAATAGAATATGAAATTTAAATAACTAAAAAATAAAATGTCACAAATCACAGTGTGAGAACCTAACATAAAGTTATTGAGTACGACACCCTTATAATCTTTCTTATAAACTAAAGATATAATTACAATTTTGAAATTTTTTGTAAAGTTAAAATACAAACTTCCAAAAGTTGAGTGGGCGCAGTTATCCTCACTCACTATAATATAAGGTGGTTTTGTCGTTATTAATTAGAGATGAAAATATGGACTGTTCGGACTAAACATGTGAGCTTATAGGAAAAAGCGGGTCAAGCCCCAGAAGAGAAACAAAGGTTGGCCTAATCCAATTCTATAGTTCGGTAGGCCAAGATTCGCCTGTCTATTTTAAAAAGACATTACTATAAAGATCGGACCGCCTACTTATGAAGACCAACCTATATTTATGGCTCTAAGGCTAACATATAAGATTTAGATGTAAAACCCTTCTAATTATGTGTAATGTGTTGTGTATTTTCTATTAGAATAAATGAGTTACAAAACTCTAGTGCAAGATATTATCATTGATAACAGAGTCATAATCAAATATTTTTTTTTATTCTTCTTTTTTTCACAATTCAAATAAAAAACAAGATTCTCAAATTTGTTACCTTGTGAGTGCCCACTTGTTGGGAATGCCCTAAGAGTGAAAGACAATTTAGTTATATTTCATTTATTTTGAGCTGATTAATACTATATTTGAGGTTTTTCCATTACATTTTGCTATACTGTCATCATCTAATTTTACATGTTAAAGTAAAATGTAAGTAAATATGACTCATTGACTACTTAGTGTTTAAACTATGAGAATGTTGCATACAATGAATTTTTGTACGCTAGAAGATAACGTTCTAAAGTAAGTAGTTTAAATCTATAGTTCGTAGTCTATAGGGTTAGAGTGAGCATCTAACTCATATGAAGACTATTATGTTGTCTAAAGCCAATTGGGGAGATGATTTGTCTTGACCATATGGAGCGAGCCGACTCCTAAGTACAGACATAGATATATTGTCTAGTAGTGGTGATATATTGGACTGGACTAAAGTGTAATTAATCTATAAGTCCACTTGATTAGATTAATTCACTTTTGACGTTCATTATGTAATAACCTTAATCCTGAGTAAGTAAATGACTTCATGTTTATGACTTGTGTACTTTGATGTTCCAAAGGCTAAAGCGTCTCGGAGTAGTAAGCTATTAGACCGGTTTGTTGAGTACATGACTTATATTTGAGATGAGTTTGCTTATAGATATGGAATCATAGCTCCCATTAAGAGTAAATGTTATTCTCTTAAACGACATTATACAGGATGTGAAAATGAACGAGGCCTCGGGTCGTTTGCTGGGAAAATGACTAATTATTCACTTTGGGTGAATAATCATTCTCCTATTGGATGTATAATGGATTTTTAAGATAGCGTGATCAAAATGTTAAACAGACTTTGACTTTAAGTTGATCATGGATATCATATGAAGGTGTTGCATATATGACAATGTCATTGGACTATGACTACACACTGGCTTAAGTAATACGGTATATAATTGGGAGTGCAGTTTCAGATTTATAGTAGTGTGACTCTGAAACTAATAATTGTATAATTAATTTATTTGGTATAGAATAATTAATTATATAGATTATTGGAGCTCGTATTATATATATGTCCAATTAGTCCCTTTACTAGCTCAATACAATTCCTTAATGGATGGTAATCAATTGGGATATTCATTATGGCTTTAATTCTTGGACTTAATGAAGAAAAAAATCCAGAACTCCTCCCACAAGGTGTAGGCATTTTTTCTGCTAATGGTAAAATGAAAATTTTGTTTCATTTAATTAATTGGATAAATATTTAGTTTGGATAAATATTTATTTGAAGATAATATTTGAAATTTGAATTAATTATATTTATCTTTTGTGATAAATATGAGATTAATTTAAATTAAGAGATATGAATAAATTAATTATTTGGATAATTAATTTAAATATCTAGACTATCTTATTTAAATAAATATTTTAAATTAAATATGGTAATTATCTTATTTGGATTTGAAATTGAAACAAAATCTTATCATAGTCTACCTTGTGTAGGCGTTCTTTATGAGGATAAGGGAATGAAAATATTTTCTCCTTATTTATTGTTTTGGATAATTATTACATAATTATTTAATTCAAATAAAGTTACAATAATTTTATTTTGAATTTAAATTGGAGTTATGAAGCATTATCAATGGAGATAGAATCATTAGATAATTAGAGATAAAAATTTGAATCAAAATTTGAATCTCCTAGACCTATTGTAGGCAATTTTTCTGTTTTCCGGGCACGAGTAAAAACATAGATTAAGGAAGGAGGAGAAAGAAAAATCTTTTTTCAAGTGTCCTATTCGAATTCAAATTCCACCAAGTCCGTTCACTATAAATAAGACCCTAGGGCCTCATATTTTATTTAGACCACAGACTCAAAGGTGAGCGAGCTTATTATTATTCTCCCATTATAGTAATAATAAGTTGCAAGAGTTCTGGGTGATTGGAAGGAGAAAGCTGTGCACGAACACCGATCGAGAGATCAAGTGCCCACACACTCTACCATCCGGGAATTAGAGAATGGTAAAGAAGGTTAGTTGGTTGAAGCTGTCTTTGATCACATCCTCCAGCATTCTTGTTGTCTTCTCTCGAGGTAAGTAGATTGTATAATAATTTAATGTATATGGCAACATGAGTTAGTATGATCTTAAGAAAAATTTAAAAAATTCCACTGGATAAATTACCTATTTTTCCTACACCACTCTCTTCATATCTTTTGAAATTTCGCAACTCATTAACCAAATAGAAAGGACATGATCTAATTATACTTGAAAGACAAGTCCAATTTTCACTCTTTACCACCACACTGACCAACTCTATATAGTTTGTTGACCGGAAAAGGATTTTAAAGTGATCAAATCCTGAAAAATGTAGTTGCAAGTTTAATGATCATTTCATAATATGAATCCCTCACAAAGCAGTTGTCTTTATATTTTGACTATCATCATGATGCAATTCGAACCAAATTGACAATTAAAAATATGAACACATTTACTAATCAAGAATATTCAACGAATAGGAAATTAATATAACGAAAAAAGGAATTAAATTACACGGTATTAAATTCTAGAATTCCATTAAAGTGTTTACTAACCTATAAAGAAATCAAGTTACATGTGAGATCCATGTCATTTAATTTTCAAATACAAAAGTAAACAGTAAAATTTAAAATCAGAAACTTTAGGACCTATTTGGCAACATTCTTTGTCTTCAGTTTTAGTTTTCAAAGATGAGAACAAAATCAATTTTTCACTTATTCTCAAAGAACATGTGGCGTTTGAAAATTGTCTTTTTTAAATAAATAAATTTAAAAAAAAACATACATGTTAGGATATAGGTTTTTTTTAAAACATTTTTTTAACATTTAACTTATATCATTTACCGAGGTCGGGATCGAGTCTCATGATAGGGAGTCGGAGTTTTAGAACTAGCGTTAGGTTTCGGGATTGATATCGGGATTTGGGGTTAAGGTCGAGGTCGGGTTTTGGAACCGAGGTTAGAGTTGGGATTCGGGACTCGGGTTGGGGATCAAGTTTTAGGACAAGGGTAGGAGTTGGGTTTCAGGACAGGATTCCAGGTCAAAACTGAGGTCGGGTTTCGAGATCATGATTAGGTTGAGGTTAGGGATGGGGGTTAGGGTCAGCTTTAGTTTCGGGTTCTAGGACCGGGTGTCAGGTTTGAGTTTTGGGAGATAGACAGGGGTTATTTCGACACAGGTGTGGGTGTTGAAATTCGGAGCCGGAGTTGGGGTTAGGTTTCGGAAATGGGGTCAGGATTCTGTACCAAGATCAGGATTTGGGATAGGGGTCTAGGTTGGGTTCGAGATGGGGGTCGGATCGGGATTCAGAATCGAGTCGGGGTCTGGATTCGAGATTGAGGTCTAGGTAGGGATTCAGACTAAGGTTGAGATCATAATTTAGGTCTAGGGTCGATGTTGGGTTTCGGAACAGTGGTCAGGATTCAGGATCAGGGTCAAAGTGGGGATTCTGGATCGAGATTGGGATTAGGATTCAGAACTACGGTCGATGTTGGGTTTTGGGACCAGGGTTGAGATTCAGGACATGGGTTAAGGTCAAGGTTTGGATTCGGGACCAGGGTCAGGTTCAAGATTTGAGACCCATGTTGGGGTCGGGTTTTGGGACAGGTGTTGGTGTCGGGATTCGAGATGAGAATAGGGGTGGGGATTTAGGGCAAGTGTTGGGTTGGGATTCGAGACGGGCGTTGAGATCGGGTTTCAATATTCGGGTAGGCTTTTGGAATCGAGTTCAGGGTAGAAGAGGGGGTGGGGTTTTGCAACATGGGTAGAGGTTGGTCTCAATCCTGACACCCTTGTCCCGAATCCAGATCACGACCTCGACCTTCATCCCTCGTCCCGTAACCCTACTCTGATCTTGATCTAGAATCTGGCCTTCGACCTTGGTGTAGGAATATTGCGTAGCAAAATTTTAAAATTTTTTTAATGATCGAACAAACTCGTAATGCCATATACAATGAATTACCTTTAATCTACGTACCTTGTGAATTAAGAATCTCCAAAAATTATCCAAGAACCCGTGTAGAGAGCTTCAACCAAGTAGTCTTCTCCCCTATGCTCTAATTCCTGGATGGTGGAGTGTGTGTGCACTCTTACTTTTTATTAATCACATGTGCGGACTTAAATTCTCCTTCCAACCATCTAGAGCTCTATAACTTATTATCACTTATGGGAGTATGAAAAATAAGCTCTCTTTTGAGTCTATGGTCTACCCAAAAACAGAAGAGCAACTTCCTATTTCTAGGAAAATAACTAGATGGTATTTGAATTTGAGTACAACTTCTAGAAAAGATTTTTCTCTCTCCTCCTTATCAATTATCTTGAAATTTGAGATTTTATTTATCTAGAGAATGTTTCATAAATTCAATTTCAATTCAAATAAAATCATGACAACTTTATTTGAATAAAATAATTATGTAATAATTATCCACAAATAAAATCATGAAGGAGAAAAAATATCTTCCACATCATCTCTACAAAAACGCCAATTACAAAAGAAATCATACAATGTTTTATTTCAATTCAAATCTCTATGTGATATTATCCATATCTAGTTAACTTTATTTATTTAAATAATTTTTTCCAGACATTTAAATTAATTATCCAAATAATTAATTTATCCATGTCTATTAATTTAAATTAACTTCCATATTTATCACAAAAGATAATTTAAATCATTAATCATAAATAAATAAATCTTATGATAACTACTTAATAAATAAATAATTATCCAACTAAATATTTATCATAAATATTAAACAAAATAAAATATATTCTTCCACTAATTGTACATGCCTGCTGTCATGTCGGTGACTGTACTAGGCGCGTCATCACAACACCGATGATATTTTGAACCGCATTAGTAATATGATAAATTACCATCCGTTAATGGAATTATATTGAGCTAGTTAAGGGATCAACTGAACATATATAATTCAGGCTCCAATAATCTATGTGACTAAAATTTCTATTTCGAATCAATTAATCACATAATTATTAGTTTCAGAGTCACACCACTATAAACCTGAAACTGCATTCCTGATTAGATACCATATTACGTAATCTTACAAATAGCCTTAGTCCATGACCTTGTCAAATATGCAATACTCTCATATGATATCCATGATCAATTTAAGGTTAAGATTCATTTTACCTTTTTGATCATTTTATTTTAAAGATCGATTATACACCTTATAGAAAAATGATTATCCATACTGAAATGAATAATAAATCATATGTAGAACAAATGACCAAGATATTGTCCATTTTCCAATTCCCATACAATGCCTTTAAGAGAATATCCTCAACTCTTTTAATAAAGTTATGATTTCATATCTATAAATAAAAGCTCTCATCGAATATAAGTCATGTACCCAATGAACCGGTCTATAAGCCTACTTCAAAACGCTTTAGCCTTTGGAATATCAAAGTACACAAGTTATAAACATGGAGTCAATTATTTACTCAAGATTAAGTTAATCACATATAACGTCGTAGGTGAATTAATCTATGTAAATGGACTTATTAAATAGATTAATTACACTTAAGTCCCCGTCTAATATTTCACCACCACTAGGTAATATATCTATGTCTTTACTTAGGAGTCGGCTCGTTCTAGACGGTCAAGACAAACCATCTCCTCAATTGGATTTAGACAACATAACAGTCTTAACATGAGTTAGATGCTTAATCTAACTCCATTGACTGCGGACTATGAATTTAGGCTACTTACTTTAGAATGTTGTCTTCTTGCATACAAAATCAATTGCATGTAACATTCTAAAAATTTAAACATTAAGTAGTCACTGAGCCATATTTGTTTACATTTACTTTAATATGTAAATTTAATGAGAACTGAATTTAAATGATATAATAAAAAACCTCAAATATAAATTAATAATCAATCCAAAATTATCAATGAAACATATAAAATATCTTTCATACTTAGGGCATTCCTTACACTTGGTCCCAAATCCCAACCTAGATCACGTCTTTAAACCCGATCCCAATTTTAAATCCTGATCTCAGTCCCGAATACTGATCCGGATCTTGGCCTGAATCCCAACCAAGTACCCCCGAATCAAGTGAATTTTTAAAAAATAAAATAAAAATGTTTTAGACTAAAAATTGATTTCATAAAACACTAAAAACTTATTTTCTAAATTGTCTATTTTGTGACTTTGTTTTTTAAAAACTATTCTAAAAAACCTGAGTCAAACACATTTTCATTCTATAAAATAAAAATAGTGTTTAAAAATTAAAATAAAAAACTGTTTTTGATTTCTTTTTTTTTTCCAAATTGAATTACTGTTCAACGCTCTGGCAGGCAGTACCCAAAAAAAAAAAAAAAAAACCTGAAAGAAACGGCGTAAAAGAAGGGAAAAATCAGTTGTTCAGGGCGGTTATTGCTGCTTCCCGCGACAACGTAAAAGTTTGAAGCGCGTGAGCAAGCTTTGGTATATTCCGAATCTCTATCCTAAATTAATTTAAAATAATCAGAAAAAAAAAATCCAAAAACAAATCAAGTGCAGAATAAAAAAAAAAAAAAGTACGGCGTCTGCAAACTGCTTTTCATCACTCACTTTTGGTTTCCCAACAGACCAGCCGGTTCATCATCTCCACCGTTTCTTCCCCGTTTCGAAACGCCGCCCGCCGCCGTTTCGCATTCCCCCTCCTCCTCCGTCGTCGTCATCGTCGTCTTCTTCATCTTCTTGGTCTGTAAACCGAAGAGAGAGAAAGAGAGAGAGAGAGAGAGGAGAGGAGAGAGAAAGCAATGGAGTCAGAGCCTCTGCTTCCATATCTGAGCCCTAGAAGAAAACCCAGCCCCATACCCCCACCGCCGCAGCTTTTCCCTCTGCCGGAGCACGACGAAATAACGCTTCCATTGACGCCGTCGGAGCTGAAGGACCGTCTGATCTTTGGCCCTTCCTCTTCCCCCCAGGACTCCTCCCCCATCGTCGACGCCCTTACCCTCTCCCTCAACTCCCCCCGCCCCTCCTCCTCCTCCCCCTCCTCCGACCACCCTCAGCCCCAATCCTGGCTCCTCGACCCCAACTATCCTCTCTTCTCCAAGTCCAACCTCCACCGCTCCAAAACCGCCCCCGCCATGGCCGTCATCAACGATCTCACCCCCCACAACTCCGAGCCCAAACCCCAGTTCGCCTCCCAGTCCATCGTCAGGCAAGGCTTCCTTCTCTTGATTGTCTATTTGTCGTTTGGAATCTTGATTTACTCCTTCAATAGGAATGATTTTGTCGCCCATGAAACCCATCCCGTAGTTGATGCTCTGTACTTTTGTATTGTCACAATGTGTACGATCGGGTACGGTGATATCACCCCCAAGAGTACGGTCACCAAGCTGTTTTCGATTCTGTTCGTGTTGGTCGGTTTCGGGTTTATCGACATTCTGCTTAGCGGAATGGTTAGCTATGTGCTTGACTTGCAGGAGAGTTATTTGCTCAAGGGTGTGAAGGAAGATGTTAGTGCGGAGCATAAGAATTCGTATATTATTGATTGGAAGAAGGGAAGGATGAGGATTCGGATGAAAGTCGGGTTGGCATTAGGCGTGGTGGTGCTTTGTATCGGTGTCGGAGTCGGGGTTATGCATTTTGTGGAGAGACTTGGGTGGTTGGACTCGTTTTATCTTTCCGTTATGTCGGTTACGACTGTTGGCTATGGTGATCACGCATTCAAGTCGATGCCCGGCAGAATTTTTGCCTCGGTTTGGTTGCTCGTGTCGACGCTTGCGGTGGCGAGGGCTTTTTTGTACTTGGCTGAGGCGAGGGTGGATAAACGGCATAGGAAGATGGCGAAGTGGGTTCTTGGTCAGGATATGACTGTGTCCGAGTTTCTTGCTGCTGATATTGATAATAATGGTTTTGTGAGGTATGTGTTGGTTTTTGCTTTTTGGTTTTGTGGCATTTCGGATTTGATCAATTGGGGTTTTTGGGACTGTTGGTTCAAAACTTAATGAACAAAGAGTAGTTAGTTTCTTATATGCTTGTTTACTTGGTTAAATGTGAAGTTGTTGCGTACAAATATTGTTCTGTTCTGCAGTTAAATGGCTAACATCTTGTGTTGTGCTTAATGCTTTTATTCAATATACGTAAATACGTTTGTGTACTGTTTTGTGCTTCTTTATTTTGTTTGATTAAATATTGGGCTTGGTATGCATTTGAACTACAATATTTTTTTATGCATGCTTCATACGTAACTATGCTTTTGTTTTGTTACTATAACGTCTTGAAATGTTTGTTATGACAGTACTTTATTTGTAGATTTTAACCAAAGAATATCTCGAGCGTAACATATCACTTTAGTAAATTGTTTAGAAGCTCCTGTGTCTGAAATTCTGAATTTAGAGGGTTTGGATCATTCCTAAATGATTCTTATGCAGAAGATGAAGTCATGAATCAGTTGATTTGACATGAAATTGGGATATTTCTCGGCTTCTTTTCTGGGTATCTTTGTTTGAAGTTGACAATTGAATGATCTACGTATGCTTCCATTTTCACTAAGAGTATTGTAACTACTTTTTTCTTTTTTCTTTATATTTTATTTTATGTTTATAAGCGTCTTCACATCAACATCATATTTGGGCTATATGCAAATCATATTGGATAACTTTTGCCCAGATTGATGCTTGTGCTCAAGTACTTCAATTAGTGTGTGACGTACGAAATGAAATTAGGCCGTGTCACTTCCAGTTAACCTTTCTAACTGACTGATTGTTTACGCTATCTAGTTCCGAGGATAATAGTGGGGAAGAGATATCAGAACTTTTGAGATTCAATTGATACCTTAAATTTGAGATTAGTGATAGCTTCATGGGTTTTGATTGAACTTGTTTTCTATCCTGGTCCTGGTAATTCTAGATTGGTTTGTTTAGAGCTGCTATTGATCAATTATCTTTGTGGTTGGGCACTTCAAGGTGCTTTATTGAATACGCGTTCAATGCCAGTTTTATCTTTCAGATCAAAGCTTTTTATTTTTATTTTTTATTTTATTAAATCTTTCTTTCTGCACACTAGTTTGAGACTTCGATTCTTAGGAGCGTGATAAAGTTGCTTCTCGTTTTCTTTGGTTGCTATAGTAAGCTAAACACTACAATTACGCTTATCCGTCCTTTGTATATCAGAGCATTATTCTTGGGGAAACAACTGCTTTTTTTTTTTTTTTCCTTGTTTTTTTTGGAAAATTTTGATAACAGCTGGTTGATTACATGTTAACGTTAATATCCGGATTTGATATTTGAATGTCAAAATTTTAAAAAAACCTGCTTATTAAAACTATATGTTTACAATCAAGAGAGAAGAAATGCCACGGATGTGTTTGTTTATTGTTGTAATGATCGATTTTTTATTATTACTACAAACACTCAAATATTTGATGGTTGCTGTTGCATAGGAAGTCCTTGACATCAATTGCTTTAAATTTCGTTAGAACCATTCAATAATGGTTTTATGGCTAATTACTGTGTTTTTTCAATATGCAGCAAATCAGAATATGTCATATACAAACTGAAGGAGATGGGAAAGATATCAGAGAAAGATATTATGCTGATCTGCAATAAGTTTGACATGCTAGATACCGGAAATTGTGGAAAAATTACTCTTGTAGATCTCATGGAGAATCATCATCAGTAAATTGAAGTGCCCTAAGTATTATTTTGTTTCCTCAAGTCACGGTAATAAGTGAAAGTCGAGATACGATAAACATGTCATCACTGCAGAGTTTCAGAGCAAGCGTGATAAATGTTGTGGTTTCTGGAATGGTAACGAGCTTAAATGGCACAAAACCGATTAACCGATGAAGGTAGGTGAATCTACCAGAAATTTATTGCTAATTGCGATTATTTTTCTGGACTCATAAGGCAGTATTTTGCCGAATGAGAGAATTATAAAATGATTAAAAGATTTTTGATGATTTCTGTACAAATTTTTGTCGACGTAGGGCTCCGATTCATCCTTCCGTGGAAAAATTGTTGATAAAATCTACGATATGTTACCCTTCCTAATGTAAATGAGTGTAAATGTCTATAAATTTAAGGTGACGCCACTGATTAGATTCACTTCTTTTCAGTTTATCTCTTCACCTGCAGCTCTATCATTTAATTTTTGATTTGGGCCATATGAATAATACAAGTTCTGCTTATTATTCATCTCTTTTTCTTTTCATTTCTTCATTTTTTTAATTAAAAATCCATCACATTCACTTGGTATTTTGGTGGAAAGAGACAAGGCTTGTGTGGTGAAATCTCTGAAGAAGGAGTCATCTAAATTTGCAAATCTGCAAGTGATGTTGAATCAAAATTGTACGTTGTCGTTGCAGGCGTATAACATAACAGTAATTTCATATCGGATTATAGAGTTCAAATCTCTTCACCTTCGAGTTCTAGAGAGAGAGTGGGAAAAAAAAAATGTCTTCACTACCGTCTTTCTATACTTATTATTAGACTGTATTGATTACCTAGACCAGCATTCGGTCAATTCTCAATGGTCTATGCGATTAAACCGTGTCCATACTAGGGCATCTTAGCCTAGTGTACAAGTGACCTATTCCTAGTGGGCTCATAAATGAAACTTTCTCCCGAAAGCCTTGTGATTGAACTGTCTTCTGAATAATGTATACGTATTATGTGTGAATACCAAAAAAATGGTAGCCACTTAAGGTTAGTCCCACATCGGTGAGAGTGAGGAACTCAAGTAGTAAGTGCTATGAGTTCTCTTCTAGTCATCAATTGTCTAGAAGTTGTAACTTAATGGGCTGAGTTCATTAGGATCCCTTTTTCTAAAGGCCTTGTGGTCGATCTGTGGCAAAGTGGCAATCTTTTGGTCAAGGGAAGTTCGAAAAAAGCAACTTGTATCAAGGACATTTAGAGTATCTCCGACTAGGTTGACAGACTTCAAACTGCTGCCTTAAAATGTTTTGCCCAAGTTGTAACTTTTTAAGAAGTTTCACGTCATACATTTGAGTATACAGAAGGAGATCACATTTATCCAGTGAATCAGAACTTTTATTGGCACTTTCACATTTGATTTTCTTATTTTGTTTTGCTAGCATACCAACAATTTGGTGGAGCTGCTCCTTTGCTGCTAATTTGGTTTCATATTTGTTTTTACAAATTTTAAGTAGCATATACTAGGAATTAGGTACAATATTGGTCTTTGTAGAAAATAAGGAAGCTTAGCGTGACCAGTTAGTCAATTTATACATATCTCAAGTCCTCATTAGTAACTATCACTGATGACGACGACATAACGATAAGAGACGATCGCTAAATGACTCTCTCTCGTCTAGAATTTCGACTCTAAGTATCTACACTTTGTCGAGGTTTTGTTTTCCTTGTACATCGTACATGGACCTCAGTGGAGCGTGATCAAACCGCTTATCCCCTTACGTACACGGACTCTTTTTTTTGTAAGTTACCAAAAAAGTCCCTAGTAGTATAGGAGGTTCTCGCAGTCAGTCATATTTGCACGCAAAAAAGCAACCAAAACATTATCAAACCCGCTAGCTGTGTTCACTGAACTTTGACCAAATGTGAAAAGAAGCCCTTAAATTATGTCGATTTTTGTTTTTTTCTCCCCCCTTCTTCTAGGGGTTTTTTTTTTTTTTTTTTTTTTTTTTTTTCAACTTTCAAAAAACTTGAGTAGAACGATCAAAGCAAACCCCTTTTGTAATCTATTACAACTTTAAGCAAACTTTGAATGAAAAAGTAGACTGAAGACCATTTTACTTTTAAGTACTTGGCCTTCTCTAAAAGGTTGCTTTCAAAAATCTTCATCACGTTAGTCTTCTCTGTACATATCTGCAAAATCCCACAATTAAAAAAGAGTGGAAAAACAATTCCATAAAATTAGTGCATACCAAGTCATGATCCTCTCTCTCTCTCTCTCTCTCTCATTGTAATTTGACAAATTGAAGAAACATGTGACCAAACTTTTGAATTCTTCTTGCAAGTAGACAGTCTTTCAGTGATCATGACTGAGGGAGCAAAGACCATGTCTGGTTGAATGAGATTAACCAAAAGGAGAAGAAAGTTATAAAACAAAAGGGTTAATTTCAAATTTGACCCCCAAGAATAAAGGTTATATCTTACTTTGCTCTTCTAACTTAAAATGACATAAAACTTTCCCCCTAAACTTATCGGAAGCGGTAACTTTAATACTTATGTCATTACAATCAGTTTTTTAATTCTCTTTTTAACGATTTTAATAACGTATGCTCGTCAGGTGATCCCACATATTATATAATCCGTTCAAAAACTGCACTTTACTAAGTGAATCACATGATCTATAGCAATCAAAACCGTTAAAAAAAATAAAATAAAATTGATGTCTCCAGGCTGAAAGTACCAAAATTGTATCATAGGATGAGCTTGAGGGAAATTTTGTTTCTTTTTAAGTTATAGTGGGTAAAGGGAAACAGCATCTATTCTTCGGTGGCTAAATTTGTATTTAATCCAAAATAAAATAATAAAATAAATATGAATATCAATGTAATTCAGACAGAGCATATAGTCAACTCAACTTATTGGAACTAATGACAGCTGATGATTCCAAAAACAAAAAAGATAAACCTAATAAGTTGGCAAGTATTGATCTTTTCTCCTCTCTTCTTTTTTGCTTGTTTATGAATTGGTGGGGGACCTTATCCTAGAAAATTCAAATTAAAGAAAGAACTAGTGAAGAGAAAGCTTCAAATGGTTAGAACAAGTCAAGTGAATTTTTGACCTCTTGAAGAATCTGACCAAGAGAGAACTACTTTCACACTTAAAGTGGTTTAAGAGGACAAAATATGTGTGTGTGTGTGTATATATACACATACAGAAATAAATCTCTATGCTTGTTAGATTTGCAACTAAAAAAAAAAAAAATAATAAATTATGGTTTTAGAGACCAATGATATTGCTCTAGAGAGAGAATAGATGCTCATCAATGGAACATTCTAAGTGGGGGTTGATGGTGAAAATGTTGACTTTGGCTTTCAAGTCAATAATAGAAAATGAATTAATAATATTTAGGGGGAAAAAAAGGTTGGTCCAAGATGGATAAAGGTTTTGGTGATGGGGATTGATGATGATTTGTTAACTTTTGATTATTAAACAAATTCTTTGAAACTGACTAGAAAAGGGAAAATACAAAAACAAAGGGGGGAAAAAAAAGGAGAAACAGTAACCCTGCCTAGTTAGACTGGTTCCAAGTTGTAACAGTGAAGTGATGATACTACTAGGAGAGAGAACAAACTGGTTTGAACTTTTAAATAAATGAAGTTTAATGCTTGTAATGATAACAATTTTTTATAATTATAGTTGTAATTATTTTCATCTCTGAAAAATCCATTGAGCATTTTTGAAATTTTCATTATTATTCCGTTTAATTTGTGCAATGATTTCGTTTTTGGAATTCGCAAGGCAAATAATTTTGTGCCTCAATTATATGTTGCCTTGGTCTGCAGATGAATTTAGACTAATATGGTAAATCGAAATCCTGTCCCTTTGAAGGTGTAAACTCTCTCATGCAGTCATGGGAATAAATTGGCTTTAAACTACCTTGCTTGACCAAGTAAAACTCTAACAATAATGAGCCTTTTTGACCTGTAATATTCTCTTTCTTTGGCTTTGGAAACGTTCACGAGCTTTCCGATTTAAACAATCCGTTTAATTTGTAGATTTGAACAGTAAATTTAAATAGAAAATTTAAAATTTTTTGCTGTTTCCAACATAATATAAACAGGAGTGTACATAGAAATGTAAAAAATAAAGTATAATTTCCAAGAACTAAAGATAGTCTTCTTGTGACGCTAGTTATCTCGTAAATAATCAAATCCGACTCCGAGATTAATAATATGAAACATATAGATTTTAGAAAAATATAGTTTTGACTCATGAGATCACATCATAATTAATAATAAGATAAAATTTGATGAAATGTGATAGTTAAAAATTATGTTTTATCTTAAGATAATTTAATTTTTCTTACCCTATCATAAAATTCTCTGACCCACTGATATACCTCTAGATGAATGAAAATATGGTTTAGACCAAAGAAGAGAATGAAACAAATGTTTGGAATTCTTGAATTGGAAAAAAGAAAATGCTCATTTGTGCCTTGAATGTTGGGGTTGGGTGCAAGTTTAACCTAGAAAGTGTCAACATCAATAAGATTCTTTTTTTCAGGGCACACACCTAACAAGAACCTGCCCTCTTCCAAACTGACAAGGACTTCCAATAACAACATCAATATGTAGTACAACATAAATATATACACATATATATGTGTGTACATATAAATACCAAAGACCAAAACCACTTAATGTCACATGTTCTATATATATATTAATGAGGACGAAACAAGTAAAGGTCAACAATTTCATGCTCTTTTAGCTAATTCTTTCTCTCCAAATTCCAATTAAAAGTCCTCTCCTCTTAAGCAACCTTTTGATTTCACATCTCACACAACTTTCACAAATTGTATGATTACTCCCATGAAGTTTGTATTATTAATAATTGAAGTTTTTTTTTTTGTCTTGCCTTTTGCATCATCCAATCAAAAAACCCATCTCACCCTTTTAGGTTTGACACTTAATCTTCTGAATAACAAGGTTATTTTTCCCCCTAAAAAAACAATGGTATTTTCTTTTTTAATATTGTATTTAATTTTGGGACATATGATATATACATGACGTATGTGTAGCTTTTATGAAGCGTCACAAAGTAATTAAGTAATTCTAGGATTTCTTTTCCCTATTTTTACTTTCCTTTTTCTCTTTTTCCTATTCTTTTCTATTTATGTAATTGACTTTGCTGAGGACGATTGAAAAAAGAAAAGGAAAAAAAATAAAACACATGTGAAATTTACTCTATTTTCACCACAAGCCTTTCATGGGTCCAACTCATTTTAGTCTCTTAGCATCTAATAGTTTTTATGATTTGATGTCTATATATAAAAGGACCCATAAAAATGAAAAGTAATATAATATCCACATTTTGTATCATCTTATAGTTTCTTTTTCCTTGAAAACAAAAAGATTACAAGAATAAAGGATTGCATATTCAATATTCAATGGGAATATGGTCATCCGATCATTGTGGTAGGATTCGTTCAAGCTCAAAACTTTATCAAAGAAAATGAGCAGTCTTACTATCTCACCAAATGACCGGTGGTCATCTCATAGGTTACTAAGGAGAAGCTAATGGTTACCACTCAACTATCATCACAAAGACAAAATTTTCCTTTCTTTTTTCTTTCCTACTTGAAATTAAGAGTTCATTTGGAAACCAAGTTTGAACTTGGTTTTTCAAGCTCAAGTTTTATCTTTTTCCTCAAAAGTTTTTATCTTTTTCCCAAAAAGTTTTTTGTCTTTTCTGAAAAGTTAACAAAATTTACTATTTAAACTTCAAAAACACAACTCAAACTCATTTACCAAACGGACTATAAGTAAATACCATTCTATGAGTATACAGAAAGATTTTGTTGATAAACCTGAAATTTAGTGGCGGTCATTTTCATGCAAATATATATGACCTTTTCAAAATACCTTTTTAATTGCGGGAGAAATTGAAGGCCTTTTCAAATAAGGATTGCTTGGTGGGTGTAAAATGCGTCCAAACTTCGTTACTAAACAACTCCTATTTAAGATATGTAATTAGCGGATCAAATGAAACTTTGAACTTTATATATATAAAGAAAGATTGGGTTGATTTGGTCATGTTTCCTCTAAATGGAACTCTTGAGTTGAATATATATACAAAGAAAGATTGGGTTGACCTTTTGGTGATGTTTTACTTTTAAAAAATGTAATTTTTAACATCTTTTCTGTGATTATGATTTTTATAAAATGATTCCGTTAAGATTAGTTCAACAAATGAGAGGGAGGAGATTTCAATAAGAGCTCTCACGTTCGAAACTTAAAATGTTTTTATTTTTTTTTAATAAATAAGTATAGACTCCGTATGATAAAAAATAAAATAAAAATAAATAAAAATCAACTTTGTAAGATGTGAAAGCAAAATAAAAATATTGATATTTTCGCTGCAGAGTAAGCCACAAATTGCGGGTTTTCATGAAGGTCGGTGAGATTCTTCAGAGCATCTTTTTTAACCATTCTAAACCTTTTTTTTTTTTTTTTATTGCTTTAATTTCTCAAAAGAGAGAACAAAAGTATTGTAACTAAATTAATTTAAATATCATTATGACGAGAACAGTCATTGGAATGATTCTTTCTCTTATTAAATCAATACATTAGTTTGAGTATGCTTCGTCATAGCCTATTAAAATTAGTTTATTTTTTATTAATGGATTTTCATCAAACTTTGCGATGTATGTATACTTTTCAAAGTTTGCTTTATCATAATGGTGGGTGGGTGTGTGTGTGTGTTTTTTTTTTTTTAGATTTTGTAAATTAAAACAACTATTTTTTCTCATCTTTTTATTCCACAGAAGGAGTTAGTTTGTTATAATTTATTTTTTTAAAAGGGTATGTGTATTCAAATAAAAAAAAAATACAAACACCAATGATAACTCAAATAGCCTCATAATACAAAAAAATTTAACCTTAATTACAAATCGGATCCACCAATAAATTCTAATAAAATGCATAAGGAAGAAATATATGCACCAAATTCCAATAACAAAAAATAAAAAAGACACACAAATCATCGAGCACATGCATACATAACTCTTGCAACTATACTATTACAATCCATGGAAAAATCTTCGATCTATTGAGATCAAGATCTAGAGTAAAAATTAAGGTCACCGCAACATTGCATAGAACTAATTCTAATGAAGTAGACACACAATAAATACTCGAAGTGTAGGAAAATCACCTCCATTATTACAAAATAAGAAGAAAAAAAAACGCAACATCTCCAGGATAAAAATAATATCTCTATTTTGAATTAAAAAAACTACTACAAAAATGAGAAAAAATCTCAATTATATGAATGATATTTCTGACGAGAAACTAACATGATCAAATAGATCAGAACGCGCCTCGTACGACCACAAGGCGATCCCCACCACTAAAGCTATCACCATAAAGGCCGAAGTATATTCTCTAGGGTCCATAAATGCTGCAAACCGTAAAGCACATGAGAGATACAGAGAGAATTTAGTTTGTTATAATTTAGCTTTAGAATATATTTGTAAATCGTTTTTCAGGATATATATCATTTTTCACTAAAGAAATACCATATAGGCTTGACATTTTCCTACCAATCGAAGTAACAGTTTTGAAAAAATATATATTGTCAATTAGATCCAATTATTGCCCGAACTCCATAATCTAAAGATTGAAATAATGTTTTCTAATGTCTATGGTTTAATTAAAACTAGAAGATAAGTGTTATAAAACATTTTTTCCCATTTAATTACTGGCGATTCTTTGGTCAATAAAGTACTTATTCAGCAAAACCATAATTGACAAAATTCCAGCGAGGAAAAAAAAAAACACGTGACATATAGATGTGACTATTATAGATTAATAGACTTTTTGCCCCTTGAATTTTGTTTTTCTCAACAAAGTTTTTGACCATATGAAAAAACCTTTCCAGGTTTTGCCCCTTAGCATTTAGTTTCTGCTGACTCCACAAATGGTCATAATTAGTAAAGTTTGTTTATTTTTTATTTTTTGATGTGGAAAGGTTATAAGCAAAGTTGATACAAGTTTCTCAGGAAGAGTCAAAGCTGGAATAACTTTTTTTTAAAAAAATAATTCTCACATGCATTTTTTTTTTCTTTTTCTTTTTGTATTTTTACTTGCACATACACACACACACATAAAGTTGAGATTGCAAATGTATAGATATAGGAAAAGACAGCTTACCAATAAAAGCATACAATTTGACTGAATTAAAAATGTATGTTAAAAACTGGATTGATCTACTAAAAGTATGATCGAGAAGCTTCATAAAATGAAAATAGAAATACAGGACCTGAATTCTTAAACAAGTAAAACCTTAAATATTAAGGAAAATAATACATGTCATGAAAAAAAAAAAACATTTATATGATACATCATAAAACTAGAAAATAAATTTATTAGGGATAAAAAAAAAAAAGGATAGAACAAAAAGTAATTTTGTTTTACAAATTTTATAAAACTTTGATTACATTCTTTTTTTCTAAATAAAATTAATTATCATGAGGTTGCTACATATTTTGGCTTAGACATTAAATTCCCACAGCTTGACTTGTAAACAATGAATGGAAAAAGAAGGAAAAGAAGGACTGAAATTTGGCTAAGAGTGCCTTTTGGATTAGCTTAAAATGGGTGGTTGAATCTATATCTTGATCACCATTTTCATAAACTATATTATTGACCATTTATGATACGTAAAAAGCTAGATTAATTAAGATATCTCAGATTCGTTTTGTCATAAGGTAATACAATTTGGACTCAACACCAGGGAATTAAGGCCTAGACAAAAATTCAACTAAGACTCAATACGCTTTAAAGAAACAAAACTAAGTAAAAGTTCATTTTCCACATATTATGAGTTTTAAAATCCCCAATAGATAAATTTCTTCCACCTTTTTCCTCCGATATTAAAATCTCCTCAAAGCATCTTGTTTCTTATTTCTTGATTTTTCTAACTAAGCAAGATATAATTTTGTTTTTCGAATAGAAATTAAATACTAATGGTTAGTTTGCTAAGATTTCTGTTGGGGGAAAAAATATCAAGGCTATAGCACTCGATTAAAGTTTTTACTCTTTTAGAATCTAAAAGCAAGAGATATGAGAAATCACTTCTTTGCAAATACAAAATAGAAAAAGATTAGATAACAGAAGAGTTTATCTTGTATGTATTTATAATTTGTTAAGGAGCAAACTCCTCTTGAGATTGGATTAGCAAATACGGAGTTTATTAACAAAAATTCCTGATTCCATCACCGCTCGACATTGAGTGATCATAGATTATTACATTAGTGCTAAGCCTAATTTGGAAGGATTGCAAATTTCAAAAACCCACACCATTGATAACAACTCATGTAATAATGAGTTTTTATTTTTATTTTTATTAGTAGATACAATTATTAATTAAACCATGATAATTTTTTTAGACACAAATAAATAAAAGAATAATAACTTTTATGTCACATCAATAGATAATGGGAAAAAATTGGATTATAACTTCCATCTCCAGCATCATTCCAATTATTGATTGTTAAGTTAAATTTGCGATCACGTCAAAAATAATCCAACTTATTAATACAAAATTTGACAATCTATTTTATTTTGCTGAATACTATCTTTTTTTTCTTCTTTTTTCCTGAATAAAACTAACGATCCATTTGTAGACATAACACACCACTTTGTAGCTACATCAATCTGTGTAGCATACTATAGCTAAAATACAACTTACAGAACTTGAAAATTTCTAGCCAAAGAAACAAAAAAAAATTTGCAAGTTGGGGTTATAATCTCCTTACTAAATAAAAAAGAATGAAATAACTTATCAACAGTAGTTTCGTTCTTCTTAGACTGATACGTGACGATCCAATCACATCCATGTCATTATTTTTTTATTTTATTTTGTTTGTCTATTAATAATAGACAAATATAATATGAGGAAGAACTTTCTATGTGGTGTGTGTCGCAGTCACGGGTATGTACCGTTGTACTTGGAAAAGAACAGCCTTTGCCCTTGAGAGTTCGATGCTAACGGCCATCGGTAGGTCACACCATTAAATGGAGTGACCACCGCTTATTTATTGATAATAGAAATGGGGCCAAAGTCGGTGTTTAAATCGACTTCTCTATCACCCCTCTCCTAACCAAAGTCGTACCTCTCTCTCTCTCTCTCTATATATATATATATATATGTATATATCTTTTTGAGGATAAAAGTCGCATCCTTTTTAATGCATACACGTATATGATATAGTTATGAGATTATTAAGACGACAAAGATGTATGAAAATGGTTGAATTTTTCAGGTACCGTTCAGTTTCTTTCTGTCTCTAATGTTTCTTTAATTAATAAAAGAGATTAGTTTGTAATTACATAACAAATAAATAGCAAATATGAATCCGGGACCAGTATTAATGTTAGATGAGATCAATAGTTGAGAAACAATAATTATAAGGTCAATAATGATGGAGTTAGATTTTTTTTTTTTTTTTTTTTTTGAGAAACGACGTGAATTAAACAAAAAAAATTTAAATCAATATTACAATGTTATAATCTTTTATCATTCTTATTTATTTGGATCTTTATTTTTTTTTTCTTGAATAAACTAAGTTTTTAAAAGAATTTAATTTATTCTTAAACTTTAAAATTCAAAAATTGTGAAACTATATAATAGTATAGTTGATTTTGATTTGTTTGAGATATTTAATTTAAATGAGTATATAACAATCAAATTTTAGTGTAAAATTGAAGGGGGTTTTTTTTCAATTATATCAATGTAGTACTTCAAGAATTTTCAGATGGGCAAATAAAGGACAGATGGTGTAAAATACTATAATGCACCCAAAGTCTTTATAATAACGAGAATTTTATTGTAGGTCACGAATAAAAATATCTTATTGATTAGAGAAAAAAAATAGAAGCAAAAGTTATATTATCAATGAGATTATTAAATTTTGTTAATTTTGTATAATATTTCACCTTGATACTAAAACCTATGAAAATGAGAATTCAGGATAAGTTTCAAACTTGAAACTTGAAAGAATTTTTTTTTAAATTAATAAAATAAATTTGTATAAAACAAGTGTCTTAATATATATATATATATATATATATATATATATATATATATATATAAGGGAAAAAGATGACACGACAAACACTGTTACAAAGAAAAGGCAGGACTTACAATAGGCTGGTTTTGAAAATGTGTGCTTAGTTGAAGTGTGAATTGGAAACAAACTATCATATAGAAAAAAGTGTAGAAATCAGGAATGTGTTCGAAAAAATATATAATATTGATTTTATTTCATTCTCTCTTTTCTTTTTTTTCTTTTCTTTTTTGAGATTTAAAAAAAATCTATTTTTGACTTGAAATAAGAGAGTTACGAGCTTTTAAAATTTGAGTTTTTTTAAAAATCCAAGAGAGAAAAAAATAATGTGTAGATTTAAGAGTTTTGGAGTAAAGTAATTAAAATTTCGTCTGGAGTTATTTTTAGAGTGGGACTTACTATTTTTAATAGGTCCACTGGGTGTTCCAGGACAATCATGGATATATAGTTATGTCCCTTTATTTATGTCCACAATCCTATCATTTCAATAATTATATAAAACACGTGTAACAAGAACACACATTTCTCACATACAGATAAACCAAAAGGGTCTTCAAAAGGAGGAACCAAGGGCGTGTTTACGAAATCATAAAGAAATGTAATGTGAAAGGTAATGTGATTGGAAAGTAAAGTACTGGAATATGAAGGATGATCATCGATTTTCTTTCTAGTATTTACTTGTTTATTGGATGGTGTAAAAGAAAACAATTTCATTCCATTTATAGTGTTTACTAATCTTAGTAATGTTAATCTTATTAATATAATTACTAAAATATCCTTATACATAATAAAAAAGACATTAGCATATAGAAACTTATTAGGATATATGAGTAAATTTGATATGTATTCTCTTTGACAAGAAATCAATACCAAGGGGATCTAAGGATTACTGGATTAGCATTCCCCTTCTTCATTTCCTATATTATGTGGGGACCACTAAAATTTTATTCCCGATTTTGTAAGTAAACACATGATTAAGTGGGAAATAGAATGACTATTCACTTTCTCTTTCCCTTTCCCTTTCCCTTTGATGCAAAGTAAACATACCCCAAGTGTATTCATAAGTAGACTCCACTAATTAATTTACAACTTTCATGTTATTATTGATCGGAAGAGAACCTATAGGTAAGTGTATGTCACTCAAAGTCCTCACTTTTCACCCATATAGTACTCACCAGGTGACTATTAGTTTATTAGATAAAACATATAGACAATAATACATATTTTTCACAGACAGGAAAAAATTCTTCTTATCCGTACAAGATGGAAACATGACACATGGCACATTTTATATAGACCGACAAGCGTCGGAGAGAGAGAGGGTAACTGTGACGTGGGTTAAGCATCAGCAGGAATAGAATGGAGAAAGTGCCACGTAGGAGAGAAAGAGAGGAAAGAGGAGAGAGAGGGACGTCCCACGTGCTGGGTCATGTGTAGGCTACGGTCAAAAGCCGGTGCCAGTCATCATACGTGGTAGGCCTAAATATTCCAAAACTCGGCAGCAAAAAGGGCAGGCACCAGTTATGCGGTATACACACCCACCACGTATTTGTGTAAATGTTTGAATGATTAGATTGACCAAGACAAATAACAAACAACGACATTATACATTACAAGTTAACGCCTCACAATTATTCTCATCTTCTTCTTCAACTTCAACTTCAACTCGTTAACTGATATTCTCTCTCCAATTTTTAGTAACTAAAAGGTATTTAATCAGTTATGTTATATCACGTTATTTAATAAATTTATAGTTCGTTTAATATCTTGTTTTTCACACAATTTTTAACTTTTTTTCTACAATATTTTCACTCACAAAAATTTAAATTTTACTATATGGATTATGAGTTTAAACTTATAATTTAAATGGAGGTTTAGACAATTAGACGAGAGAAAAATTAACATAAACTTTAAATTTTTAGATAATATAAGTGGTATTCAATATTATTTGGAAATGAGTTACAAAGAAAACTCACGGTCCTTAATAAAGATGTTTTGCAAATAGTTTTAAAATAATGTATATTTTTCACAAAGTAAAAAAAAAAAAAAAAAAAAAAAGAAATAATGTTGATATTTTATTAAGAAATGAGAAAATGAAATAAAGTTAAAAAAAAATTTTGTTTGTTTTTGTTTTATTTTTTAAGACTTTTATACTTAATAAAATTTTTTCTTAAACATATTCAAATACAATTTTATTTTTCTTATATTCAAAACCAATCTTTTTTTATAAACATAATAAACATATTATTTACTAAATATTTCATTAGTCATTTTTATATAGATAATGTTTTTCGATGATTAAAATTAAACAGGAGATTTGATTCCTGAAACTCATTTATCTCGAGTGGGACTAGGAACGGTACTACACCAAACACCAAGCCAACCCCCTCTCTCTTAGCCCTTTTTGCAAGTAGTCTTCGCTGACTTATCTCCTACCTCTTTTATTTTTTCTTATTTATGTCGGGCACATAAATACACTTTAACGTTCAAACCCCTCTGTCTTTCTCCGGCGTGAGCTCCACGTGCTTCTCCTACGTTACATGTCTCCGTCTTGTGAAAAATATAGATACATAAAAATATTCTTATTGGATTATTCAAAAAGAAATATATTCTTACATGAATTATCTGGAAAAATTTTACATTTTAAATTGCTTTAAATTATGCCTATGGCAAATATTCGTTTTCAAATCTAAAGGAGGTCAATGAGATAATATACCCTACTACTTTCAAAATGTTTTTTAATATATTAAATAATAAGATATCAGTGATGTTCTCGTATTTCTACTCAATATCGTAAGAATATAATAAGATTAAAAAATAATCATGATTCCTTGCCTTGATCATCTATAGGACAAGGCTCATAAAATCTATCAATCATATAGTTTACGTCAAAATTAGCATATTTTAACTTGCGATACATTATTTGAACCTTTAATCTAATAAAAATGAAAGTTTTAAGCAAAACCTCTTCATCATCATGCTACTATCATCTGTGATTTTTTATTGTTACATATGTGGGGGAAGCATATATTTGTATATGCTTTATACTCAACAAAAACCCATTTGTTCTCTCCGTAAATATATATCTCATTATAAAAAAGTCATCGAGGGGAGATAATTGGCACATTATTATAGCCTTATAAAATTCCATGGACAGCGGTGAAGGAGAAGCTTTAATTATTTTATAAACAACTTATATCATACTTTTGAGTATATTTTTATGGGAGTACCAATTATAAGTGCTTATCCAAACTTTGTACATAATACAATTAACAATCTTGCAAATGTGTAAAAGTTTTGTCTCTTCTATACTTTTAAAATGCATGCACGCCATTGTAGCACAAGGAAAGAATAGTACCATATATCTCTAGAAGTCATAACCTAATATTTTATCCTCTCATGAGAAAGAAGATTATTTAGTGATTCACCTAAGGATCTGTGGGAATATAATAAAAATATATAAAACCAGAAAAAAAATTATTTTTGGTTGAGTTTCTATCCGATAACTGTATAGCGTCTATATAACATTCTATTTAGAAGTAATTAATCACTAATTGATTTACACGTAATTTTATAAAAAATTATATACAGTGATATTTAACATGTAAAAAGAATGGTATATTAGAATCCGTTGGTAGTGACATCAACCTATAAAAAAAAAAATACAAATGCCGTTTTACAGAGATATCATACATGAGATGAGACTAATCTTAAAATTTTTCCCCCTATTTTATGACAAAAAAAAAGGGGGGAAAAAAAAAAGAGGAGGAGGGAAACCAAACGGAGTCTCCAAAAGAGGGCTAGCTAGAAGATGAGCTTAGCAAAGAAAGAACGACTTGGAAGCAAATGTTTCCATACAAGAAGGCACTTTTTAGTCCTCTGATTGGAAGGTTTTTTTTGTCAACCCGCTTTACAAAGTGATAATAGCAAGTCCAATTCAAACTTTGTGACTTCATGTTCTCTCTCTCTCTATCTCTCTCTCTCTCTAGATTCTCTCTCTCTCTCTCCAATATATAATAACACTCAAACCCACATGTAGAGAGACAGACAATAGCAGTCTTGAGACGAAACTACACCACCAGAGAGAGATACCTTTGCAAGACCACCAAAAGCTTCCTTGTCAAATTCCCTTTCCTTTTTTTTCTTCTCCTTCGTCGTCTTCTTCATTTTTTCCTCTCTCTCTCTCTCTCTTTCTTTTTCTCTCTCTGTCCTCAGCTTCCATGTCTGATGATCATGAACCAGCTTATAACAACAAACACCTTTACTTCCATGACCAGCTTATCTCCTCTTCATCAGGCTCAACTTCGGCTTATAACTACTATGATATTCTTCAAGGAACGACGTCGTTTGATGTCGTTAATCCGGCCTTTTCATTCAACAACAACCCGAGTTTCACCGAGTGTTTACAAGGATCCATGGACTACAACTCCCTCATCACAACCAGTTTGGGTTTCGGTTTGTCTCCTTCTTCTTCTGAAGCATATGAAGGCAATAATCAGAAGCCTGTTCTTGGAGATTTAGGTGGTGGTGGTGGTGGTAATAATAGTGGTAGTGATCAAAACAACCCCGTTTCGACACCCCCCGCGCGATCACTCGAATTCGGTATCGTCTTCTTCCGCCGAGGCCGGTGCAGAGGAGGATTCCCCAGGGAAGACAGATGGGAAACCAAAAGGATCCGAAGACGGAGTAGACGACTCTAAAAAAGCGTAAGCCTCGATTCAGATCATAGGTTAAATTTACTGTTCAAACTTACTTTTCAGATCTCTCTCTCTCTCTCTCTCTCTCTTTTTCCTTTGAAATTAGTAAGTTCATACTTAATTTAGCTGGCAATACACACACACACACACACACACACACACATATATATATATATTAATTTCTTAATCTTGATGTTCTGATAAAAAGGAACAAAGCAAAGAAGAAAGGAGATAAAAAGCAAAAAGAGCCAAGATTTGCTTTCATGACCAAGAGTGAGGTTGATCATCTTGAAGATGGATATAGATGGAGAAAATACGGACAGAAGGCTGTGAAAAATAGCCCCTATCCAAGGTATCATTTGGTTCAAAGAAAATTAATTAATTATTAATATTTCATTTAATTACTCACGAAATTAAAAAATTAAATTGTCAATCTAGGGTTTGATCAAAATGGTCCCAATTTGGCTTCTTTAACTACAATATTATTGCTAATTAAGAAAGAATGGAGAAAAGAAATAATAAATTCTACTTTAATATAACAAAGCCAAGGTGGTAGTTGAATGTAAACATGAGGAACTTCGACGGCCCGTTTGAACGAAATCCATTTTGTATTTTCCCAAAGATTCCACCCTTTCGTCTCAAGTACTTTTTCCATTAAAACCTACACCATTTATCTTTGTTATATATATATATATATATAGAGCCATATTCAACATTTTCATTGTGTGCGTGCGCAGAAGCTACTACCGTTGCACCACACAAAAATGCGGCGTCAAGAAACGCGTGGAGAGATCTTTTGAGGATCCGTCGATCGTGATAACGACGTACGAAGGCCAGCACAACCACCCGCTCCCGTCCGCCCTCCGAGGAAACGTGGCCGCCGCCATGTTCCCGTCGTCCATGCTAGGGCCGACCTCATCGGCATTAGGCGGCGGAGGCGGGTTCTCTCATCATGAGCTCATGTTCCAAATGCCCCGTCATCAATTTCACTACAACAACTTCATGACGAGTACTACTAACAACCAAGGTGGATCGTCTCTTCGTCAGGAGGGATATTATCGGAACATGTTTTTGGACAAAACACAAAACTCTCGTGATTACAACAATAACAATAATAATAATAGTAGGCAGTACTATGAGGATGACTATGGGCTTTTGCAGGATATGGTTCCTTCCATGTTCCTCAAACAAGAGCCATGAGTAGTACTACTAGTAGTAACGATTTTCATGTCGACCGAGTACTACTTATAGATATATATATATATATATATATATATATAGATATATGATTGTATTTCTTACTCCTTTGTAAATATATACTTACTGGGCTTAGCTTTGTTGGCGTGATCATTATATATGGATTATTCTTGAGCATTGACAGTTCTAAATTAGACGGCTTTCTTCTTATTAACTACTAGTTTCTGCTACTTTTTTTTTTTTTTTTTCAAGTTCTTCTTTTCCCCTTACATATACAAGTACATACATACATATATACATGCATTCATATATATTGTTCCTTGAATTTCTTATTTAAATTCCGTTTATGTTCTTATTAGTGGAAAGTGATCATCAAGATTTTTTTCCTTCAGGCTTATCAAACACACAAACACACACACACACACACACACACACACACACACACACCTTTGCCATTAGGTATATTGGCCTTGTAAATGTGACTCATACAGTGATACACATTCCTATATATGTTTGCGTTCGTGTATTTATATGTGTATGTGGAGATCAGAGAAACTTAGCATTTGTCATTTCTCTTTCTTTTTCTTTTTTAATATGTCAATCTTATCTGCGCCCCTAAACTTCAGGTTCATTTTTGTGGAAATAAACTCACTTACACTCCATTTAGTAGGAAGGAAAGAAAAAAAAAAAGGATGAAGAGAAAACTTATAAAGATAGAAAATTAAAATGATGGAAAGGATTCTAGTTTTTTCTTAGATTGTTTGGTAGATAAAAAGAAAAGAAAATAGAAGATTATGTATAGTTACTATTTTTCTTAGTTATTATTTAACTTTAAAAAACAATGATAAAAAAGTAACTTTGATTGTCGTTATATGCTCTAGGTTTTTTATCCTATATTGAAAAGATAAAAATTAGTGGGAGTTACACCTTTTATCCATCTTATTTTCGGTTCTTTCTTCTTTTTCGTCTTTCCAAACAAGTTACTCTACCATTTTTCACCCAATTATCCCTCTCCCAGTTCCTTTCTTCCTCTTCTTCATTCTAGGCAAAAATAGCATTAACCAAGGGATGGAAGGACAAATTTATTGGTTTTTCATGTTGTCAAAGAGCTGAACAATGATTTTTTCATGTTGTTAAAAAGTTGAACAATAAAAATAGACAGTGAATCCATATCAGATTAATCAGATCATATAGGAGTACGGTTCGGATCTATCGTTCTGTTAGGATGATTCAGCTACATATATCACTGCACTTTAATTTACCATACCTATAGTGATAATGTTAAATAGCTCGTCTAGTCATTAACCTTCTACTGAATTCTTAAAATTGCTTTATATGTTGCTCTACCGCTAGGGGCGTAGAATCCATTATTTCTAGGTTGTGCAATTGGAGGCTCTAGGGAAGTCATAACATCTTCTAATAGAATTTCTGCTAAACACATACAGAAAAGAGGGGAACTCCATCTCACTTTAACCTTTTTTAAAAAAAAAATTTATGTTATAAATAGATTTTAAAAAAAAAAAAAAACCATGTGACCCTGTTTAACTATCTTTTTCCATTGTTTTTGATAAAAACTATAACATAAGTAATTAAGCGAGACAAATTGAAAACTAAAAACAGAAATATTGTGGAAGATTTTATGATTTAAGTGACATAATAGAAATGATCTTAAAATTGAGGATATACACTTCATTGGCGGGCTTTTGAAGAGGAAGTGATAAAAAAATTTTATTCTTCATCTTCTCTCTCCCTCTCTCTCTCTCTCTCTCTATATATATATATATATATATAACCATATTCGTTTGAGAATTACCATGTAAAATGTAGAACCTCTCTTCATGGTTTGATTATATAACGTTTCTGTCCAGGAGAAAAAGAAAGAAAATCATGCGCCGGTTGCGTGATGAACTCTCTCTCTCTCTCTCTATAGGTAAGTATGTACGTGGTTAGCTTATATATATGTAAATACATATCTTTAACATTCTTTAAAAGAGCAAATGTTAAGCTTTTCCTCCCTCCTTCTTGCTTATCACGTGCTTGTTATGTTATCGCCCCACATCAATGTCACTTTTTTTTGTTTTGTTTAGTCCGCACGTACTTGTCAACTAGTGTAGCTCATTATATGTGTCGTAGAATATTTGTGCCCATCGTGTGAATACATAGGTTTTTTTTTTGGGTAAATGTGTGTCAGATATTATGATATTTGCGAGAATAAAATGCAAATTTTCTATTTTAACACAAAGTTAAAAGTAGTCAGATTTTAATCAATATCTATTATATTTGCTTCCTTTTTGTTTTATCTCCATCATATTTGCTTAATCTTCTTAGACATAATTGTATTACGATGGTGTCTGAAATTATGATATCTTTTGTGTGATCGTTTTTCGTACGGATTTTCAACCAAGCTAGAGTATGCCCTGGGAGTTTCTTTTAAGTTTTAAAAATTGTTATAGGGATTTCTCTCATACACACAATGGACTCGATTTGAACAAACCTCGACCGTAGTCACAAGATCCGATTGCCAATAGGCCACTTGAGAGTTGAGACCCCAAAATCAGTCGACCTCGAGTAATCGACGGATCCTCGGCAGACATGAAAAAGCTCCTTACGTGGAATCTGCAGGGGTCAACTTGGGAGTGGAGACAAAGTTCCCCAAACCACCATCCTTTTTAAGGTCACTATTCAACTCTCTCGCAATCTATACACACCCCTAACCACCCCTTTGAGGTCAAGGTACTTGTTTTCACATTAAGCATGTGCTTGGCCAATCGATTGAGAGCTAAGTTTTTCATCTAAGTTTTGTACTTTCTAAAAAGTCAACAAATATTATAGTTAATTTTAGAAAAGTCAATCAATTCCAATCTAAAAATTTTCATTTCAAACCGGTCCACCAACCGCACTTTAGTTCCCAAGTTTGTTAGAAGTTGTTCTTACATTGATCAGTTTTGAATGTTCTTTGAAGTGTTCATATAGGCTTGGCTTGGTCAAAGGCCTTTGCAATCAAGGACGAACTTTGTTGGTCAAACAATCACATAACCACGAATTATGTGGTCCATGATATGGGATAATATTGGTTAATGTATATATGTCATGTATTTATTAATTACTTAGACAACTTGAGAAAGTGGATAGTCATCTTTCTGGTGCGAACATAGGTACTAAAGTGAATATAGTTATCTTATAGTGATATAACACCAATACTAATGCGTGCATTGACTTTGCATGAAATTGAAAAGGATATGAAAAAACAATTAGTTTTTATATCCTGATCAACAAGTTTTCATCTCACGAGTCAATTATAATTTAATTGTGTAAAAAATATTTTTGTTCTATTTAATAAGTAAGTGTGTGTGTGTATATATATGTATATATATATATATATATTAATAAGGGAATCATGATTCTAATTCTGATTCTTTTACTTTCATTTTCAATATCCAATTTTATGTCTTATTGCATTCTTTTATGATCTGACAAATACACCGTTAAATATGAACGTATATATATATATATATATATATATTTTCTCTTTAAAATAATTATATATGGATAGCAGATATATCTACTTAGAAAAAAGAGGACTAGTTACGGAGTCTTCTGAACCTCCACCCTTTGGTTCAGAGTTGGATACAATCCTTATAATCAATGCTCTAGATTAGGTGGTGGCCATGAGTAGAGTTATAATTGAACTAGAAAAGTAGTCCTATTGTTGCAAAGAATCCTCTAATTTAATATGTAGTGCTATATAGTATTATTGAGTTTGAGGTCATAAATTAAGATATGTTCACTCCTATTATGTTTATGTTTTGTTTTGTGAAAAATGTTCAGTTCTAATTTCTGGTCGTTTTAAGTGTTTGCAATCACTAATGTTCCTATCATAATGTCCCCATAACTTATGTCGTTATATTGTTACTTTCAAGAGGCCTAGTTAAATTGAGATGAAAAAAAAAAAAAAAAAAAAAAAAACAAACAAATAATCAAACCAAAACGAAACAAAAAAAAAAAAAAAAAAAAAAAAACAGAGATGATGGGGCATTAATAAGACTAGTGGCATCACAGATTACCGGTTGGTAACCGCAACGGTATAGTAGTGATGATAAGACATGACATGACTTTCTTTTTTTTTTTTCTTCTTCTTCTTCTTTTGTGGCATAATTGATACAAAGCATGATCTTTGGGACCTGTAAAGATCCCATATCTAATAGAAATATATAGATATATATATATATATATATTTCTATTATTGTTTTAACCACGAATTCGCGTAGGCAATTGCTAATTATTTGGGCGTTGATGCATATCCCTGTAGGCATGCTCAAATCTCACCTAAAAAAACATGACAAAAGTTTAGTAATATAATATGTAGTCATTCTTTTTAATTAAATTATCTTATACATATACCTCGATAGAATAATGTACAATTTTTTTCTAATACGATCTGGGCAGTTAAATATATGTACACTCATGGCCCCAATATACAGATTTTGATTCAGGTGAGCATTATTGTTTGTTCACTGGTAAACCCATTTTATGAAAAAGGTGTTAAGTGAACTTCAATTACAATACCACTAGAGAGTACTCGATTGAGTGACCATCGGTAATCAACTGAGTGACGACTATTATCATCGAGTAGCGGGTAGTCCGAGTGTCGACTGCTTCCATGATGTCCATAAAACCAGTTCAAGGGCGAGAGTTCGATAAGTGTACTCATGCGCTGTTTGTCATTTATCAGCTACGTAGACGGATGTGATAGAGAGACGAAATCAAACCTCAATCGGTATACATGTGAAAAGTAAAATAAATGACACATACAGTTTGAGGTTAACATTCGACACAAAGTATATTGATATAAATTTGTTAGAGCAAAAATACTAACAGTTTTTTTTTTTTTTGGTTAAATAAAGGATCTGTTGGTGGTTCTGTTATTTCCCGTTTTGAGACTCCACATAAGTATGGACAACTCTCTTGGGTGGCACAGGATTCGAACCTAGTAGCTGTTGAGTTGAATGTTAGGGCAAGTCTCTTGGTGCATGGCTTTATTTTTTTTTTTAGGCTACAATTACATATGTATGTGAACTTTCCTATCTAGCATTGCCGGATGAAAAAGTTCTTTCTTTCTCTCTATTTTATTTTTTGCTCTAAAGTCTATCTATCTATTTCTATCTCTCTCTCTAGCAGGTTGTACCGCTCTCTCCCCCGAATTATGCCGGTCTCTGTGCGGATTGTATAGCCAGACGAGAGATATTTTCTATATATATATATATATATATATATATATGTATGTATTTGAAAGATTTTAGGCTATTGGCAACGTGAAAATGAAGCAATATTTATGTAACATGAGAATTGTTTTGGAACAAGAATAGCTTTGGAACATTAAAAAAAAAATAGAAATACATTTATTTGGATAATAAGACTATTCCAATTATAATAATCATGAAGAAAAAGCCATAATAAATGCAAAGAAAATGCATCTTTAACCCAGTAGAAAAGGGTTTGAATTATTCGTTTGGTGAATAAGTTGAGTTTGAGATGAGATGAAATTTTTAAGTTTGAGTTGAGTTGACATTTAAAAAATAATTATAACTTTGTTGACTTTTCAGAAAAAAGACAAAAATGGAGATGAAAAATTTAAGTTAAGTTTGAGTTAAGTTGATTCGACAAACATATGCTAAAATTTTCAGATGAATTGGATAGCAACATAGGGTATTATATATAGTTAGAAATGCGTGCTGATCAGGAAACAACTTCCTTGTGAATTTATAATTAATAACTAAAACATAAGTGCTAATCTACCCTTTAATCATTAATCACATGACTTGCATTTTTTATAATTATTTTGTATTGTTCTTTGTACTAGCTACCTATCATAATTAATTACGGTTGGCAACAAATTCTATAATTAACATGTAAAAGAATACCTTGGTGCCCTTCACCATATAACACCTGGCACGATTATTCAAGAGATCTAGGACAAGATAATGTTAATTATATTTAGTTTTAATAATTAGGCTCTTTATTCCCATCTCAATGATCTTCATTATTGAGCAATCACAAGGATCGAGGTTATTTATAGAAAAAAAATAATAAGAAAACAACTTTGTCGAGTTTATGCGGGAAGAAGCAACAATATTGAGAATAGAAATTTTGAAGTGGCTGTAGCCATTAGGGTTTTTCTTCTTTTACATGGTTATTACTTCATAGAGAATTTTTTTTTTTTTTTTTTTGTGAAGTAGAAAGTATTTATTTTGATACCTTGTGCTTTCAAAAATTTTCAATTTGGTACTCTGATATACGAGAAAATCTCATTGGAGCACCTTATCCATTAAGAAAAAATATCATATGATGCCTTGAGTGTTTTTTTTTTTTTTTTTTGGGGGACATAAACTAATGATTTTAAAATTTTAGTCCAAACACTTCTATATATTTGCTACCCATATCTGTTCCCTTTCATTTTAATACCTAAGTTTTATATGTTTTATTCTTTTAATTATTATTTTTTCTTTCTATTGCATTTATAGATCGTAAAAAGGTTTCTACCAAAATATATATATATATATATATCTCAAAAAAAACAGATTCATGGTTTCTGAATGATATTTTTCTTTAAAAAAATAATAAACATGGTACCCTCATTGAAATTTCAAATTGCAGGGTACCAAAATAAAATACAATAAAATAAAATAAAACGCTATGTCATTGAACAATGCTTAGTGCTATCTCATTCACACTTTAAATGAAGCTGGTTCATTATTTTTTTTCTTGGAAAAAAATTAGGAAGTATAATTCCATGAACAATATATTAAAAATATTAAAACTTTCCACTAGTTTATGCTACCCTTTAAAAGAAAATCAGATGACGTGTTCAAGTTTTTATGTCTCCATCCAACTTCTTTGTGGTTAATATTATGCCGCAGTCCACATAGTTTTATTTCTTTTATTTTGAATTTGTCCAATAAAATTAGTAATTTTAATATCTTTTTATGTGGCAATATTTAAAATTTGTGCCAGAAATCAGGTTGTGAGATTTTTTCTAGCATTTTCTACGAATCTCTCTTAATTTTATGTCCAATTTAAACGCTTTTTCGGTCTTTTTATTTGATGCCCTTGGAGCTAGTTCACTTTATTTTATTTAATTATTACTTATTTATTAAATTAACTGTACACTTTAAACCGAATGGAAAGTTTTAAAGTAATCGGGAGCGAGCCAGATTTCAAAAATTCAAGTGAAAGAGAAGCTAAAAAGCCGACAACTTCACAAGTGAGAAATGGTTATTAGCAAACCGCGGTTAGATGAAATTTTGCTTAGATATACTAAAATAATATAATGTCGTGAATGCAGCATAATAACCAATGTTATTGTACATCTGACTCAATTATAAGATTTAAAATTTCAATCTCCTTATTTCAAGTTCAAAAAAATTAAAAAAAAATCAATAATGTCAGTTTATTCCCACTCCTTTTCCTAAGCAAAAAAATAAAAAAATAAAAAAAATAAAAAGTTCCATAAACATTGTTGCGTAAAGTGAATTTCTTGACATTTGGTTCCTTTTCTCCAGTTAGGAAATAATTTGTTAGCCTGTCAACTTCTGATCATTAGTACTATATCATGTACTTTGAAATTAACCATCAATAATAATAATAATAAATTATAATTATTATCCATTTGTTGTCCCTCTGGGAAGCAAAATGGAAAAACAATTGTGTTAATTACTTGATTATCACTTCTTTCCCTTAATTTCTATATCTATCCAATTAATTTAAGGCCCAAGACATATAATACTTCACATTCACTAATAAATATTTGACTTTTTGTTGTCTAGAATAATAACTACATGTTGTTTAGAAATTAATTTAATTTATTCAATTTATGGAAAAGAAAAAGACTAATATGTGTTTTGTGCTCCTATTTACTCAACAATAATCACATGTCGTAATCTCGATGGACTTTGTACCAAAATAGTAATGAGTGATGATCACTAGTTTACAAAATTATGTGCAAATTCAATTAATTCCTCATTTTAATAGCATATTAGGTACGTATTGGATACGCTATCAACGTGTTTTGAGTTTTTCAAATCTTTTTTTTTTTGCTTAACTTGAATATCTCTTTTCTTATCAACGTGTTTGAGTTTTTCAATCGTTTTTTTTTATTGCTTAACTTGAATATATCTCTTTTTCTTTCTAAATTTCGTCATTAGTGATTTATAACTGCCTTAATTTTTTTTAAATGATATGACTTTTTTGACTTATGACAAAAGACCAGCCTTCACAAAAATACTCAAGAATCTTGACACAGAATCAAACCATACAATAATGGTTACATAATTCTTTTTGGAAGAAATTTTGCGAATATCGACACTAAGACTCCGTTTGGTGAAATGGTTTGAGTTGAAATTTTTAAGTTTGAATTGGTTGACTTTTAAAAACTAGTTATAATTTTTTGTTGACTTTTCAGAAAAGGACAAAAACTGGATATTGAAAAATTTGAATTTAAGATGTTTCATCAAACGTAGCATAAGGACAATAAAAGAGTGAGTTTTTTTATTTTTTATTTTAAGTGTTCTAAATTCTGTAAAATATGGTTAGGAAAATTTGTGCTCCATCTGAAAATGCTTAAAAATCTATGACTTTGATAAAGGATGAACCAAATTCAGATAAGTATATAATGTCCATATATATATATATATAGAATGTCCCGAATGCCGAAACGGGTGATGATTTTCCCTTAAAAAAAAAAGGGGAGACAAATATATGGAGTTAAATAATCTTTAAAAGAAAAAAGAAGAAGCTGAGTGCTTTCTAAAAACGAATTAACGAGAGATCTTATTGACAAAATGACTTTTCAAAATTTCATTTTACAGAATGACTTCGGCATGCTATGAATTTACATCGCGCATCTTACAGGGCGTTGTATTAAAGAAGATTATTACAATAATTTTACTTATTCCATTATCATTCTAGCAATCTATAATCATATATATTTTTAAAAAAAACTAGCTATTTATAGGTATTTGGCACATCTTTCTCTATATAATGCCCCCTCTAAAAAATGATGGCAGTAAAAATGTGGACGGAAATGCTCTCGTATTTATTAGAGAATATTTGAATGGTAAAATTTGAACAGAAACTGAATTGGTGTTTGGATTTTAACTTTTCGAGCAGAACATTTGAATAGAAATATTTAAAAATATACATTTACAAGTAGTTATTTGAAAAGACAAAAAAAGAGATAGAAAAAATAACCGTGTAAAATGATTTTCAATTAAAAAAAAAAACTATAGGGGCTATATCCATTTTTCCATTTAAGAACAAAAACACAAATGACATTTGAATGCTTTATTTTCAATTGTGTCACAAAATACATATTTGGATGGACAATTCGAATGAAATTGTCTAAATACCATCAAATGATTGCGCCAAAACAGGAGGTACATTCGCTCGTTCCAAAAAAAAAAACACAAAGATTAAAAACATTGGATGGCAACTATGACACATCACTCACAAATATAAGGGCGTTTTCCCCCCTTTTGTAAGCCTTTGTTTAGATCACTATCTCAATTTGAATTTTTAACACTTAAATGAAATGTGTGTTTGGTTTGGTCAGTAGCAGCGAACAATCTAGTAGTTTAACTATTTACAACAATTCAACTCTAATACAAATTCAAATTTTCACTTTTCATAAACCTGTAACACACTTATTTTTCTATCTTTATGCTAATCAAATGTTACCTTTAACAAAACTATCCAAACACAAGTTCAATTTGAACACACAATTCCAATTCTACATTTTGGAATTTTGGATTGAGGCATTAGTTTGAGGGCAACATTCTAAAATTTTTCTTGCTTTCTTATAATAAAGTAAGGTCTTTGGCACATAATAAAATCAGATTAAGCGAGAACCCTTTCTGATTCCCCTACGCTATAGGTTTGAATAGGATTTCAAAACCTTTCCTACTGCTAGCCCAAGGAGTGCGCCTCTTACTATTTGTGGCTTTTTTCCTGCATGCTATCATTGAAATGCAATCTGCGAAATTCAAAAATCCAAGTTTTCACTTCTTAAAAATGAGTAGCATACTTTTTTTTATTATTAAAATATTACCTGTAACAAAAAAAAAAAAAAAAAAAAAGAAAACAAAATATTTTGATTATTTTTGGATAAATTATTTGGTTAATTCCTAAATTATTAAGTTTGTGCAACTTTAGTCATTTTTCCTTTTTTTTTTTTTTTTAAGATTGAAACATTGATCAATAGTTCTTTTCGTTGATTTTTGGGCGGAATTCACATATCCAATTTCCCGAAATTGGAAAATTGTTGCAAAAAAGTATTTGTCACAACAATTTCCATCATTATCTCTTTGAAAAGTAAAAACTATCTTATTTTGAATTTACTTTGTATAGTATCTTTTGTAAAAAAAAAAAAATCTTTTAAAATCTTCTCGCAATGCATTATTCTCAAGATCATGTTTTTTCATTTCAAATAACTTTTTGTTTTTAAAAAGAAATTTTTTACATATCAAGATACTATTTTATTCTTAAAATGAAAAGACTTTCTCATTTAAAACAAAATTTTTTTTCAAAAATAAACACGTGATTTGAGCATAGCTTTAAAATTCAGGTACTAGACATGCAATTTACCTTTTGTATTTTTTTTCCTTCTCAAAGAAAACGAGTTTATAAGATAATCATCAAACTCTTTAGTTGGGATGTTTTCTAAGCAAGTAATTAATTAAAAAGAGTATTATTAAATATTTTTTTGGGGAAATGAAAACAAAAGGCCAACCACAACACAAACACCGAACATACATAACTCAAAACAAAAGTAAAAACATCAATCGTCAACAACAACAACAGCAACAACAACACAACAATCTACCGCTGATCAGCCAAATCCTAGAGAGAGAAGAGAGAAGAAGAGAGAGAGAGTAGAGTGAGAAAGACGTGCCTTCCGACATTTTCTCTTTTCTTTAAGCTAAAGCCTGAATCCTCCTGAACTACCCTTCCTTCCTTCCTTCCTTCCTTCCTTCCTTCTTCTTCTTCTTCTTCTTCATCTGAATTCCGATCTACTGCTAGGGTTTCATTCTCAATGTCCTTTAGATTTCCTCTCTAATTCTCACCAAAGGTACTTCCTTTCTCGATCTGCGATCCCTTTCCTCTCCAATTTCCCTTTAATCTTCCGCCTTTCGTATTCGTTGCTGAATATTTCGGTTCTTTTTTTTTTTCCCCCCAGCTTCGAAGCCGGTTTTGGAGGGATCGAGATGGTGGATTCTGGGCCGGTTACGCCTGGACAGGTACGCGTTTCACTTGATTAATGGAATGTGGTAGAGTTTTCGTTGAAGATCTCTGTTTTTAGATTGCCATTTCTTTGTTGAATTCGATTTCGTCGAGTTCTCGATCTGGTAGTTTTACTGGTCGATGTTTTTTGGATTCTCCATTTGATTGAATTGGGTCGTGAATGAATTTTGGCTTGTTTTGGAGTTTTTTTAGGTGTGCCTAATTTGTAGTGAATCCATAGGCTTCTAGCAAAAATAAAATAAAATAAAATAAAAGAGTGAATTGAGAGGCTCATCGAATTTAATGTGCATGGGGAATGTCTCGGAGGAATTGTTTACGTGGGGAAACTCTTTTATCTTCATAAATCGGGTACTAACTCCAAGTTAAATTTTTTTTATTTAAAATTTTGATTTTTTAACTTGGGATGGGGGAATTGAAGGCTACATTTTTTTGGTGGAGTCGAGCATAAATTACTGCTATGCATGCAAAAGAAAAGAGAAAACCAGTCTTTTATTTTTTATTTTTTAAAGGTGTATTAGAAGGCATTGTGAGTAAGGAAACTCATTTTTGGGTTGGAGAAGCTAAATGGCCACTATACCAAAAAATACTATTTTGATTGAAAGTCTAGATTCTGGCAAATCGGCTACTTATGGTGTTTGAAATGGATCTTAATGGTGTTAATTTGATTTTCTTAGAACTGCTAGGACTGTTCAGAACTGGCTCTGAATCATCTTACTCTCCTATTCATGTAGCTATATGGGATATCTAGATTGGTTTTGCTTAGATCTTTTGTAATCACATTTATGGAGCTATGTTTTCCATTATTTGCGGTGAAAAGATGAACAGTTAAAAAAATCAAATGGGGGTCCAATTGGTACGGTTTAGGACTAGAAAGTGCCATTCACCCTACGACACATCTACATGTTCTACTATAGGCACTAGCCACTACTAGAAATTGTAGAAGAATCAGTATTATTTGTTAGCTTAATGAAACTCTTTGTTCTGTTTTTGGTACGTCTTTGTGAAACAATTTCCGGTCTGGCTTGCTTGAATTTGCACTTCAACGTTACGATACATTAGGATAAATTATAATCAACTTTGACGTTGAACTTTCGTTCTTTATTTGCTTATTCCACTTGGTTCTGTGACTTCTGATATTTCTGAATAAATTTTTTTTAATGGAGCTTTCGTTTTTGTTCCTAGGTGTCATTTTTGCTGGGAATCATCCCAATATTTGTTGCATGGATATATTCAGAGTACTTCGAGTACAAGAAATCTTCATCCCCTCATAAAGTGTAAGTTTTTGCTGTTTAAAGTGGTTGGCTTTGGATTTGATGTGACTTGAATTCTTGTTGGTCTTTTTGTATATTGAATTATGTATCACTTTCTTTTGTTCTCAATATTCTTAATTTTTGCATATCTTCATATTGTTTCCTGCATATCTTCCTGATGCTGAACGGTTAAGTTTCCTCTATTGCAGTCATTCAGATGTTAACCTAGATGAGTTGGGTGGGGGACCATCAAAGAAGATGATCGTGCTGTTTTGCTAGAAGGAGGTCTCACAAGATCAGCATCTTCAAAGTCTTATAGTTTGTCCATTAAAGCAAATTTAATTAGGTCAGTTTACATGCTACTGAATTTCTTTGAGTCATTAAGAGCTCTTTTTAACTTTTCTCTGATGACTTTATAGGTTCTTACTTTGGAGGATACTTTTTTACTAGAGAATCGAGCGACTCTTAGAGCAATGTAAGTTGTTCTTATCATGTTTTATGGTAGAAAACTTGGTAATGCAATTTCTTCTTACCAAGAGTATTGTTTCATTTAGGTCTGAGTTTGGGGCAATTCTATTCTATTTCTACATATGTGACCGGACAAATTTATTGGGAGACTCTACAAAGGTAACTTTTCCAGTTTTTGGTTTTTACATGTATAATAATTTAATGTGTGTGTTTATTAAGTCATCTATATATTGTCCAATCTAGTTTGATTTTTTTATTGG
>BKCH01002211.1:0-226805 GCA_008635985.1 Ficus erecta
CACCTGGTTATAACTGTTATGACCTTTTTCTTGGAAAATGATCAAAAATGTTAGATTTTTATTTTAAATTTTTTTTTAGACATAGGTCCACAACAGGAATGACTTTTACTCAAAAAAGACCAAAAATATTAGATTTTGTTTATTTATTTTTTTTTTGTTAAATGGAAGTGTTAAATTTTTTTTTTTTTTTTCCGACAGTAAGCGTTTCTCTCTCTAAATGGAAGTTTCTCTCTATTATATGAAGATTTGGGTTTCAAAATGGGTGGGGGGCTAGGTGGAAAAATGAAAAAATAATAAGATTATGGTGAATGGCAGCTCTTTCTCATTCTAGATTTCAGTTTTCTCTCTCTAAAACACTGTAGATGTTGGTTTGAAAAATTTTTTGGGTCATGCAAGGGAGAGGGATATTTGAGCTGGTAGGAGATGAGGGTAAATCCATAATTTGATATACATTAAATGTTGCTGGGCCCCATATTAAGTGTTAGTAATGAAGGGAAAAAAAAAGTAATATTATTTTTAATAATAAAATATCTACAAGTGCTATTAATGAAATTAACCCTATAAATAACAAAAACTCATATCATTGTATTAATTATTGTGTAATTATGTTATTTCTAAAATATTCTAAAACTTTTTTATACTTCAATTTTATATTCTTAAGGCCATCTCCAACCCTATTTTAGAGTACAGAAACTCTAAAATAGAGTATATGTCACTTCAAATAACTATTTCATCTCTAACCCATTTACTCTATATCATACTCTAAAAGGAATATTCTATTTATATTCTTTTTTATAATCATTTAAATATTATTTTATATTTATTCCTATAATCTTTGTATTTTACAAATTATGCCCCCATATAATCTTTTTAACATATTAATCCGTTGATTGTTTTTATTTTTTAGAATAATCTTTAAAAATAGTAAATTATATCAAATAACCAAAACACTATAAATTTAGTGCGATTATCAAAAACAACTTAATATTGAGAAAAAAAAACTACATGATTTTCTTAATTCTACACAAAAAAAAAAAAAAAAAAAAAGAAACAAACTGACATTCAATATTAAAAATAAAAAAAAAAACTTAAAATTACATGACATTTGTCCCTAGGCTTCCGAATTAGTATATCTTTACATATGGAAAAATGGTTAATTTTGAAAGAAAAATTAAGTTAAGGGTAACTTTATAATTTTTATTTTTACCTAAATATTACTTTAAAATTTAATTAAAAAAAAACGATTTAGAGTATGCACAGTGATACTTCAAATATGAAGTACACTGTGCACACTTCATATTTGAAATAGGATATAGAGTATGGGTTGGAGGCAACCCATACTCTAAAACACTCCGCCCACGCTAAAATAGCGTGGGGTTGGAGTTGCCCTAAACATGTTATATATTATGTAATTTCCTCCAAACGAAATAATAGTATCAAGTACTATGATACGTCTACGGGTAATAAATGTTTCTAAATATTAGATATGAATAAAATATCATCAAATTAGAAAAAAAAAAAAATTTTAAACAAAACCTAACATAAAGTGAGTCTTACAGGTAGGGGTTATTTTCATATTCTTAGAAACTTATTCTAAGATTTGCTCTCTAGCCTGGAAACTTTTCTACACGTAGATATTCTCGTTTGTTTTTACTGTTCTTTGACCATTTTAATGTAATAAATGTGTAGATCCTTAAATAAGAAATCACTATGATCAGAATATATATTTTATGCATGTTGTCCTGAATTGCAAAACCTACAAATGCCTTAATATTATTATGTAAGTTTTATCGTCTCAATGAAAACTCAATGAATTAAAAAATAAAAATAGAACAATAAAAAGTGGCAATCATTTTATACCCACCTTTTACGATGTGGTCTTAAATACATGAATTTTGTAATTTTTAAAATTTTATAAAAATGAATAACGAATAAATAAAAACTAATTTAAAGTTGAACAATCAAATTAGTTCTGATTATAATTACATAATTTAAAAGGGAGAAAAAAGCTTAAACTTATCGATATATTTTGCTGCACGCTGTAAAACTATACGAAGGAGAGGTTTTTACAAATTTTTTATGATCACAATTTCTTTATGTTTTTGCTTTCAAAATATAGCTGTGCTATTATAATGTTTTAGGTGGCCATTCTTTTTAACTTGTTTCAACCCGTTTCTGTTTTTGAAGATTCAGCCACTTTGTGCCCAAGTAAACAGATGTTAGAATTTGATTACTCAAAATAATAATAATAATAATAATAATAAATAAAAAAAGAAGAAGAAGAAGCAAATTTGACTTCTCAAACATCAACATGATGTGCATCAAACATTAATTGACAAGACGTAAAGATATTAAATCTGTTGTCTTCAGATTCTGGTTTAATTTGGTATCCCACTCAATAATATTATATCATAATATCTGAATTTAAAAATTTAATCACATAAAAAAATTAAATACTTATTCAATTTTAATAAATTATAAGTTCTCAAGATATTATTGAGTAAATAATTATTGAGACAGAAAAATTAGATAATATATTTAAATTCAATTAAAAAAAAATTTCGCAATTAATAATAATAAAAGTCAACAAAAAGTGTCAAATAGTGGAAAGAAAAAGTTGATTTGGTTTACCTTTTTGTGTTGCATGCATGTGAAAGGCTAATGGGTGGTAGTTGGAAAAGATGTCAAAACTTTGGACTTGACTACAATTTTTTAAAATTCCATTTTATGTTCAATGAATGACTTATCTCCCAAGGTCGGGGAGGCACACCTAAAACAGTTTGAAATGTCTTTGTAAGTTTCATATGAATTTTAACAATAAAATTAAATATGAAATTATTGTTAAATTGATATTTATAGTCACAACAAGAAAAATTATTGATATAGTAGCATATATGATATCTGTTTTTTTTTTTTTTTTTTTTTTTTTTTTTGCAAATTTAATGTCAATGTGAGAGAATTTAAAGTTTTGCTTACCAAATTTTTGTATCAAGTCTCAAGTGAAGTTTTTATATAATATTTAATAACTAAACTCGCATGTTGAAAAATAATCCAAATAATAATTAAAAATCGAAATAAAGATTCTAATTTACTTTTACTAATTACTAACCTTAGCATTTAACAAAAGAAAAACTACTAACTTAACTATAAGTATATAAACAATTTACATAATTATTTCCCACAAACAAGAATTGAGCCTAATTTATTAATATATATATATATATATATATAAACATATAAATAAATAGATAATTTGTTTTTGTCATTTGGATCATCTGAAAAACTCTCATCGAGTGCACTAAACTTGTACGCAAAGTATCTAAAGTTAAAGTACTTCATTTTCGTTATTTACCAAAAAAAAGTACTTCATAGCACAGCTTGGTCCTTACGCAATAAGTATGAACATATAAATCCGTTGACTGTGAACAGCAGTCAAAACAAATTCGATGGCTGGCAAAAGTTCAGTTTTTCTTGTGAAAGATACGATCTCTTTTAAATATTGTTTTCTAATTGTCAGATTAATTTTTTAATATTATAATCTATTAACATCAATCTTAAATATTTATAACACACCATATAAAATTACTCAATTTATGAATTAAATAGCTAAAAATTAATTAATCTAACAATTAACATAACAATTCTTATTGAAAATTTATGTACCCTAAGATGTTGGTAAGACTCATTCAAAAACCATCTTGAATTAAGCGATTGGTTTTAGTATTTTTTTTATAATGAATTTCTTTTTACTCCAAAGCTGAATAGCATAAATTCAACACCCGATTTATAAAAAAATATATATCTTATTGGACTTCTTTAGTTTTCAGATGGACGACAAATTATTCCATGCTACTTTCATGAACTCTTTCGTCAGCCTCCTGGAATCACCCCCGAAAACTTAATTCAGAAGGAAACTAAAAAGAAAATAAAAACAACATAAAAAAGAGGAGAATTTTCCTCTAATAGAAAGAGAGGAGAATTTTATGTAGCATAAAAAAAAATATACGTTACCGATATTCATATAATGTTGAGAAGTATGTGATAATTTAACAAAATTTAATGAAAATCCGAGAAAATTATATAGAACTAAAAAGTAAATAGTTTACGTTTAGTTTGTCGGTTGGAGATGAAATTTTTAAGTTGAAGTTGACTAATTTGTCAAAAACTAATTATAATTTTTGTTAACTTTTCAGGAAAAACAAAAAACAAAAAACAAAAAATAAGATGAAAAAATACAGTTTAGTTAGAGTTAAATTTAAATGTCAAACGAAGCAGAATACCTATTTTAAAATTATAAAGAATAAATTCTTTGATTTATGGCAAAGATCACGTGAAAGCTAGCAAGAAGAAAAATTGAGCCTATTTAAATATGATACGATCGTTAGTCCACTTTTTAAGAGCTTAAATTTTAATTAGTAGAGACAAATTATTATTATTATTTTTTAAGAATAAATTATTATTATTATTATTATTTTTTTATTTTTAATTTTGTTAGTGAAAGTATGGGTTGACTTGTTGTTTTTGTTTTTTTTATGAAGGATGTACCATAAGTCTTATTGTAATTCAACAAAAACAATATCAATTTTCTCCCGAGCAAAGTCTAGATCAGAGTCCTTGGTTTCTCTGATTATATCAACTTATCAAGGGATAAATATATAAAACAATAACACATTTTATTATATGTTTCAAACTTTTTTTTATTAAAACATTCATCTTTCCTAAATTGATGTTAAAAACCATTGATATTTTTAACACATCCAAACGTCAATTAATTCTCAAAATAAAATCACTTTCTCCTTTCAAACAATAAAATTTTTCATTTAAAATATGAGTATACCATCTGAACAGACTTTTCAATTCAACGCAATAATTCATAAAATTTCAAAATCAAGCATTCCACCTCATCATACCAAAAAAAAAAAAAGGTGAATTTTAAAAAGGATTTGGATGAAGAATATACTCTAAATATATTTTAAAAAATTTCAAATTCTCAAACAGTAATTTCCACCTAAAACGGAAAAGTCGTGACTCGTGAGGTTCTTAGTCATTCATTATGCGGTTCTCATGCAAGTGAATGGGAGCATGTATTGGGACTGCTAGCCAGGCCATGCAATTTTAAATAGAGCTTTTAAGTGTGAACGGATTGGACTTCTAGAAGGAACTCCGATTGCCCGTGTTTTCCTTTTCCCTTTTTTTTTTTTTTTTTTTTAAATTCTAACTCTATATCTTATATTAGAATCAAATATAAAATTACCGTTAAGATTTATCTAGAAGTTATTATATCTCGCTAGAAGCTTTTTTTAAATAGAACCGCTCTTTACCCTATTACAAGAGTAGGGATTTTTTATAACCGGTCGGATTTGTTTTAGTAGGAGCTCTTTCTTGTTGTAGGATTATCATTTTAATATGGACCTTTGTGCTTTGTAGGTCCAATTGTTGACTATTTAATCTCAAACTAAAAAATAAAAACTTTCTCAACCTATAAGTAAAAATACAATTTTTATTATTATTATTTTTTCATGACTAATTAACCTAAATGATCCATAAACTATTAAAAAGGTGACGGTTTGATCCCTATTTTTCTAATTTTAACCTAAACGATCCTAAAATCTTTAAATGGTGACAATCTAGTCCTCTCCATCTAATTCCGTTAGATTTCTAACGGAAAATGTCACATGGCTCATCACATGAGTGAAATTACCCAGTAAAAGACAAAAATACCCTTACACATTTAAAAAAAAAAAAAAAAAAAAAAAAAAAAAGGAGAACCCAAGTCTTCACCCCACATCGTCTTTTATGCCGCTGAGTCCCCCCTCCGATCCTCGCCAAACCCTCTCCCCTCGGCCCAGTAGCTTTCTCGGGCCCCCTCCCTCCCAAATCTAGGCTTGCCAAGTGCCCCCCTCCCACTGTTGCCACCAAACATAAACACACACACACCCCCCCAACCTCGAAATGAAAACCTAGATCGCCCCCCCCACCCCCCCCCCCCCCCCCCCCACCCGAACTCAAAACCCAATCGTCCCCCAGGCCGGCGGCTTTCTCAACCCCCCCCCCCCCCACTGTACTCAAAACCCGAACCTAAAACCCAGATGCCACCCCCCCCCCCCCCTTCTCTGTGGGTTTTTTGGATTCGGGTTTTTGCTACTGGAGAGAGGGGGGAGGAGAGGAGAGAGATATAAATGTGTTTTTTAATGGCCTTTTTTTTGTTAAACTAATTATTATTAAACTACAAAAATACCAATTCAATTTTGATCACATGCATTACACATGACTCATTCCGTTGGAAACTTAACGGATTTGGACGAAAAGGACTACAATTGCCAATATTTAGAGAGTTTAGGGTCTTCTCGGTCAAAATTATAAAAAAAATAAGGGATCAAATCGTCACCTTTAAAAAAAATTAGGGACCATTTAGGTCAATTACTCTTTTTTTTATTGTGTGACTAAAAGTTTTGTAGCTATTTTCCCACAATTTTATTGAATCAGAGACTTATCTTTTAGGACACGCAATTTTACATGACAAATTTATGGTTGGGGGTTGCAAAACTTGTAACGTAGAAATGGTATTTAATTATTTTTTCACACATAAAAAGAAAAAAGAACAGAGGAGTAAATAAAATTTCTCTACATGATAATGATTAGAAATGTTAAAAATGGAATTTATTAATGAGGCCCTCAATTATTTATGGTCCCACATCTAATATCCAACCATCCATCTTCATCTCCACTTCGACGCTTAGAATTCATGATTTTTTTTAATTATTATTAAAAAAAGTTTCCTTGTAGGAAAAGCCAGAAGTTTTTTATAAAATTTAGAAATTGATAAATTATATTTCTTTTATCCGATATTTCCTTTCCTTAATATGTACAACGGAAACAACCAAGAACCAACCCCAAATTTAGGACGCTGCATCTAGAAGCAGCTGAGATAATTATAGTCAATAATACCAAATTTAAAGAATTAGAATAAATAAATAAACATGAAGTCTTAAAAAAATTACACAAATGAAATTAATTAAATTTGTCCTTATCAAACATTTGACATCTATCTTTCCTTTTTTTCCCTTCAAAAATAATAATTAAAGCGTATGTCTTATAAGTTATCTTTTTATTATTTCCCAACAAATTCCCTGGCTATTTATAGAGATATATATATATATATATATATGCGCGTGTGTGTATATGTGTATAAATATAGGCGAAGAGAGAAGAACTCGCCGCATTAACACAAGGCCACACCAAGGTCGTGCACTTTTCTTCGACTCTCTCTCTCGTCCTTTCTCTCTCTAAAACAAAAGTATATCACAGAACTCCACGTTCTTTTTAATCAAGAGACAAAGAAAATCCAGGACAGACAGGGGGCAAAAAAAAAAAAAAAAACAAAAGAACGAAACTGAAAATTGTAAATCAGGCCACAACATGGAAGAAGAAGCGAGGGAATCAGCTGGTAAGTCATCGGCGGTGGCGGAGAACGACGTCGTTCGGGGTGTTAGCGAGGACCAGAAGGTGCCGTTTTACAAGCTGTTCTCGTTCGCCGAGCGGCTTGACGTGGCGCTGATGGTGATCGGCTCGATTTGCGCCGTCGGGAACGGGCTTTCGCAGCCGCTGATGACGCTGATCTTCGGCGAGCTCGTCGACTCTTTCGGCTCCTCCGATCAGTCCCATGTTCTTGACGACGTTTCTAAGGTACGTGTGTGTATGGCTGTTGTAGTAATTTCGTTTATTTCAAAAAATGCTTTGTTTTTTTTGGAGAAAAAAATAATTATGTTTTTAGTTATATAATTTGTTTTTGTTTTTGTTATTTTAGTTTTGGGTTCTTCATCTATAATGTGTGATACAAGTAGCGTGTTAAGATTTTTTTTTCATGGAAAGAATAAAATAAAAAAAGAAGAAGACGTGCCACCACAGTAATGCTTTACTTTATTTGTTTATTTATTTTTTTGCTAGTATAAAGTTAAAGTTTGAGCCGGAATTTGAAAAAAAAAAATTTCCAAAGAAGTGGGTCCCAATTTTGACATTTTTTTTAAAGTTAATTTCCAGAATGTTCTGTGTTTTTAATTTTTTTCCCTATTGATTAATTGTTATCAGAAAAATTGATTGATATTAGTATTTGATTACTGTAGTGATTTTATTTTACTCTATTTTAATTTTACCTTTTTGATTCTCAGGTTTCCTTGAAATTTGTGTACTTGGCAATTGGAACTGGCATTGCTGCATTTCTTCGTAAGTCCTTTAAATAACCCTTTTTCCCCTCTTTACTTTTGAACTTAATTTTTTAAACTTAATTTTTTTAAGAATTGAACTACCGTACGACCAGTTGAATGTTCCGTGCAATGTTTTCCAGTATTGGAGGATGGTGTAAAAAAAAAAAAAAAAAAAAAAGTTCTAGACCGGTAAAAATGTTGTTGTTAGTCTCACCAGATGAGAGCAGCTTAAGTTTTAACGGTCCAGATTGTAGTTTTTGGTACATGTCATGTGGCAATTGTATGTACTTATTTTGTGTCCTGTTTTAATGACAGAGGTGACTTGTTGGATGGTAACCGGAGAAAGACAAGCGACGAGAATCCGAGGGTTGTACTTAAAAACTATTCTTAGACAAGACATTGCATTTTTTGACACCGAAACCAACACTGGAGAGATCATTGGCAGAATGTCCGGAGACACCATTCTCATTCAAGACGCCATGGGTGAAAAGGTACATTGTATACCTACATGTACTGTTTGAATCGACACCGATTTTGATGACATGTTATCTTGATCATTGACATGCTTAAATCATATGTGTTTTACAGGTGGGGAAGTTCATACAACTTGTTTCAACCTTTCTTGGCGGCTTTGTCATCGCCTTTGTGAAAGGGTGGCTTCTCTCTCTTGTTCTGCTCTCTTGCATTCCTGCCATAGTCATTGCCGGTGGTGTCATGGCGACTATGATGTCTAAAATGGCGAGTCGTGGTCAAGTTGCTTATGCAGAAGCTGGCAATGTAGTGGAACAAACTGTTGGAGCCATTAGAACGGTAGGTCCTGTTGTGTTTTTCGACTCAAAAGAGTGAAACATTTTGCTCATTTATTTGACATTTCGTTTTGTTCATGTATTCAAATTAGGTTGCATCCTTTACCGGAGAGAAAAAACGCGATTGAGAAATACAACAGCAAGCTGGTTATGGCCTACAAAGTCATGGTTCAGCAAGGATTGGCCTCAGGGCTTGGACTCGGCACAGTTATGTTGATCGTCTTTGGGACTTATGGACTCGCAGTTTGGTATGGATCCAGGTTGATCATCGAAAAGGGATATAGTGGCGGAGAAGTCATTAATGTGATTTTTGCAATCATGACAGGAGGAATGTAAGTATCAAATTCATTTTTGTTTTGTTTGATCTTCATAAAAAATGTTACTTGCCAAGATTAATCATTGCTGTTCGGGTTTTTGGTCTCATTGAATTAGGTCCCTTGGACAAACATCTCCGTGCTTGAATGCTTTTGCGTCGGGAAAGGCTGCAGCCTACAAAATGTTTGAGACAATCAGCCGAAAGCCGAAGATAGACGCCTATGAAACTGTTGGGACTGTATTGGAAGACATTAGAGGTGAAATTGAACTCAAGAATGTTCACTTTAGATACCCTGCCAGGCCAGATGTGCAAATCTTCTCAGGATTTTCACTACATGTCCCGAGTGGCACAACTACTTGCATTAGTCGGGCAAAGCGGAAGTGGGAAATCTACTGTGATCAGCTTGTTAGAAAGGTTCTATGACCCCGACGCAGGTGAAGTCCTTATTGATGGCGTCGATTTGAAAAAGTTACAGCTTAAATGGATAAGAGAGAAGATCGGTTTGGTTAGTCAAGAACCTGTTTTGTTCGCAACTAGCATAAGAGAAAACATAGCATATGGAAAGGAAAACGCTACCGAAGAGGAGATTAAAACCGCAATCGAACTAGCTAATGCAGCAAAGTTCATTTACAAGTTGCCCGAGGTAATACTTAATTCCTCATTCGGGCTTGTTTCGTCATCATTTTTTCTTCCCGCAAATAAAAATCGACAAGAAAAAGTAATGATTCTGAAACAAATTTCATTTTCCTCACGTTTTTCTCTGCAGGGTCTAGATACACTGGCAGGGGAACATGGGACTCAGCTATCCGGTGGACAAAAGCAAAGGATAGCAATTGCAAGGGCTATTTTGAAGAATCCAAGAATTCTCCTTCTCGATGAAGCAACAAGCGCTCTAGATACAGAGTCCGAACGCATTGTTCAAGATGCACTGGTTAGAGTTATGGCAAATCGGACTACTGTGATTGTTGCTCATCGTTTGACGACTATCAGAAACGCCGACACTATAGCAGTTGTGCACCAGGGGAAAATTGTGGAGAAGGGTAGGATTTAGAACTCGGTTGTCTTTTCGTTTCAATCTCTGAATTTTGTTCAATTAGTTGATGCTTTAAATTTATTGACTTTTGCAGGAACTCATACTGAGTTGATTAGCGACCCCGAGGGTGCTTACTCACAGTTGGTTCGCTTGCAAGAAGGCGCTAATGCAGCAGAAGATCACCAACATAACGACGGGTATAGGAACAGTGCGAGTTTTGAGATAGAGAGGGCCATGACAAGGTCTAGCAGTCAAAAATTATCAATCAGGAGATCCAACAGCCGAGGCTCATCAAGTAGTCGGCGATCTTTTACTCTTAGCTATGGTGTTCCTGGCCCGATTAGTATTCACGAGGCTGAAGAAAGAGGCAATGAGACTTCGACATCAAATGATAAGGATGCTGAAAAGCCTAAAAAGGTTTCCATGAAGAGGTTGGCGAACCTGAACAAGCCCGAACTTTCAGTCTTGATTCTTGGAACCATTGCTGCAACAATTCATGGCCTGTCCTTCCCCGTATTTGGCCTTTTACTCTCAAGTTCCATTGACATGTTCTATGATAGTCATAGTCAGCTGCGAAAGGATTCCCGGTTTTGGGCAGTTATCTACTTAGCTATGGGGCTCGTTAACTTTGTAGCAATTCCAGCACAGAATTACTTATTCGGAGTCGCTGGTGGAAGGTTGATCCAACGGATTCGTTCCATGACTTTCGAGAAAGTTGTCCACCAAGAAATCAGCTGGTTTGATGATCCTGCAAATTCAAGGTGCATTAAAAGAACCATTTAGCTTTTTCATCTTCGCATATATAACAATTTACATAAGTTCCAACTGCAATTTTTTGTGTTTTTTTCAGTGGTGCAGTAGGGGCAAGGTTGTCCACCGATGCTTCGACGATTAGGAGTCTTGTCGGTGATGCTTTGGCTCTAGTCGTTCAAAACATCGCAACTATCACATCGGGGCTAGTCATATCATTCACAGCTAATTGGATTCTTGCATTAATAATTCTAGCAGTGTCTCCTTTAATGGTTATGCAAGGATATTTGCAGGCAAAGTTTCTGAAAGGATTCAGTGCTGATGCCAAGGTCAGTTTTTATGATCTCAGTTCTCGTGTTTTCTCTGAGATGTCCCGTTGGATCCTAACAATAAGCGTTATGAAAATTTGCAGGTTATGTATGAAGAAGCTAGTCAAGTGGCAAACGACGCAGTTAGCAGTATTAGAACCGTTGCATCGTTTGTGCAGAAAAGAAGGTGATGGATATGTATGAGAAGAAATGCGAGTTGCCCATGAAAACCGGAGTGCAGTTAGGACTCGTAAGTGGAGGAGGCTTTGGCTTTTCCTTCTTTGTTCTCTACTGCGTAAATGCATTTATTTTCTACATTGGAGCCGTTCTTGTGAAAGACGATAAAGCGACATTTGGAGAGGTCTTCAAGGTAAGCCTTTTTTTGCCCTGCTTGTAATCTGTCGGATTTTTCTGCTTGAACTCTATTGCTAAAAATCAACTGTCACTTGTAGGTTTTCTTTGCTTTGACACTTTCTGCAATGGGGGTTTCCCAAACTTCTGCCTTGGCTCCTGACACCGCTAAAGCCAAGGATTCAGCAGCCTCAATATTCAAAATTCTCGATAACAAGCCTAAAATCGATTCAAGCAGCGATGAGGGCATAACGCTGCCAACCGTGACTGGAGATATTGAGCTTGAACATGTTAGCTTCAGATATCCCACAAGGCCTGATGTCGAAATCTTCAGAGATCTGTCTCTAACCATCCCATCTGCTAAGGTAATCCCCCGTCGCCCTTTCTATGTAATCTAATTTTCGATCTAGATACACCGACTTATCATCTCATCTGTTCAAAATATTGTTTGCAGACTGTTGCTTTAGTTGGAGAGAGCGGTAGTGGGAAATCAACAGTAATAAGCCTAATCGAGCGATTCTACGATCCTCTATCCGGTCGCGTGACATTAGATGGAGTTGATATCAAAAAGTTCAGGCTTAGTTGGTTGAGGCAACAAATGGGATTGGTGAGTCAAGAACCGGTACTTTTCAACGAGACAATTCGCACCAACTTAGCCTACGGAAAACACGGAGATGTCACCGAAGAAGAGATCATAGCAGCCACGAAAGCAGCAAATGCACACAACTTTATATCCTCATTGCCTAGCGGATACGACACGCCTGTTGGGGAAAGAGGAACGCAGTTGTCGGGAGGACAAAAGCAAAGGATAGCCATAGCAAGAGCCATAATAAAGAAGCCGAAAATCCTTTTGCTTGATGAAGCAACAAGTGCACTAGATGCGGAGTCGGAGAGGGTGGTGCAAGATGCCTTGGACAGAGTAATGGTGGACAGAACAACCATCGTTGTTGCTCATCGCCTCACCACAATCAAAGGCGCCGACATAATCGCAGTGGTGAAGAACGGTGTGATTGCTGAGAAGGGCAGGCATGACGTGCTGATGAAGATCAATGGTGGTGCCTATGCATCTTTGGTAACACTTCACAAGTCTGCAACATGAGAAACGGTAAACAGAAATAGCTACTAGTAGTAGTAGCATCAGAGATTAGCTCGATTTCTTACTATCAATTTCCGATCGAACGTCGGAAGTTTGAGGACCCCACCCTCTCGATACGAATGTGGTTAGGCAATGGCGGCATTTTATGGGCACTTTGTAATTCAGCAAGGTCTTGCGATTACTGGATATGTCACGACGAGTGTTGGAATCCATAAAAACAGATGGATTCTACAGAACCGATTTTATCTCTCTGTTTTAGTTGGATTAATTTTTAGAAACAATTTATATATTCCTGATATGGAAATACATAATATCGATTTCTTTACTCCCTTTTCTTTTTCTTAGTTGGCCCTTTCTCAACTTGTCTTTATTAATTTGTCGAATAATCTTTGTTGAAATAATTACACAAAAGTTTATTTTTAGAGTATATTTTGAAATATGTCTATTTTTTAACAATATTTATATATATATATATATATATATCTATTTTTTAAGAAATAAATATATGTAATATCTATCTCATCCTTTTACTATAATTGGCACCATTTTATTTTATTGGTATACAGGTTCTTCCATTTTCCTTTTTTTATTTTTTATTTTAATGATAAGTATTTTTTGTTGATAAATGTAAATTACTTTTAATAAAACCAAAATTAGTTATAAACATCAAAGTAATTATAATAAATATAAAATATTTACTATAAAAAATGATAGTTCATACTAAATAATAAACACAACACAAAATATTAACGATAAAGATTGATGAATATTCATACTTTTTCATATAAAAAACCAACGAATTCTTTTTGAAAAAAACCTATTTGTTTAAGTAATCCACTATAAATCAAATGGTCATCATTTATGTCTTAACCAAACAAATTGAAGAATAACACAATAAATAAAATCAATTTTTTTTATAAAAAAAAATATTATATTTATATAAATTAGTAAAAATGAAATCGAACACATGTTTATGATAAAGACAGATTCATTATATGAAATATTTTTTAAAGATTTTTCTTTTTCTTTATTAGCTTTTTCTCATTAACGTTAAATCTGATTTTGAGAAAATATTCTCCTTTTTTGATTCATTATATAAATATTTACACTTTCTTTACAATAAAGCAAAAAAAATTTCAAAATTTTCTTTTCTTTTTTATAATTTCTTTATTTGTTAATTCTCCATTCTTTATGAAAAGTAAAATTATCTTTATAATTACTCTTTTAAACATTTATATAAATAAATAAATAATGGACATAATTCGAATCAATAACTTCAATTTGAACATCTACATAAATAACCCGACAGTAAAGATAACTTTGAATGAATACAAGAAAGGATATACAGATAAACATATCGGTTCTGTCCCGAACATGGAGGCAAAAAAAGCGAAAAATCCAAAGGTAAGAATTACCAAAAAAGAGTGTCCAATTCTTGTCTTTTAAGACAAAGATAAACAATATGGGACAAGCAACTCAATAAACTTCGGTAGCAACATCAGCGGTGGAAGGAATCCCTTGGCGCTTCTCCACATAGGCCGATGGGAACCACCCAGCTTTGCCTTTGCACTCCCCTTCCGACCAACCTGACTGACTCACCTGAGCAAGCAGAAAAGTTATCACTATAAAGCCGAACATGAAAATCATGACTGCTTTTCTTACTTTTCGCATCGCTCCAAATAGTGGCTTATTTGACTCTTTGTTTAATGTATTTTCCCTCGTGGCTAAAATGCACGAGCGACAACAATTTTGTGGTCTTACTTGACCCATTGGTTCAAGATAGTAGAATATCAAGAGATTAGATTCTTGCTCGGATCCTTGTGTAAGTTCGTGTATTCACAATGAACCGCATGTTGAACTATTTCAATTATCTACCCACTTAAACAGACATAAAAACAACCCAGACGATGAGAGATTAAAAACTTCAACTAAGATATTCTGAAAAGCAGACAATAGAATACCTTTCGCACAACGACATAGTCACCAACTGACAAGCTCAATTCCTTCTCCGAAGCAGCGGTAAAAGGATGCATTGCCTGCAAGATTTGAGTGAGATACTTTAGAAGCCGCACATGAGTTGCTCAACGAATGTGATGTCATGAAGCAAGTTCAAACTTTAAAGTGGCCAACAACAGCCAATATATCAATTATCTAGCATTCTATCAGTAAAAGCAGGATTAATACTTGATTTGACAAGTGTAATCCTTCAGCACATTCTATCATGTCTTCAATACTAAAGTACGTCATTATGTTTTCTTCTATCTCTTTTCCGTTCGAGGGTATACAATCCTCATCTTTTTATCCGTTTATCATGCTTTCTCCAGTTATTTAATACAGTATTTTTTCTGTTGCCCATTCTAGGCTGAAAAAAAAGGACTTGTCAGATTTTTTTTTCACTTCTGCCGTTCATATGCTATAACTAAGCCTACACTTAAAATAGCATTAGAGTAAATTAAATTATTAAAAAAAAAAAAACTATTGTTAATAACTAACTTCCATTTAATCCCCCCCAAAAAAAAAAAAAGTTAGCAACTTAAAAAATAAAAAATAAAAAGATCTTATCAGATATCAGATAATATTATGACGTGCATTAATTTCCAAGTTCCAAAATAGACGGCATACTTCAGCCAAGAAATACGCTTTGTTCCCAGAGAAATTATCTGATGGAATCACAGGAGGAGCCGACTCTTTTCGCTGTTTTTCTGTCACCATCTGATACAATTTCAATAAGAAGTTATGATCTGAACAGCGCTTAAATATACTTTAATATATTGCTATGCAAACAATGTAGGGTGGAACTAACCTCAGCTTCAACATCGCCAAGAATAGCAGCGATTCTCAGGTGATAGTTCTTTTCTCCTTCAACCTTCAAAACAGTAAAGTTTTGTTACGATGACAAACTTCAGAAACCTAAAATGCCTCGATCTAGAAACTTTATCCCAAAGCCATGTGCATACAAACCAGTGCAACAAGCCTTTGGAATGCCAGTCTCTGTTGCTGTGATTCAACAGCAGCCAATGCAGTCGCGGCTTCTTTTCCCAGAACTGCCATATTTGCTTTAAGTTCTTGCATTTTTGTCTCCGCTGCATGCAGCTTTGCGACTTGTTCAGGAGTTTGAAGTTCCCTTACCCTTGCTTGTCTTCTGGAAACTTCAGCTGCCTGTTTGCTTTTAATGGTCAATATGAATTATGAGTATATACAGCATATAGACAAGAGAACATAAGAATTATTTCAATAATCCCTTCATAGCAACCAATTAAAGAGATATCAACTTTCAGATACATGTGTCTCTGCTTCTTGTCTCATTCGACTATAACGTTGTGCAAGATGACGAGCATCTTCAAGGGGAGCACCAGTAATCATGGCTCTCAGTGGATCTAAAACCTGAAAGCATAGAGAACAGGAGGTTCATAATTTTTCATTAACTTGTCAATTGAGCATCAAATTTTACTCATTTAGCGAAATTGAACTTTTCCTTGATCTTTTGGAGTTAATTGCATTCAGATAAAAATTGAAGATGCAATGCAATAACACAACAGCTTGACTTAAAAAGGAAAGCGACTCAAATGTAAGTCTAAAGCCAACACGGCACCTAGGAAAGAACACAAGCTAGGAGCATCCAAAATTCTATCTGACTCATACAAAAGCTGTAGAATAAATACAATATCTATAGCATCAAAGTTCTTCAAAACAAAAAGCACTAAAGAGTAAGGAACAGCAACAAAATTTAAAAGATTAAAAAAAATAAAGAATATTAAATTAAAAACAAGGTACATTAACTAGCGTTTGAATGGATACCATAAAAGCTCTTTCTGATTTTGGTATTATTAATCAATTTACATATTTTAAGAACTATTAACAACCAAGAATAAACCTAAAAATTTCTTTTACGAATTACGACAATAATATTGGGTCTACAAATGTACCTGTGAAGACAGCAGATTGTTATATTCTTCTTGCTCTTTTTCTACGTGCTTGCGAGCGTCACCATATATGGAAGCTGCTTTTGCTAATATGTGATCGTCCATGTTTTCAGCACCATATTTGCAACAATCCTCAGATAGTTTCGTTCCTGACTACCACAAAGATTATTTAAAATAAGACAAATAAATAAGTGCAAGAACTAAGCCACAGTCAATGAGTTCTATTTGCAAGAAAGAAGAATAATATGAGGCGCTAAACCGAATTTTTATGATAAGAGAATGTCACAGTTAATGATTGAAAGAGCTTCTACCTGTTTCAATATGCTTGTATCCTATGGCCACAAATGATTCTGCCGCCCTGACAATTTCTCTCTGAAAATCCTGGAAAAACAAGAAAAAAGTTACAAGTCGATGTGAACGAATTCAACAGGCATCAGATTTTGGAATGAAATGGGGGTTTAAAAAGCACAAAGTAGTGACTGAAGCACATTCAACAAGTTAAAATACCAATACAGTGAGTTAAAAAAAATAAATAAAAATAATAATTAAAAAAAAAATCTACCAGTAATAAAATGCAAAACCCGTGCATTACCTTTCCTGCGCGAGTAGATCTGTAAAGTTTCTCCAGTTGTTGATGTCTCTGCATCTCAATCTCATCTATTACCATTACATCTGAGCTTTCATAACCAGTCCCACTAAACTGCTTTATCACAGCCTGAAACCACCCAAAATACAAAAGCATAAGCAAGCCAGAAACTTTTTTTCTTTTTCTTTTTCTTTTTCTTTTTTCATATTAAAGAAAACAAACTAGAAAATACAAATTAGCATAGAAAGAATTCATGCTTAAAAACCTAACATAAGGTCAACTAGTAACAACTCTTGGGGTAATTTGGAATTTTACACCATTGCACAATGAATTTTTCATGGTTTGCGAATTGGACCTCAAACTTTTAATCTTAGCATTGAGGACCCCAAATTTGACAATCCTTGGCGAAGCAGTAAGTAACTAATGTTTTAACTCAAAATTTTCTGTAACTTCAAAAGAAATTTTAAACAAAATTTGAGATGTTTATTTCGAAATGACAAGCTAAATCAAGATGCGATCTTGGCCGCATCAGATAAGAATCAGTCAAATCCCAAGAAAATGAATCTAATTTCGATTGATTCAGCTGAATTTCATCATTAATTTCAAAGTTGCTCTCTCTTTTTCCGACATTTTCTTGGGAAACAAGAAGAAAATTTAGATCCAAACACCAAGTAGCGAAGAAACAACCAACTAATCTTCTTCAGAGTCAACTTCAGAACGAGAGAAACCAAAAAAGAAAAAGAAGAAAAAGCTCGATACTTGGAATTCTCTCACATTGTATCGGGAACCAAACAAAGTAGGAGAAAAAATGAAATCAGGAAAATGAGGAAATTAAACTCACCTGTTGTTGCTTGGCGACCTGCTCTCTGAGCTTGCTGGCTTGTTTCCGCAGAGCGTCCATGGTTGTAGTTGTTAAGCCCTGGAATCTTCCAGAGCAAAGAAGCGTCAGCGGACACGAAACGACGACGGATCGTCCGAAACGCGAAACCGAGAAGAGATGAAGAGGCTTCGAAGTTGAAGGTCTCTTTGTGTTGGGATCTGAAAGTCAAGAACTAGAAGATGGTCAGCATTTGCTTGCTCTTTTACACTCTCGGATTTAACACAAGCATGGGCCTAATAGATCTAAATCTGGGCCGTAAGGCCCGGTCCGATCTTATCGGACCGAAGGAGAAATCCGGGTCGTGATCGTGCCATTCCAATGCCTCGCCAGTTAGATACTTAGGAATTCTCTCACACTGTCTATATATATATATATATATATATATGTATATATATATATATATGTATATATATATATATATGTATATATATATATATATGTTCTCAAATTAAAAAATCCATTGAATATAATTATATATAAAATGGAAAAACTAAAATTTAAAAGACATGTTATAGGATAGTAGGGATTTGAGGTAAATAGCTAAGAAGTTTTCTAACATATGATGAAGTTTTTTAAAAATTAGTTAAAAGTTATAACCAATTCATTTTTTTAAATAGTTAATCATTGATTAACTACATAATATTATTAATTTGATAAATCATTAGTTTTTAAGTCAATCATTAATTGAATAAATATAGAAAAAAATGACAAACGACTATTTTGTTAAATAAACAAAAAGTTCCATCATCTGTTAGATTAGGTGACAAAAATAGGTCACGGAACCTAATTTTTCTACAATTTATCATGTAGAATATGCTAATGTTTGTGCTAATTTTGACACACTATTGCAAAGCAAACCTCAAGATGTGCATGCTTGGAGATGCTGCAAGAACCTGTTCCTAACACTGACATGCTTTAACTTAGCTTTTCTAATATTGCTTCCACTGCTTTAGGGTCAGTTAGGAGAATTTTTGGAGATAGGCTTTCAAAAATTAGGTTAGAAATATGTATTTAGGAGGTCTTTTGAAAATAAACTGTGATATATAAAATAATATAAAAAATTTGAATGTGTTCAGAAAAAATATACAAAATCGATAATGTTTTGTTCGTTTTGTCATTGTGAGCACCTTGATATAAGAATCATCTTATTTTAACGTGAAATAAGAAAATTTTAAAGTTTGAATTTTTTGAAAATAAATAAAAGAGAAAATGAAATATAAAATTGGGAGTTTCAGATCAGACAATAAACACCGTCTGTTGTCCGCAGCAGACGGGACCTTAGCCTTTTTCCTACCCCACTAAGTTGTGTCGACATAACAACAACCATTCAAAAAGCATATAAGTTGTAGAAAAAAGCTAGTTTCCATATTGACTAATCAAAAGCAAGCTGGGTTGTAATAAGGTTTAATTATTGTTTGTGGCTGATCTCAAATACTTTCTCATGGTTGTACTCTTCAGATTCTCCTTAGCTCTCTCTCTTAAACTTTACCATTTGCTTTCTGTGGATCTTTGGCTGTGCAATCTGATCAACTGATCAAGAGAAGATCATATTCATGGCTGCCGATTTGATGGGTGGAGATCTTCTTTCTGCTTCCCTTCAGGTGCTGTTTGAGAAGATGGCTTCCCCTGAGATTGTCAACTACTTGACTGGCAAGAAAAGCTCCGGCTTAGATGTGCTGCTCAGAAAACTCAAGATCAAGTTATCGTCTGTTAATGCAGTGCTCCACGATGCGGAGTATAAGCAGATACGAAACCGCGGAGTGAAGGATTGGATCGATGAGCTTCAAGATGCTGTTTTCAATGCTGAGGATCTCTTGGCTGATATTGAAGCTGATGCTCTCCAACTCAACATGGAACCCGAGTCAAGAACCGGCCTAAGCAAGGTCAGTAACTTCTTCTCTTTTTGATGAAGCGGAAGCGTATAAACCTCAAAAATCCGTTGATTCGAAGAATACCGGACAAAGAGGACGCGAGTAGTTCGTTGATTCAATGGAATACCGAAAAACAAGCAAAGAGAATAACTCTAGGTTTTTTTTAAATTAATTCAACTGACTGAAAGAATACAAATGATGCCTTTATATAGGCAAGTGAAAATAGAACAAAAGAAACGATTCCAAACTAAACATAGAAACTAAAGAAAAAGGAAACTAACTTATAACTTATTCTAGGAAACTAACGTAAAAGGAAACTAACGTATTCTGTAATACCATGCAAAAATCAAATAACACACTAGTCAAAAGCAAATAACAAACTAGTAGAAGTCTTAAAATAGCAACAAATCTGCCTTCGTATCCTCACGCTGCATTAGTCCCACCGGGAAGAGAAAGATTCGGCCTCGAATCTGCAGTGGTTTCATTGTCACCCAAAAAGGGACTAAGTGTTTGACGTTGAAAACATCAGAAGTACGTACATCAGGCGGAAGACGAAGTCGGTAAGCGTTGGAATTAATTTTATCAAGGATCTCCAAAGGACCAATCTTGCGAGCTTGCAACTTATTGTACTCGTGAGCAGGAAAATCTTTTGTAAGAACAGTCCAAACCAAATCACCTTTGTCAAACTCAAGATGACGGCGACCCTTGTTGACGGAAGCCTTGTATTTAGCCGTAGAAGCGACTAAGTGGTCATAGGTTAATTGATGAATACGTTGAAGATTCTCTACAAAGTCAACGGCCTTACCATGCAAACGAATCTTGTCGGGTAAAGGAGCAAGATCAAGAGGGCAGCGAGGAAGTATGCCATAGACGAAACCGGTATCGTGCATTGCTGCTTCGAATTTGGAACGCGTAAGGAAGAACACTACCTTTGACGACTCAGGAGAGGTAGGTGGAGTAGATTCGGTTGGCTGGAGGAAAAGTGTGTGCTTAACTGGTTTTGTTTCAGTGGACAGTCCGTGAGGTTCCTTTGAGGGCAAAAGGATGATGTTCTTGTCTTGGAATTGAAAGCTGTAGGTGTTAGCGCGGCCATCATGAACTACCTTTCTATCAAATTGCCACGGTCGTCCCAAAAGAATGTGGCACGCATCCATAGGAACAATATCACAATAAATCTTATCTCGATATGTTGCTCCGACGGAGAAGGAAACGAGAGTGCGTCGAGAAACTTGGACTTCCGATCCTTGTTTTAACCAAGCTAACTTATATGGTGTGGGATGGCGTTCCGTTGCTAAAGCTAGGTTCTTCACAGCTTCTTCAGATATAACATTTTCGCAACTTCCGGAATCTATGATGAATTTACACACCTTGCCGTTGATCGTGCATGTCGAACAAAAGAGACTAGTGCGTAACCATAAATTGTCGATAGTTTTAGGAGTTAGACAACTTCGTCGAACAACCAGTAAAGGTCCAGAATCCCCACTCACTTGCTCTTCAGGAATGCTGTCCATTGGTTCTTCATCAAAAGTAGGTCCGGCATCTATGTCAACAGTGAACTCATCGAGTCCTTCAGTAAAAAGGCCACGTCTACCCGACTTTGGGCAAGCAGTTTGTCGATGGCCTGGTTCTCCACAAGAAAAACAACGGAGGGCGGCGGGTCTAGAGGACGACACGTTCGTGGGTGTTGGAGAAGCGGGAACCGTTGTTTGTAGTGCGGGTTGTGTTGTTCCAGAATGATTGGAGGTGATCGGAATTGCAGTGGTGGCGGTAGGTGGAAGGCGACCTGTGGAGTTGTTAGAACTTGAGAACGAAGTACTTACATAGGCCGTTGTATTATGATTCTGTCGTTCAATCAACAAGGCCCTTTGATGGGCTTCGGATACAGTGACTGGGTCGAACAAGTTCAATACATGTTGGTACTGCGGGCGAAGGCCACCAATGAAGCGGGAAACCAATTGATCATTAATCTCGGCGATCTCGTTACGAGTTAGGAGCAGAAAAAATTCCTTGGCATATGCATCCACAGAGCGATTACCTTGGCGTAAATTTTGGAGGCGTTGATAAAGAGTGCGCGTGTAATTGTAAGGGAGAAAAGCTAGCTTCATATGTTTCTTCATCTTAGCCCAAGTCTCAATTTTGGCTTACCGGCACGAGAACGATTAACCTTAAATTGTCGCCACCAGGAAGCGGCATGGTTACGGAAACGAGTAGCAACGAGAGAGGCTCGTTTATGGTCTGGGACATCTTTGAAATCAAGTATCTCCTCCACTGCACCCAACCAATCCAAAAATTCCTCAAGTTCGAGAATTCCATGGAATTCCGAGAGGTCGACCTTAATTCCAAGTTCCCAGCGTCGATCGTCGACAAGGGCGTTGGCGCGATGGGGAACGACTACCGGAACTGGTTGAAGTGGCGCGAACGGGATGACATCAACGTTGTCATCAGCGGCAACTGGGGGAGGAGCAGCAAGGTGAAGGGCGGCCATCTGTTGTTGCAAGTCAGCGATTTGCGATCGAAGTTCTTCCATCTCGTCAGGTCGGCGTCGGGGAGGCATGGCTATGGGTCGAAGCGAAACCTGTCTCTGATACCAACTGATGAAGCGGAAGCGTATAAACCTCAAAAATCCGTTGATTCGAAGAATACCGGACAAAGAGGACGCGAGTAGTTCGTTGATTCAATGGAATACCGAAAAACAAGCAAGAGAATAACTCTAGGTTTTTTTTAAATTAATTCAACTGACTGAAAGAATACAAATGATGCCTTTATATAGGCAAGTGAAAATAGAACAAAAGAAACGATTCCAAACTAAACATAGAAACTAAAGAAAAAAGGAAACTAACTTATAACTTATTCTAGGAAACTAACGTAAAAGGAAACTAACGTATTCTGTAATACCATGCAAAAATCAAATAACACACTAGTCAAAAGCAAATAACAAACTAGTAGAAGTCTTAAAATAGCAACAAATCTGCCTTCGTATCCTCACGCTGCATCACTTTTTATGATTCAACTGATCGAGAGAGGAAGGCCGAGATCGAGGAGATTCTTGGGAGGTTGGAATATATTGCGAGTCAAAAAGATATCCTTGGTCTGAAAGAGCTGGTTGTTGGGAAGAACTCGTCATGGAGATTACCTTCTACGTCTCTCGTTGAAGAATCTGGTGTTTATGGCAGAGATGATGACAAGGATGTTATAATCAAGTTGTTGCTGTCAAATGATGAAGGTAGTGGTAAGATAGGCGTAATTCCAATTGTAGGCATGGGCGGGATTGGCAAAACTACTCTTGCTCAAGTAGTTTACAACGATGCTACCGTCAAGAAACATTTTGAACTCATGGCATGGGTTTGTGTGTCTGAAGAATTTGATGTTTCTCAGGTCACTAAAACAGTGCTTCAGTCAGTCCCTTCGACTAGTTCGAATGCTGTCTCTAACCTTAATTCACTACAAGTTAAGTTGAAAGAGAGGTTAACGGGACGGAAGTTCTTGATTGTTTTGGATGATGTATGGGATGGGAATTATGTGGATTGGGAGGTCATGAGGTTGCTTTTTGTAGATGGATCTCAAGGAAGCAAGATTGATGTTACAACGAGAAGCAAAAAGGTTGCGTCTATCATGGGAACTGTTTCAAGCCATCATTTCAAGGAATTATCAAATGAAGCCTGTTGGGAACTGTTTGCAAAGCATGCTTCTGGAATCGGAGACTTCACTGCAGATCCAGAACTTGAGAGAATTGGCAGAGAGATCGTACGCAAATGCAAAGGCTTGCCACTTGCTCTAAAACACTTGGAGGGCTGCTGCGCTCTACGTTGGATGTTAGAGAATGGGAGAAAATATCGAAGAGTGACATTTGGGAATTCACGGATGAGCAGAGCAAAATTCTTCCAGCTTTGAGATTGAGTTACCATTATCTCCCGCCACCCTTAAAACGGTGCTTTGCTTATTGTTCAGTATTCCCCAAAGACAGTGAAATTGAAAAGGAGGACTTGATCTTGCTGTGGATGGCGGAAAATCTTCTAGAGCAGCAGCAGAGAAGTAAGAGAATAGAAGAAGTGGGTGAGGAGTACTTTAATGATTTAGTATCTAGATCATTTTTTCAACAAAGTAACTCCTGCGAATCCTACTTTATTATGCATGATCTTATTGTTGATTTGGCGCAATTAGTAAATGGAAAAATTCCATTTCCGCCTAGAAGCAAACAAAATTTGGATGATGAAACATACACGTCAACTAACACGTGATCTGATACGGCAAAACTTGAGGCAGAATTTTTCCAAATTGTCCAATTTATTTCTGAAGCTACTCATTTGCGCTCTATTGTTATACCATATAATTATGCGTTTGATAAGAAAGTAGAAGATAGTTTGTTGAAGGCGAAGCATCTGAGAGTTTTGTCTTTGCCTGGTCCTTTCTTGAAGTTGAATTTACATGATTTCATAAATGAACTCAGGCAACTTCGCTACGTGAACCTTTCGCAGACTTCAATTGAAAGATTGCCTGAATCTTTAAGCAAGTTGCACAATTTACAAACGTTGAAGTTGGCAGCATGTCTTCGTCTCACTTTGCTGCCTACAGATTTCAATCGTCTCATTAATTTGAGATATCTTAATGTTGAACTCAGTGGCCTTGTGGATATGCCAACGAAAATGGGTAAACTGAAGAGCCTCCAGAAGTTAAGTACCTTCATTGTGGGGAAAGATGGCGGAACAAAAATTGGAGAGTTGGGGGAACTTCCTGTAATACCAAGTATTTCTGTATTTACACAATTTCTTTTATTTTAAGAGATTTGTACAAATTTTTAAGATACGCATGAAAAAGCCGATTAAGGGTTTTTATTTCGTTTTTGTGAGTTTTATGATATTTTGAGACTCGAAAATGATTGCTTAGTCAAGAAAATGACCTTTTAGGCGAAAAGGAGCGAAATCGCCAAAATTTGCATGTTGGTCAAAGTTTGACCGAAAACGCCGACGGTTGACCAAAAAGTCAACTGTTGACCACGGGAGTCAAAATTTGGCGGTAAAGTCAGCGGTTGACAAGAAAGTCAATGGCGGACGAGAAAGCCAAAGATTGACCCGAAAAAGTTAAGAAAAAAGCTGTACGACTTAATAGTTCGCAGTATAGTATTGTACTGCATAAAGCTATTTTTATGATTAAAATGATATGTTTAGAATTCAAAACCACCATAGAAAATCAAGCACAATAATTAGAATATTTTGGGCCAAGTGGTTCCAAGTTAAGAAAAAGTTTTTATACAGTCCATTTAAAAACAGGTGAATTTTGGACTGCGGTTCAATTAACTAATACTGCGTATAAGAGGAACCAGTATTGGAATTACCTGTGGTAATTAAAAAATGGATTATTTAAAGGTGAATAGTGGCAAACAAGCCTTAGTGAGGCTTACCTCACTAACTTTATAATTATTGCATCATATTAATTAATTAGTTAGTTAGAAAGTAAAATTTAGAACCTTCCTTTGGTTCCACCCAAGCAAAGCCGACCACCTCACCCCCTCCCCTTGTATAATCTGATTTTTTTTAGGGACCACATGGTGCAATTTTAAGGAGTTCAACCTCTATAAATAGGGGTGGATTAAATCAAGGAAAAAATTACAAAACACAACTAAACTCTTGCAATTTTCTTGCTTGAACAAAACCGGTTTTGAGTGTGAAGGAGAGGAAGGATTTGCAGCCAAGATTGAGGAGGAAATAGAGTGAGAGGATCGGATTTGTGGAAGGAAAGCAAGGAGAGAAAAAAAATTTGGAAAGTTTGGATACCCATTTTTCTTCCTAGGGCCGGTTGTGGGAGCTAAGGAGGAAGAGAGGAAAATTTTGTGGAACCAAGAGGGATTAGGATTTTTAGGGTTTAGTTCTCTACTTTGAACAGCCAACAAGAGCTCAAAAAAATTTGGTACATATCTTAGCCAAGAAGGCTGAAAATAGGGAGGAAAAGAGCAAGGGAGCAAGCCAAGGTTTTGGTCAGTTTTGGGAGCTGTTTTGGCCAGTTTTTGGGAGCTGTGGTGGCTGATTTTCAAAGCAAAGGAGGCGGCAAAAGTTGGACCATTTTGGCAAGAAAAACCGGCAGCTAAGGGAGGAGCAAAGGGAAGATCAACTAAGTCAAATTCTTGGATCCAAAGCAAGGTGCAAACCCTTGATTCCAAGCTTTTAGTTTAAATTTCAATTAGAGAAATTTAAATGTATTAAAGCCTTGGTTGTATTGAGCATAAGCTCATTGGTTTCTCTTGCTGCCCTAGCTTAGAAATTAGGGTTTGTGCTTGAAAATTTAGGGTTATGTTGGTGGTTGTTAATATGCATGCTAGGTATTGTTGTTTTGTTTAGGTTTTTGTATATTTGTGCAAAATGTTCATGTAAATGTGTTGTTGAATGTTGAACGTTAGAAAACGTCCCTGCATGTTTGAATTAGGCTCCCGACGTGTTCGGTTGAGGTAGGGTGAACGTAATAGGACGTAAGCGAAATCGAAACCGAAAAATGGCTTTCTCGGGTAAGGTTTGCCCAGTCTCGGGAAAAGCAAATTTTAAGGCCCGTAGAGGCCGAATTAGGAGAAACTCAAAACACGAAAGTTGTAGATTAGGGTTTTTCCTAGGGGGACACGCGATCAGTTTTTCAAAATAAGGCTCCAATGGCCTTGGTTTTCTGCAAAAACCGAACCTGACCTGCCCAGGAACCATACACGAACAGAGTTAGTTCAACACAGATTTTGGACAGGTTAAGGTCCAAACTGGATTTTACGTTAAACACAGAAGTTGTAGGGTTCTGTGATAGCTAAAACTTTCGTGAAGACAATTTTTCCAAAATCGGCTTAGATTTTTAAATGAAATTGATTTTCAAAGATGATACAGAAATGGGGAGATTTCTGTACAAGATTTTTAGAAATGGTTCAGAAAAGGGTGTTTTTGTGTTTTAATGATTAACTGGCATTATAAAACTGTTCCAAAGGCAGTTTTTAATAGTCGATGATTTTTACAATTTTACCTTATGATTTTCCAAATTTAAAAAAAAAAAAAAAAAAAAAAAAGGGGATTTTGTGCCAAAAACATATGGTTTTCTAGAAAGAAAACACAAATGAATTCTTGGGATTTATAGTCAAAAATAATAATCCGAATAAGATAGATTTGAACCTAAGGATTACTTAAAATAACCAAATAGGTTCACGTAACGCAAAGTAAGGAAATATAACTACGGTTATATAAGAATGTTGGCTTACCAACAGTTCTAATCCTTACTCTTTTTGTCGATAACAGAATACGATACGCAACGGTGTCCCAGCAAGCTTGAGCTGATAACTGGACACAGCAGTTTTAAACAAAGTAAGTACAACCACCGCCTACAGCATAGGCTTTAATTTGATACTTGCCCAAGTATGCTCTAAATGTATGCTTTATTGTATGTTCTGTAGTGTTGCATTGCTGTGTTATTTATATGCCATGTTAATTACATGTTTTATATTAGGTGTTAAGAAAAGTTTTATGCTATGTTTTATGTGTAAAATGCTATGTTTTATGTGTAAAATGCTATGGTGTAAAATGCTATGTTTAAGTATATGTCATGAAATGTTAGAAACATGTTAAGATTAATACATGCTATGATTTAGTTGTGTGAAACATCACGAAGTATGTTCACCAATAATAAGAATGGAATCAAGTGTAAGATAAAGAATGACATGAAAATAAGTAAGTTACTTGTGTCGTATCGACCCGCGTAAGGTCGGGTTGGACTATGGATTGAGTTGGAAAAAGATTGGCCACCCCAACCAATTCATAGTTGCGCGCCCGGTATGAACACTATAGGGCCTATATGTTAAGTTAAGTTAAGTAAGCAAGTTATGTACAATAAGAAAGAATAAGAAAGCATAATTGGCTCATGCATATGTAGGATAAGTTACGATAAGTTAAGTTAAGTAATGCTATGTTATTGTTTGTTATGTTAGTTAGATATATTGTTTTGTGTCGTGTCGCGGTATAGGATGGTTGTACTTGCTGAGCGAAAGCTCACTGTCTTACGTTTATGCTGTAGGTAAGCAACCTGCCAGCAATTGCTGATGCAAGATGGAGAGGCGAGGCTTGGCGGACTGTGAACTGTGGGAAATGTAGAACCGCTATGCGTTTTGAATTTATTTTATTTACGTTTATTAAATTGAGATATGCTAAACAACTATTGCCTATTAATTGTTATATTTTATGTACGCTCTCGTGTGCGAGTCACACTGTAAAAAAAAAAAAAAAAAATATTTCCGCTGTTTATGTCGATTAAGTATGTATGAAATATACGTAAGTATGTATGGTAACGGCCTGTGCTAGGCGGGTCGTTACACTTGCAGATCTAACCGGTAAACTTCACCTTAAGAAATTAAAGAATGTAGTCAAAGCAGAGGTAGCATTGGAGGCCAAATTGAGGGACAAGAAACTTGAGGAGTTGGAGTTGGAATGGGATTATAATTATGAAACAGACGACACGGAACATGAAAGGGTTGTGCTTGACAATCTGTTGCCTAACACGTCGTTGAAGAAGCTTTTGATTAGATGTTATGGAGGCACAAAGTTCCCAGATTGGTTAGGTGATCAGTCATTCTACAATATAGTTGATGTACAACTTTCTGATTGTAAATATTGCTATATCTTGCCACCACTTGGGCAGCTATCGTCCCTCAAATCTCTTTATATTGGAAGATGTCGTTCAATAGCGAGGGTGGGTCCTGAATTTTATGGGAATAGCTCATCAAGTGTAAAGCCATTTGCATCATTGGAAAGCCTTTCGTTCGACAGTTTGTCAAACTGGGAGGAATGGTTAGTCCCGGATGAAGCTTTCCCAATGCTAACTAGACTCTCTGTATATAATTGCAAGAAGCTTATTGGAGACTTGCCTTGCTTCCTTCCATATTTAACGGTGATTACCATCGATGTGTGTCCACAGCATGCGTGTTCGCTCCCAATGATTCCAAACTTCGGTATGGTAGCTCTTTGTAGATGTGAGATGATTACTGGATATAATCTTTTTGAATCATTTGGGTGTCTTGAAGTCCTGGAAATCTGCAAGTCTCTTGACTCAACAACATGCAGGTCTCTTCCCGCTAGCTTGAAAAGGCTCAAGTTCTATTGGTGCAAGAATTTAGAAATTCCGCCGTTTCACTCATATGACTGCCCCAATCTGACTCAACTTTGGATTTACAAGTGCAAAAACGTTATCACCTCCAGAATGAGCAGGAATTTGCAAGGACTTCCCAAGCTAACAAGATTTAGCATTACTAATTGTACATTTGATAGTAATTTGGAGTCATTTCCAGAAGAAGGGCTGCAGCCTAGCATTATCGCAGAGCTTGAAATCGATGGACTTGAATGGCTTAAAACCCTGGACAGCAATGGACTTCAACAACTCACCTCTTTAACTTCGCTTTCCATCAAATTTTGCTGTAACTTGCAGACAATTACAGAACCAGGGCTTCCTTCCTCTCTTCAAACGTTGAAGTTAAATTACCGTCCTTTGATGAAGGAAAAGTGCGAGCGGGAGAGAGGGGAGTACTGGAACAAGATTGCTCACATCCCCAACATTACCTACGATGGTAAACGTATATAAACAAGCCCACTCCTTCACCGATGAACTTCCAATCAAGATCCAGGTACTAGCTGTTCATTATTTGTTTTGTCTTTGTTCGAAAAGTTTTAGTAGCTAAACCTCTTTCTAACTCTTTTCAATTTGCTTTCTTTTTTTGTCATTGAGCATGCAGTCAGTCCTGCATCTTCACTCCGTAGATTGGCTCAATAATTTTCGGTCACGCAACATGCTAAAATAGTTCTTTCAGGTTTGGTATACTAATTGCTCTTGTTAACTCTGTTATGTTCTTGCATAATATGATCTCTCTTTACTCTTATTGGTTATGAGACTTTTCATGTTCGTTTGATGACCTTTTGTATTTTATTTTCTCACCCAGAAGTAACTACGAACAGAAATTTGTCAGTCAGTTCTCAGCAAAAGAACCGTGAAACCCGGTGCTAATGGAAACTGTAAGTTTGTTGTGGTGGAAATTCTACCATGCTTTATTCAATCCCATTAGATGTCAAATAATGAATGTGCTATGTTTGTTTGTTGGATGTTTTATAGCAGCAGAAACAAGAATCATTTCTGTAGTCTTTACTCTGGTGGCTCGGTCCCATTTGCAAAACGGCGGTGCACTCATTCATGGTGATCATTGGAATTTTGGTCAAAGCGCAACATTGGTGATAAATTTCTGTAAAACTCTAGGACATGAGCGTGGAAAGCGACCAATCAATGCTAGTTCTACAGAAAAGTTTCAATTGATCTCCCGGGAAAACGATGAATTCGAAAAGTGTTGGGAGATGCTTACAACAATGGGTGCAAAAACTGTTTTAAGTTGTGAAGGTCATTAATTGTCCTCTAATTGTCAACCATGGAAGGCTAAAGACGTAATCTTCCAGTAGTTTTGTCATGTGTTCATACCAAGGTAAGTGAAAATTAGTACGAAAATCTTGAGTTCTTTTACTTGCTCATCTTTTCTTGAATGATTGCATATAGGATTAAGTATATATACTTCTCTAGGAATTTCTTGGAGCTGTGTATAGGAGGCATCCGAGAAGTGAAATATGTCCGGCGACTGCTAAACTAAGGTACGATTACCGAGATTTCACGGTATGAAATTCATTGTCTGTAAACGATGAATGCTACGTGATATCGAATTTAAGAATAAAAAATGTATCTCAAATTAAAAATAAAAAAAAGGGACATGCATGCATACAAGTTGGTACAAAGATTTTTGTTAGGCCAAAAACACGGAGAGAACTCCTACATAGAAATTTGAAAGTGTTAGTAGATCAATGCTCGAAGTAATGGATGCGAAACCTTAAGTTAAGATGATCCTCTAGTTGCTCACAATCATGGTTTGTCGCCCTCCTTCTCAATCGAGCATTTCATATTCAATTGTATGTACAATAACTGATATCGTCTCTAATGCTGACTGGTCATTGGCAAATAGAGCAAAGGTGGATCTACATTTTCTGTTCGATTTTTGGTGTCTCAAATTTGTCAAAACTAATAATATTATATCATATCATCTTAAAAAGTTTAAAATGCTTTATAGCTTATTTTTTATATGATAAGATCTAGCTTCTTTTAATGATGTGTCAAACTATAATTAGTTATACACTATTTAGGACACCAAAATTAGACAGGAAATGTCAATCCGTCGGACGGATCCACATCCTCTATCTAATTTTTGGTGTATAAATGTTTGATCAATAGTACTGAATCTGCCATCATGGAATCATTGCCAAAGGATTCTGAAATTCCAAGGAGAACAAAAGGATGCTGATTTCTATTTGTGAACCTTACTTGGTCGTTACCTTGTTAAGAGTAAACAGCTCAAGTACCTTGGCCAGAGCTCTCAAAGCCTCTGTGAGAAAAATGGGACATAATATTAATGATTGGTGAAGTGCCAAGTCAGCAGTTCTTGATGTCCAATAGGAAGACAAAGAAGACAAAATTTATGCTTTGTTTGGTATTTAAGTTTAACTCAAACTAAACTGTATTTTTTCATCTCAGTTTTTATCATTTTTTTTTTAAAAAAAGTCAACAAAATTTATAGTTAATTTTTAAAAAGTTAACCAACTATAATTTAAAAATTCCTTCTCCAACTAGTAATTGTTAGACGAAGATCAAATATGGGAATTGTAATTAACTGGTAATTTCAAGGAAATTCAAGTGAACTATAATTAGCAATACACTTGGTTGGAGAGATGAACCATCATTATCACAATGATATGACCATTAAGAAATAAATTGAGGAAATATGATTTTTTTTGAAATAGAAATTATCGTTCAATATAAAATGAAATACAAATATCAATATTAAAGATAAAACAATCATGTGGTACAAGAGACATAACCCTCGACTACGACCGATTCCATCAGTAAAATTTGATGAAGCTCAATAAAGAGGACATAAGTCGAGTCTCATTGACGGGAAAATTCATCGAATTTCTCGACAATCCTATAATCAAGCATGTATAAAGCTCTTTTTAAAAAAAAAAAATCTACAATCGATGGAATATTCCAATCGATCGAGAGACATTCGCTCGCAGTACAGAGACTACAACAAACTCCGTTTAGCTATAACACTAGCAGAACCAATAGACATATACCGCTAGAAAAGAACTTAACCGAAAACTACACACAAAAACAAACTGGAAGTGGGGGAACTACTTCCTTTATTTCAAAATTAAAACTAAAACACAAGAACAAACCATTAATATAATTTAAAAAAATCAACTGCAAAATTCTCGCCCTACGTGAAACAACCACTCCACTGCACGTCACAACTCGGGGAAAATAATCAGCTCGAGATAAAAGATCGTCGCACCTACCATCGGACAAGGTATCGCTGGATCCCAAACCACCAAAAGCTTGTCGGCTAGATCTGATCGAGAAACTCCCATCTAGAACCTTCCGACTCCATTCCTGCCGAAATTGTTGAACCGCCGATCACCCTCGCCAGCCACAACAACGGTGGTGGTGGAAGTCCCACACCAAAGGAAATCCTAAATATGAGAAATTTGAGAGAGTAATGGAGAGAAAAGGAAACCTTAAAAGCTCCAAATAAATTTCCTTCAGGAAATATGGTTTTTGGGAAAATTTGTGTTGCGTTTTTTTTTTTTAAGTGAAATAATGTTGTGGTGATAAATCATAAAGCCTGTAGTTAAATTAGAAATTAAAAAATAAAAATTTAATTATATAATTAGATTAAATAAAAGGATTATTTACGTTATAAAATAAAAGGAATAGATAATTATATATAATTTATAAACCCTCATTTATAAGTATTTTGTTATCAATTAAAATTTTTTTTTTTGGAACTCAAGGACAGGGAGATTCAAATTCCATCTTATAATTTAGTATGGTATGAAATTACTACTAAATGATGCCTGCGACCACATTAAAACGGTGTATATGAGGCTATCAAATTAGCTACTACGTAATTTTATGTTTAGGTTTTCCTATGGTTACAATATTATGAAATTTATTTGAGTAGTGTTAGGGGTATTAATTTTAATCTTAACTTTTTGATTACCAACACACATGTCGTATTTTTATTAGTGTATGCAATAAATTGATGTAACAATGTTTTAAATACTTATCACTAAAATAATGATAACTCATATGCTATATAAATTAGTATTTAAAAGTTGGGATTAAAATTTGTGTTTTTAACTTTTTTTTTTTCTTTCTTAAATTCTAATTTCACTATTTTAGATTTTGCCTCTTAACTATCCTTAAAATTGTTATCAATGAAAACGACGTACCGTTTATCTTACTTTGCATCTAAAAAAAGACGACATGCAGTTTATATGCCAAGTTGAACTACGTAAAGAAGCAAGCCGGGTAGGATGAAGGACCGGACGGGTCACGGGCCGTGCCTGGCCGACCCGATAGGGAAACTTACAATAAATAACAATAAATAACTTATTTTAAAAATACTAGAATTTATAACTGTAAATAGTAATTTTATTACATAAATGAGCAAATAGATAATTTACCTAATAAATTTGTTATTACTTGTTCTTTTTCTAATAATTTTAGTATTATATGAGTATATATATAATTACTTACTAAATATATTATGTATTGCTATTTATTTTCTATTTTTAATAATTTTATTAGGCAAAACGATTGTATAGATAATTTACTTAATAAATTTGTTATTATCTTTAACTTGGGATAGAGAAATTTGAACCATGCACCTTTATTAATAGAGTCAAATATGATATTATCATTAGATTATATCTGTAATCATATAAATTTATTATTTATTACTATTTATTTTCTATTATAATAATTTTTTTAAGTACGTGTAAATATATAATTTACCCAATAAATTTATTAAAATCCATATAAGTTTTGAGGGTGAGAGACCAAACTGTCAAATGATGATGATGACGATGGTGAAGACAATGATGATGATGATGATGAATTCATACATATATAAGAAGTTTTAATATTCATTACTGTGCACTTAGATTTCGTCCAAAACGTTTAGTTTTGGACGATTTTTCTTTTTTTGTCCTTCTGTTTTCTTTTTTTTTTTTGGCCCAATTTTTTTTTTTCATTCTAGTCTTTTTTTTTTGTATTGATATACTTTTAATATTTTAGTCATTTTATCTTTTTGATCATTTTTCATATCTCTTTTTTTTTTTCAGGTACTTTATTTATTTTTTGGGTGAATTTTTTTTTTTTTTGTCCTTCAGTTATCTTTTTTTTTTTTTGCCCAATTTCTTTTTTTTTATCATTTTAATCCTTTTTTTCGTATTTGTATATTTTCAATATTTTAGTCCTTTTATCTTTTTGTCTTTTTTAATGCTTTTTTTTTTCAAGTACTTTTTTTTTTTTTTGTCTAATCATGTACGTCGTTCATGCTTTAAACTAGTTTTTAAAGAAATATTAATAAATCATCATGCTGCTTAACACCTTTTTTTTTTTTTTTTTCCTTTTAAATAAAGCAACCATTTTTTAATGCATGTGTGATCGAGAAAGTCAAAAGGAAAGAAAATGAGAAAACGAGGCGTTTTCCGGGTGGACAGACCCTGTCTCCTAGAATTATTAGCGTTGTGATTAATTTGGTCCTTAAACGTTTGTTTGCCAATTAGTCCTTGAACTTAACTCCTTTTTTTTTTTTGGCAGTTTTTTTAAATAATGTAGAGGACAAAATCAACAATCAATTTATTCAAGGACAAATGACAGATTTGAATATTGTTTTGACGTAGATCCATACCTAGGATTGATATTGCGATGAACATGTAAATAAAATACAAAAAATAGATGATAGAGATGAGATTTATAGTGGCACGTCTTAATTAATTGGTTACGTCCTTTGTGAGTGCTAAGGTTTTCACTTTATTATATGGAGAGAATCACAAGTACAAGAGAATTTCAGAAAGTTTAAAATGAACAACAATGGATAAAAAATAAAAAAATAAAAAATTAAGTGTTTCAGAGTCTTTGGGAGGATATGACAAAGTTGAAATTGTTTATCCTTCACCATAGTTTTTGCATCCTCTCCTTATTCATTATGTTTGACCAACAAGAATAAGGCACGTTTGGAACAATTCGAAATTAGAGTTTTATAGGTTGGAATAACGTGCATTTACTTGAAATGTGAATTAGAAATGATATTACAAAAAAAAAAAAAAATTATATATCAAATAAACTAAAAATTTCAAATGTGTTTGAAAAGAAAATATGCAATATGAATTTTTCTTTTATTTATCTCGTTATTCTGTGTGATTTAAAAAAATTTCATTAACTTGAAAACTGAAGAGAAAGAAAGTGAGACGTAGATTTGAGAATATTGAAATTGAATTGCAAAACTCTGCCTGTGGTATTCCAAACAGCATCTAAATATTAGCTGATCTCATATGTCAACTAGAGACCCTAAACCGAGTGCAACACATTATCATCTTTAGGTGATTTGTTCATATTAGTTATACCGCGAATTTCTAATCACCATTCTATCACTTAATAAATTTTATTTTTATTCAAATTTTATTTGATTTGAGTACCAAAATAGCTTAGCTTATATTTGGTAAGAAGAAAAGAAAACAAGAGGGAAAGGGAAAATGGAAGTGAAAGAAAATAAGAGGGAGACAAAATATTTGTTTTTCCTTTATGGTGTTTGATATCATGGAAGGAAAAAAAACTAAAATATTGTGTAATTACTATTTTATTTATTTACACATATATATTATTTTACTTTAAAAAAAGTGATAAAAAATAATTTTAATAGTTATTTCACAGATTTTAATTTTCCTCTCACTTTTAGAGGAAATAAAAAAAATAAATCACATTACAATATTTTTCATCATATTTTCTTTTTCCCTCTCTTTTTACTCGTATCAAATAACCAACTCAAATAATTTTCTTCCACTTTATTCTCTAAACATGGTATTAGGGTAGCAAAAAAAGGTGGAAATGACATGACTCACAGATGTCTTGGATGCATCATATTTGATTGAAGACTATGAAAGATCCTGGGTAGCCAGAGGAGTCTTCGACAATCTTTATAGTACAATGCACAATTGGTATTTTACTCTCGTTTCGCACTTTTGTGTCTGCTAGTCGAAGAGTAGGCAAGCAAAATACTGTAAAAATAAAAAAATAAATAAAATAAATAGTCATGTGGTGAGTGTTAAAAATGTAATGTGACGACCGATAATTGTCATGCGACGACAATGGATATAGATATTATAGAAGTGTTATTTGTATTTTTAACATGTGGTAAAAGAAATTATTGAAGTGCACCAGATACACCAACATTTTTTTTGAATTCAATACTCTCTCTCACTATTTAAGGGCCGAAGAATGTATTTTTAACTGAATAAAGTGTGAAATTACTAATTATATCTATAATTACAATTTAATATTCTCATCTTACCTAATTAATATTCCAATATTATTAAAAAATAAGCAAATACATTTATATAAATAAAGGATTTAAAAAATAAAATAAGAATGCTCTCTCTCTTCCATAAATAATGCGATCATAGCCTCGTTTGACTAGAGGTGAGCTTAGGTCATAACAAGCAGGGAGATATAATTATCCAAAAAAAAAAAAAGAAGACATTCCTGTCAATCCGATTTCTTGAAAAGTAAAAGAGAAGCAATTCCCATACATTTATTGGGATATTAATATTTGACAAAATTTATGATAAGAATTTTATTTTTACTCTACTAACAGATATTTTATTTAATTATTAATTTATTTTTTTAATAATATAATCTATAAATATCTATACTACAAATTGTATGGGACAACATGTATAATTATTTTTGATTATAAATTAAACAATTAAAAAATTGATCTAACAATTAATAAATAAAATAATAATATCTATTAATTGAGGTGAAATCATTCAGTGGATCAAGTGTATCACGTCATCGTATTTATGTGGTATATCCATCTAATAAAAATTTAACATTTGAGTGTTTTTTTTTTTTTTCCATATCATCTTTTTGTTTTATTTTCCTCTTTTTTAATGTGCAATATATTAGTTATCAACTCAAAACTATCATAAATATCTCACCTAAATCTTATCATAATCAATTCAATTTAAATAAATATCATATTTTTTACTTTTTGATATCTTTTAATATATTTAATTAATTTTTGCTTAAAAAAAATTAAGGAACCATATAATCCCATATCCACGATAATGAGGAACCTCCTCATTCAACTAGAAGTTCTGCAAAACAAAGATAAAATCGTTAGGAAAAAAAAAAAAAAAAAAGATGAAGTTCCAATTTTACCTATTTTATTTAACTCTTTTTCTTTTAATTTTGTAGACAATGGAGCAAAATATGAATTTAACATGTGGGGTTTGGCCAAGCACAGAGAAGATGGAGAAAGTTATTATTATTTTTCTTAAATTCAAAATTGATTGGACCTTAACAAAATGTTTGTGGATAATACTTTGAAATTTAAAAGAGTGCATCCATATATTTAATTTTTGTATTGATTGGAGCTTTTTCAAACACATTTTATTTATGCAAATTTAAATGTCATGTTTTTGTTTTTGTTTTAGTTTTTTTAAAATTAAACTCTATTTTCGTTGATTTTGGGATCAAATTTGTAGTTGTGGTACTTTTTTTATTTCCTGAAAGCAAAAATTAATTAAATGTTTAAAGTTTTATTTATTTTTTGAAAAAACAAAAAATAATTAAATATATCAAATGATGACATAAAAGATGATATTAAAATCTTTTTTTTTTTTTTTGGGGAAGCTCAGAGCTTTCAAATTTTTTTTTTTTTTTTTTTTGTTTTGTTTCCTCACAGTTTTATCTATGTTTTGCTGAACTTCAATTTGAATGAGAAAGGTTCCTCATAATCGTGGATGGGAGATGCGGTTCCAAATTTCTTTCTTTTTTTAAGCAAAAATTAGTTAAATATAGTAAAAGATATACAAAAAAAAAAAAGGTGATATTTATTTAAATTGAATTGATTATGATAAGATTTATGTGAGATATTATAGTAATTTTGAGTTGATAACTAATATATTACACATTAGGAAAGAGAAAAATAAAATAAAGAAATGACATGAAAAAAAAAACCCAAATATCAAATTTTTATTAGATGGATGTAACACATAAGCCTGATGATGTACTACACCTGATCTACTGAAAATGTCTCCTAATTGAGCATCTTGTTACATATTTTTCCTTTACTTTTATATTAGGATATTTATATTAGATTATAGTTATTTTTATTATTATAGAATAATGATAAATATCCTAATATTCCTTTTTTTTTTACTCCCTCTATTTTTGGTGGAGTAATCTGACAGCACTTACTTACAAGCTACCTCCATTAAAAATAAATAAATAAATAATAACTTGTGGTTAGGTCAGTCCCCACTAATAACATTATCATTGCATATGGCTTTTCATTTATTATTTAATATGCTCGTAATTAATTTCAAAGCATCTAATGCTGAAATTTATAGACTTTATGACAAAAGTGTAGTAGGTGCCAATAAGTACAATATTGAATATTCATTTTATGATATCCAACACTTTTGTTACTCTTCTATGTAACTTTTTTTTCACCAAACAACTTTTCACTTGGAGAAGCTAATGTCTTACATTTTGTGACCAAAAAGTTCACCTCAAAAAGATTTTAAAAAATTAAAAAATTTTATATAGGAATTCTAGAAAGAATTACCATAGAAGCTCCCTTACTAGTGATTTTGCTCTCTAAAAATTATTTTTGGCTTTATAAGTCTAATGTTAAAGTTAAAAAGACTTAAAAACCTTTCTAAAAGCTTTAATTAGATTTTATAAACTTGACTCCAATATTCTTATTGTTTGTTACAAAGTTAAACATCATTGTTGTCCTATTAAGTACTTTTAAATACAGGATTCACAAACTACCGAAAAAAATCACAAGTTTTTACTTATTTTTGGAGGAAAAACTCAAGTAAAAACTGTATTTTTGTATTACTAATAAATATTATTATTTGACTATCGGATTAACTTTTAACGGTTTAATCCGTGAATATTCATATTAAAAATTTGTAAAAATAATTATATAAAATGTCCATTTTTAGAATCTCGTTTTAAAATATGTCAATTTTTCAACAATATTATGTATATGTCTATTTTTTAAGAAATAAATATCTATAATACCTATTTTATCCTTTTACTATAATTGATATCATTTTATTTTTATACAGATTCTTTTATTTTCCTTTTTTTTTTGTTTTTTTTTAATTTTAATGATGAATATTTTTTGTCGATAAATGTGAATTACCTGTAATAAACCAAAATTAGTTATAAACATCAAAATAATTATAAGAAATATAAAATATTTACTATAAAGATGATATTTCATACTAAATAATAAACACAACACAAACTATTTACAATAAAAGGTTGATGAGTATTCATACTTTTCAAATAAAAAACCAATGAATTCTTTTTGAAAAAACCTATTTGTTTATGTAATCCACTATAAATCAAATGGTTATCATTTATGTCTTAACCAAATAAATTGAAAAATAACACAATAAATGAAATCAAATTCTTTATTAAAAAAATTCTATCATTTATATAAATTAGTAGAAATGAAATCGAACATATCTTTATGATAAAGAAAGATTTATTATATGAAAAATATTTTTTTCTTTATTTAGCCTTTTCTCATTAGTGTGAAATCTGATTTTGAGAAAGTATTCTCTTTTTTAGTTCATTATGAATATTTACACCTTCTTTACAATAAATAAAAAAAAATTCAAAATTTTCTTCTCTATCAATTTTGTTTTTTTGTTTTTTGTTTTTGTGCAATATCATTAAATCAACTTTAGCCCTATTTGGTAAACATCTTAGATTCCTTTTTTTTTTTTTCCTTAGTCGTAATTTCTTTATTTGTTAATTCCCCATTCTTTATGAAAGGTAAAATTATCTTTATAATTACTCTTTTAGACATTTATGTAAATAAAAAGAACAATTGACATATTTTAAATCAATACATCTAATTTGGACATCTATGTAAATAATCCAAATTTGTAACGCGCGGTGTAGAACTACTCCAAAGCATACCGATGTAAAGTTAATTTAACAGTAAAATAATACTTATCAAAGGTAAGAATATAATTCCTATCATAGATTTTCTTTTTTTTTTTTCTTTCTTAAAAGTATCAGGAAAAAATAAAAATAAAAACGCCAAGGGGCCCCTTAGAAAGACACTAATACTATCGGTGAAGCTATTTTCATTTTCTTTATTTTAAAGATAATTTAATGCAATAAAGAGCTTTTCTTTTAAGTCGACATAAAGAGATAGAGACTAATCCAAAGAGTAATTGACTTAAATGGTTCCTAAACTATTTAAAATGTGATGATTTGATCCCGTTTTTTAAATTTTGGCCAAGATCGTCCTAAATTCTCTAATTTTGACCGAGATAGTCCTTTTCGTCCAAGTCCATTAAATTTCTAACAGAATTAGTCATGTAAAATGCATGTGACCTAATTTGAGAGAGTATTTAGTAATTAACAATAATTAATCTAAATTTTTTTAAAAAAAAATTATCGCTCCTCTCCCCCTCCCTCTCCCTTCTTATCCTCCCCGCAAATCAAAAGCCCAGATCGGGGGAGCGGGGGAGGGGGGGGGGGTTGTTCTTCAGTTCTGGGTTATGTGTGTGTGTGTGTGTGGGGAGGGGGGGGTCGTTTGGGCCTCGAATCAAAGCCCAGATTCAGCGAGAAACTTGGGGGAGGGGGGGCTCATCAATTCTGGGTTCTCTGTATGTGTGTTGGGGGGGGGGGGGGGGGGGGGGGTGGTTCGAGCTCCTTAGAGGAGGTGCTCAGGGGGAGGGGGGCAAGTTCGGCCTCGACGAGCTCAGAGAGAATGGGGGCGGGCCGGGGGGGGGGGGGGAGGGGGGGGGGGGGGAGCCAACCTCGGCAAGGATAGGGCGGCAAGCTTGCTGGCGGAAGCGTGGGGGGGGGGGGGGGGGGGGGGGAGCTCTCCAACTGAGGCGCGGGAGGGGGTCGGCGATGGAGAAGACGACCTGGACAGTTGGTGGGTGGGGCTGGGTTTGAGCCGTCTCTTCTTTTTATTTTTTTTTTAAATGTGCATTGGTTTTTTTTTAAATAAGGGTATTTTCATCTTTTAATGATTTGATTTAACTCATGTGATGGGTTATGTGATCTTTTCCGTTAGAAATTTAATGGACATGGATGGAAAGGACTATCTCGGCCAAAATTAAAAAAACAGATACCAAATCATCACCTCGTCGATAATTTATGGATCATTTAGGTCAATTACTCTAATCTAAATTCCAAAGCAGCTTCAAACATGTATAATATTACAACAAAATATCCTAAAAAAAAAACTACTACAAAACAACATCGACACTGTTAGGACTAGTTTAAAAATAGGAGGGAAAGAGTTTGAATAATAATTTTTAAACTTGAAACAAGTGATATTTTATTTCTCTTATTAAAACGAGAATTATATGTGTCGTAAAAAAAAAAAAAGTTTCAGTTGACATACTACCAATAATCTTGTGGTTATAAAAGCCTCAAACGATAATTAACAAAATTAAACAATTGTTTTCAGTTGGTTTTGGTAAATATCATGTCGTTTGATACTATAACGTCATGTTTCAAAGTAAGTATATAAAAGTGAGTGTGTCAAACCCCTTAATAATGTACATATGAAAAACTTTCAATGGCATATATATAAAACTGTTTTCAAATTAAACTGTCAAGAAAATTAAATTAATAATGAAAATAATGATACTTGTTGATAAAAAAAATTGGTAAATTTACCGTACTATTTTTTTTTTCCTATTTAAAATTCCCGCATAAGAAATTCATGAAGAGTTACATACATGCGTTTCCATACTCACAATGACCTCACACAGAGATTCATGTTTCTTTTCTGTATGGTTTAAAAAAATGACAAAACTTGGAATTATATAATTATATTTCCATTTAAGACTAATGTATTAGAGAGGAAATTTTCATTTCAGACTAATGGTCAGAAAAGAATTTTGGTAAGTGAATTTAATATGCTTAACAGTTAGCAAATAAAGCTTCTTCTTCTTTTTTCTTTCTTTCTTTCTTTTTTTTTTTTTTTTTTTGTGAGTAAAAGATTTATCAAGGAAAGATAAACAATAGGAATAACCAACCATTTTCGTTTAATTATTTAAAAAGATTTAATCATTCTATTTGGATTGGTCATTCAAATAAGTGTCTAAAAATATAATATTTGGATTGATATTCAAATGAAATCAAATGATTAATTTAAGAAGAAAAATAAAATAGTAACCCCCTACAATGTGGCTCCATTTGAATATATATTTAACATCAATATTTTGGTTTGAGTTATCTTTAATCATATTTTTTTTCCTGTTTTCTATGTTACTTTTAAAATGTCATAATGTTTTTTATATTTCAAATCTAATTAAAACAATTCTTTTTTCTATACAATCAGAGCGAAGAGAGGAACAAAATCTTATTATCAAAATTTATCATGGACGTTGAGATTTTTTAAGATTTGTTAAAATTATTTTCAATATATATCGGAACACATATTCAAATACTCTATTCAAATTTTTTTTTAAAATTATAAATATCCAAACACCATTAAGATTTGTTAAAATTATTTTCAATATATATGGGAACACATATTCAAATACTCAATTCAAAATTTTTTTTTAAATTGTAAATATCCAAACACCATTTTAAATGATGCTTCAAGAGATTTTGCTCAAATGTTTCCACTCAAGTATTAGCATTATAAATGCTACCATTTAAATTGTTCTACTTTGGTGGATGTCTCCAAACCACATTATCAAACCTTCCTTTTTGTCTTTTTCTTCAACTCAAAACTATATTTTACTATACACATATTCAAATTCACATTAAACTCGACTTTAAAAATTTATAATTTTATTATTTCAAGTTGAAAATGAGATGATATTTTTTAAACTGTATGGAATTTCGAAGAGTAATAAAACAAAATCTATAATGATATTTTTTTCTGAATATATTTTAAGATTATATAATTTTTCACTCCAATCAAAATTTTTTTTTTTTTTTACCAAATTCATATTTCAAAACTCAATTCATTTTTAATCAAAATACCTTAAAAATTCGTCTCCAATTATTTCAAAATGGTCCCTGAATTTTTAGAGGACATAAGGAAATAGACTTTCTTATCCATGTACTACCTTGCGTCAACTTCAAGAATCCATTATTATCATTTTCTAATTTTTTTTTTGAAATAATCATTTTTCTAATTTTAACTTCATAGATTATAACGGAAATTTTCAAATTGAAAGAGGGTTAGATAATTTATGCAACCAAACTCATTATTGTATATGTAGAACATAATGCACTCATTTAAAAAAAAAAAAAAAAAACACTCGAAAGGGCAAAAAAAAAAAAAAAAAAGATTCACGAAAGAAAAAAGGGGAAAATAAAAATGCTTTTCATTTAAAAATAATTTACTCAACCTTTTTCTTTTTCTGTTTTTGGGTAAAATAATACACACCACTCAAACATATTATTTCAGCCACAATAAATTCCCAAATGTCCCACCCATGGCCCAATAGGCCCCATTGTTTTGAAAGTTTTCTCCCTCTGTCATGAAAGTTCCAAATCTCCCTCAAAACACCAGAGACAGCAGAAAAATTGAACCAAACTTTATTTTAGAAAAAAAAAAAAAAGAAGAATCTTTTAAATAACAATAAAAAAAATCTCTATACGAACCACTATTTTTTTAAATTATTTTTTGAAATCAAGCCCATCAAAACACAGAGGTTCACAGAAAGAACCCTCATTTTTCTTTTATATTTTTCCTAAAAAAAATCAGATAGATCCTCATCTCTTATTACTTGTCCTTGTCCTTCCCAGTAGTACCATTTCTTTTCCTTTTTCCTTTTTTTTTTTTCCCTTTTTTTCTAAGCATTACCCATTTCTAAACAGCCCTATAAAGCTAGAGAGAGAAAGTGGAGAGAGAGAGTGAGAGAGAGAGCTGCAGGGTCCAGCGGAGGGAGAAAGCACGATCTGAGATAAACCCACTTTTTTATTTTTCTTTTTTATTTTTTCCGGTTCAAAATTTTTTTTTTTGTTTAATAAACCTTTTTCTTCAATCATTCCGTAAGTAGCCCCGTAATCATGCCATCAGGTGCTAAGAAGAGAAAGGCTGCCAAGAAAAAGAAGGAATTGGAAGCCACCAGCAACAACAATTCTTTCAACAACCCTCAAGGTAATTTCCCTTTTCCCTATTTGAATAAATGTTTTTGTATGGATTTGTATATGTATATATATATGTATTTGTTTGTTTCTTACAACTTTTGTTAATTTGGGTTAATTGGGTACTCGGTAATCTCCTAGATATGGCTTCCCTTCGATTCAAATTTTACAGTGATTGAATTCGTCTTAGCATATCCATCTGTCACTCAATCATGTGGTTTTTTGCTTTCCAAAATTGGGTTTTTGTTGGCTTTTTTTTTTTTTGCCTTTTTTCTTTTTCCCAACAATTTTGGGTTTGTGGGCAGCTGTTTGTTGTCCCTCGTTTTACTTTAAAGTGATTCAAAACATGTGATTGAATTTTTAATCGGCCTACCCATCTGTCAATTCGTACTCCATTATGAAAAGAAAAGGAAAAAACTTTGATTTTTGATCGAATTGGGGTAATGGGGGGGGGGGGGGGGGGGGTCCTTTAATGTCCCTTTCTTTGCTTGATTTTGATTGGAAATGTCGTTTCGATATCGAAATTCAATTATGAATTACGTGAATTATGAATTATGACAGAGCATGATGATGCTAAATCCCAAGATGAAAGGGGAGTGATGGGGGTGAGGTTAGTTCCCCTGCGCATCAGGACCACCGTAACGACAACGACCATCCTTTTAATGAGGGAAATGAGGTGAGACTCTCATCAGATGCTCGGTCCATTGTCGCCGAGGATAATAGCATGGAGAAAGTTCCTAGTGGTGCAGGAGTGGGAGGGAAAGTAGGATTTCAAGGTCTCAGTGTTCCTAACGCTGGGAGTAGTTTGAAACCCGAGGAGCATTCTGAGAGAGACATAAGTATTGAGGGTTTCGAGTTTTCAAAGATGGGTAACAAAAGCTCTAGTAGCAGCAGCAGTTCTAGTTCGGATGACGAGGCACGAGCTACTAGGACTCGGGTTTCTGAGCGTAAGTCTTATGGGTTTTCTAACTTAGTTAATCCGGTGGCTACAGCATCTGGGGAGACGTTGGCTGCTGTGGAAAGTGCTCTGGTTGATAATTCATTGGTTTCTGAGGTGACTAAGTTGGAAACTGGTGCAGAGAAATTGGCTAACGAGGTTTCGGGAAAAGTTTCCAGTTTTTCCCCACAGAAATATGAAGATAAGTTGGAAGCTGGTGCAGAGAAATTGGCGAACGTGGCTACGGAAAAAGTTACCAGTTCTACAAAGAAATATGAAGATGAGTTGGAAGCTGGTTCAGAGAAATTAGCTAATTCAGTTTTGGAGAAAAAGAAATATGAAGAAGAGAAATTGGCTAGGGCGGTTTCGGAGGCAAAGAAACAGGAGGAAGAGAGATTAGCTAGGGCGGTTTCGGAAACAAAGAAATATGAAGGTAAGGTGGAAGCTGGGGCAGAGAAATTGGCTAACGTGGTTTCGGAAACAAAGAAACATGAAGAAGAGAGACTGGCTAAGGCTGTTTTGGAAACAAAGAAATACGAAGATAAGTTGGAAGCTGGGGCAGAGAAATTGGCTAACGTGGTTTCGGAAACAAAGAAACAGGAAGAAGAGAGACTGGCCAAGGCCGTTTCGGAAACAAAGAAATATGAAGAAAAGTTGGAAGCTGGTGCAGGGAACTTGGCTAAGGCGGTTTCGGAAACAGTTTCCAGTTTTTCTCCAAAGAAATATGAAGATAAGGTGTTTTCTTTTTTGGATGAATTCTCAAAGGTCTCTGCTGCGTCTCCGAGTGAATTGGGACCTTACTCGAAAGGGCAGGACGACAGAGAACTGCCACCATCAGAAGGCGCTCATGTTGCTGAAAACTACTACTGGCACCGAAAATATCAAAGATTCTGAGAACAAGGTATTTTTATCTGTTCCTTTCTTCGTTGCAGATTTGAGTTTTACTTATTTACTTTTGCAATCTGATGAATTTTCTTTCCTAAATTATATGCAGCCTCTGGTCACTTCAGCTCGGAGCCCGGTGCAGAGAACCTCCTGGCAGAGTTGCTGTGGAATTTTCGAGGTGCTATCTGGATCCAGCAGATAAGATCAGGTTGAGACCGTATCTTTAAATTTAATTATATTTTTCTTGACTTTTTGTGTTTCGTTTGAAATGTTCCGAAGCTGAAATCTGTCTAGTTGAATTACTAAACCGTGAGATTTATTAGGACATATAATTATTTCTGCCTCCTTGTATCAGCTCTTTCAAGAGACAATAGGTTTCTCATCTGCTTTCTTTCTCAGTTCTAGAGTATGATCTCTATCGGGGAACTAATGGGTCATGAACGCTGAAAAGGTTGTAGGACAAGGGTGACGATCAGGGAAATGGTTCTCGGTGCAAAAGATAGGGGTAAGGGTAGATTTGAGGCATTTCTTAGAGAGACCTGTAGTACTAGTCTGAATCGCAGGTTGGGCCTCGTAGAAATTAGAAAATTGAAGAGAAGTTAAGATGAAACAATTCCTTTGGCTATTTTAATTGATTAATTTGTCTTGTGAGCCTAGACAGATATCTTTTGACGTATTATTTCTCTCTGATCATTAGCGGATAGAAACCGGTATAATTTAGAAGTTCTTTTGGACAGCATACCGCCACACCCTGTATAAACCAGTAGTAGCCTAATATGGTGTACAGTCACATATACATGCTTCCATGCTCATCTAGATCCATATACACATACATATTTACAAAAATCCATCTCGATTCCTTTGTTAATTTTTCTTCCATTTGAATTCTCCAGTTCAAATTCCTTACCACTTTTCCTTTTAAGGCCTTTTATTCTTTTACGCTCGATTTTCTTCATGATGGTTTGTTCTGATGGATCCCCAGTTTCTTTCGTCACTTAGTCACAGTCGTGTCTGCATTTTTTCTTTTCATTTTGTTTCTGATTTTAACTGAAGACTTTTTTGGACTGGATAGTTTTATGATCTGCAGGAAATGAGGAATTTGTTAACTCTGACATTTTTTGTTGTTATTATTTCGATAGGCAACATTTCAAAATGGTGTGCCAAACACACCTTTAGTTGTTGTTCTGCATTATGATAACATTTGAACTGATAGGTTATTACGAGTTCATTGCCTAGCCTCTACAAAGAATTGTCATTTAATCATATGCCGCAGATTATATTTGATCAAAATTTTAAGGAAATTTAAATCTAATCTTAGTTGTCACTGATCCAGGTTTTCAGTTGACTGCAGAACAGAAGCCGAAGTGAATACAGTGGGGTGGACGAGTGAAGCTTGTGAAGGCGAGGAACGATCTGGTCCTGTTCCGAGCACTTTGTGATTTTTGAAAAATTAGTACTTGAGTATAGTTTTATTTCTCAAAGAATAATGGGCAAGAGGTGCCCTAGTTGATAGCAACATTATAAAGGTTTGTGGTGGTTTATAGTGTCGAAAAAATTGGCAGGTCGCTTAATGTCGCTAGCTTTATTAAACATATTATTTTACCTGTGAATTTTTTGCAGTCTAGTTTGTTTGTGCTGTAATTTTTTTTTTTTACCCGTTGAGCAGTTGTGGGACAATGGAGTCGTTTTAGAGATGTTACAACCATTTTTAATCTTTGTTTCAGCTAAACTTTTATTTTTTATTTTTTATTTTTTTTTTTAGGCTTTGTTTGGTAAGAGGGAAAGAAAATAGTAAGAAATGAAAATTATATAACCTAGTCCAGGAAAGAGAGGACCTTTCTCTTTCTCTTGTGTTTGAAGTTTGATATAGATTCTTTCTCCTAATCTGTACGTATCCGAAGAGATTAAAATTGAGGTTTGTTGAAGGATTTGAAATTCATTATACAATTCACTACTCCTATTTTCTCTTCTATCAAACACCCATAGGTTTCAAAATTCTTCTACAAATCTCTTCATCTCTCGTCCTCCTACTTTTCCCTCTTACCAAACAAGTTCTTAGTCTTTAATATTTTTCCATTTGCCTTATTTTTTTTTTCTCTTCCAAAACCAAGGTTTTCCGGTTAAGATAGTATCAAGAATGAATTTTGCCAGTGCCAAATTAAGATAAAAAAATTCATTATACCTTGTAATAATTTTATTCGTTTAAAGAAAACCAATCCAATTGAATCACACCAACCAAACAACAAAGAGCCTATTCCCATGGCAAGGTTTTTTACAAGGTAAAGGAGTAAAACGAAACACAGAGAAAAAATAGGGTAAGAATTGAAAAAAAAAATAAAAATGAAAATAAAGAAATTCAAGCACACAAACTCCAAAGCCTCTCAACTCTCAAGTTCATCTTCTTGATCCAACGCTATGAATGGCAGCTATATATATAAGCTGTGTGGCTGAAAGGATGATTAAGAATGCCTCCATTGTCCTCTACCAAAAAAAAAAAAAGCACAGGTATGATCAATTTTCCATAGGTGTTTTTAATGTAAATTTTTTCTAACATAATATGAATATGATGGAGGGTCGTATGTTAGATACTTCACACGCTTTTTTAATATGTTGAATCTGGTTAACATTACGTCAAAATAAAAGGTATGCAGAACTGACAGATTCTGATACAGATATGACGGTTTAAAACAGAGTCCTATCTATAAGTTTATTTTTTAAAAACCGACCATAGAAATCTTCGACATGATAACCAATGTAGGAACTTTGTTTAAGTTTTCGGTTCTTACCAAACGGGCATTCCTGATGTGAAGCTCAATCTCTTTGCAAGCAAAGCTACATGAATTACAAGCCTTGGTTAAAATATTGGCCTTGGAATGAAAAGAAAGCAGAAAAGAAAGACAAGTGATTGCGGCTATTACCCCATGGCAAGGAGGGTTAGAGTCCAGGCAATCGTGGCGGCTGTGGCTGCAGCTGGCAAGCTATCTGTGGTCCAAGAACGAACGTGGTTGACCCCGGAGATAGCTGAGGCAGCTCCGACGACTCCAGCTATCAAAGCAAACGTCACGAAGAACCCGGTCGCAGCATTTCCCATCGGGAAATGTATAGGCGAGAAATGAGCCGGAAGTTCCAAACCAGGTCCTGCAGGACTCTCATCAGTTAGCTTACATATGTACTACAAGCTTACCTGTCATGAAACCTAAATATCATGTATATACATATACATATATATATATATATATATATATAGAGAGAGAGAGAGAGAGAGAGAGAGAGAGATACCAATTTCAAAACCATGGTCAATTGCTCTGTTAGTGGCCCAACCACCAATGCCCAAAACAATGACATACATGCAAAAATTGAGCAGCAAAAGAAGAGTGGCAACTGATTTCAACTGGGTGTTGGCCATTTAATTGGGCTGAATTGAAATGTTTTATTATAATGGGGTTAAAAACAAAAGGAAGCAAGGGATTATAGGATCCCAAGAAAATACTGTCAATTGCAGAAAAGGACTTCTGAATTGGGTAATTTGTTAGAAAATGAGTTGCGTGCTTGGATGAGAGGGTACTTATAATGAAATTGGGTGGTATCAGAGAATAAGATTTTGGGTTCTTTTCTTGCTAAGGCTGCAGAATTCCAAAGGGTTCTTTAAGGCTGTAAGGAAAGAGGATTCTTCATAGTCAAGGCAAGACAAGAAAGAAAAAAATGCTAAGATTCTTACTTGGCGCATATTTCTTTGGAAGTCTTCACTTTTCTTTTCATTTGGTACATTCTTCCTATGTTTGAACTTTTTGCCTTGGGACTCAAACTAAAGTGTTTTGGTCTTCTTTTTGCTCGTTGGAATTGGACTTGCGTGTCAATCCTTTTGAGGCTCGTATTTTTTGTGTCTTGTTTGACATTGCTTTCCAGAAATTGTTTTGAGATTATGAAGTTTAAAGCTATTTCTCAACGTAGTTAAGACTAGTTTTCATAAAAGATTCGACTATACAAAAGAGCTTACCCGGCAAACCAACTTTCATTCTAAATTTTGAATACCAACTTACGTATGATAAATTGTCATTATTTCATCGGTAGAATGTAATCTTTTAATTTGAATTTATGTGACAGTTATTTAAAATCTTACCAATTACTATATACAGCTCATATCTTAGTATAACACATAAGTTGGAATTTAAATATTGGGATTAAAATTGTTGCTTCTTGCATTATTTTCAATTAAAATCAGCAAATGACTTTTTATGGTTGCAAATATTATCTAGCGACAATTTTATACCTAATTTCATTATAAAATATAAAGTTAATATTCCCAATATAAAAGTTTAAAAAATATGACTAGTCAGGACCAAAAAAAAAAAAAAAAACACTCTTTTAAGTAAGCTTTAAAAGTTACAATAAAATTTATAAACATCACTAAACTTATTAAAAAATTTTAAAATTAAATGCTAACTAAAAAGCTATATTTTCTACGTTCTTCTTTTACTAAAGCTATAATATGAAAGTAAACCAAAAGTAACACAAATCCGTGAGGCTCAAATCTATAAAACGGGTGCATTTGATGTTTAACCAGTCTCTTGGCTTACAACTTAAGTTGTCTTCGTAGTGCTCATCACTGATAGAATGAAAAAAAAAAAAAAAAAAAAAGAGCGATTTCCCACCAATTTTGGTGCTCTTTGATTTTCATAGAAATCTTTATTATTCTCTTTTAGGTCCTATTTTTGATTCTCTAATTCCTCGATGGATGTTGCAAAATCCCCGGGACGCTTTGTGGGTTTGATGAGTTACACCAAACTAAGTGCTTCCTCTCACAAGTCTTTGCCTTCTGACCACTTACAGAACCAAAGAGCAGATGATGCTTGGGCAGTTTTTTTATTCGTAGTTCCATGTAAATTTATATATGATTTTGGTAATGAGTACTTATGCTTGGAATCATCAGATGGATGACACCTTGAACTATTCAACAAAATGCCCCTTAGAGTTAGAGATATGATTTCTTGGATTTGACGATGAAAAGGTGTTTGGATCGTGAGGAACTGAGTAAGGCTAAGAAGCTTTTTGATGAAATACCTGAAAGGAGTGTTGTTTCTTAGACGAGGATGATGTATGGTTCATGCAGTTTGGGGACATTGAGATGGTGGAGCCGGTTGGAATTTGATGATACATGGATATAGTAATAGTACAGAGGGAATGTAATTGAAAAAGAAAAACTAGCTAAATCAAGTTCGGATATTATTGGAAAATAGTTCGCTCAAGTTTCATACATTTTTTTGTTCAATTCGCTTATTACTTTGTGGACTTTGTCGTCGAAAAGCTCGAAAATCCTGTGATTTGACCTGATCATCGTTGTGTTAAACATCTATGAGTCGTCATTATTCTTTTTGAGTTCTGATATGTCATCATTGTAATCATTGTACTAGTGTTGAAGTCTTTTTTTTTGAGTTCTGACATGTCATCATTGTAATCATTGTACTAGTGTTGAAGTCTTTGATCTTGATTCTCATTCTTACGGAGTTAAGTGAATGCTGACAAAGAGCATCATGAATCTACTTTCGATGAATTGTATTTTGTATTTTTTTTATGTCTGAGAATTGAAGAGGACACCTTTTTATAGATTAATGAAGACATATAGGACTAGTGATCTTTTATAAGATTAAGGAGGAACAAAGCTTTCACTACTTTTCTATGTGGGACTAGTGATTTCAATTTGCTACTTTCCAATAATCCTAACTTAATAATCCTAACTCCATGGATGCGCATTAAGGGTTAATTTCTTATTCACATGTTCTTCACTTTGAGCATATGTATATACCACTTTGAACTCCACAAAGAGGAAAATATATATCTATCTTGACTCATCACTAATATGTTGTAGGACCCGTTCAAAATTGAGCTTCAAAATGGTACTCAACATGAGATTTCCAAGCCATTTAATTTCCAACAAATGCTCAACCATCTTGACACTGAAAACAAATTTAGATATGCTATAATTTATCATTTTTAAAAAACTTATTATAAATTTTAAAAATATCTATAAAATATATTATATGATAGATTTTTCCTTTAAAATATTGAAAGAAAATAATGGTTGCAGACTAGTCTCAGTTAAATTCTGAATGCTAAATATAGGATACTAAATTTTGGTAATTTCCAAATTAAAAAAAAAACATATATATATATATATATATGTTATTATACTCAATTCGTCAGAACTTTTCAATTCTCAATTTTAAATTATTTAACCAAGAAAAAAAATATTAATATTATCCCACGGATTTTCGTAGTAGTCTACATAATCAACTACGAGACTATAGTTTTGTACTAAGACCATCTCTAAATCAAAACTGTAGCTTGGTTGTCATTTCAACTCAATCAGATTTTATCTTTTTCTAAAAAATAAACAAAATATATTATTAATTTTTAAAAAATCAACCAATTCCAACTTAAATATTTCATCTTCAATATGCAAACCAAATGCAAGCTCTATTTTTTTTTACATCAAAATAGTACAATTTTAACATCAAACTTAAAATTCGTTTCTCACCCATTTACTTCAAATTTTACTCTAAAAAAATATTCCTGGTATATATCATGTTTATTCTTTATTTATTTATTTATTTTTAACTATTAATCTATTTCTTGAAATTTTTAACACTAAAACAAAAATAAAAAAAAATTAAAATAAAATAAAAAGGAGATATCTGCGCTATCCCCAACAATAATGCGCCAAATCTGAGTTGTGGGATAGCGTTGGGTAGGAGCTCGGTTTTTGCTTCATTTTGACGTCTTGCCACAGTTTGAAGCCTGATTGGAGATGGTCTAACCAGACCATTATAGAGGGAGAAGTACACACTAACACCCCGGTATTTTGCTTAAATTGACATAAATACCCCTCTTTAAAACATGTTTTGTCAACACCCTCCACGTTATTATTGATTAAAATCATTGTACTCGGAATATTTGAGCCCTAGAATAAGTTTTAGCTGTCGTGACAAACTAATTAGGCCTCAAAATAGTTACACTGCAACAAATATTCCACCGGAATATAAGGGCCACTTTGGTGGGACTATTAAGTTTGGAAAATTTATTTTGTCTTTTTTTTTTTTTATTGTTTATATATCCAAATGTCATAAACTCAAACTTTAAACATTTATATTTTTATTATTTTAAGTTCAAATGAGATTAAAAAAAAAAAAACTTTTGTTTAGAATTTTGAAAGAAATAAAAGAAGATCTATATTGATATATATATATATATATATATTCGAATATATATTTTAAGATTTTATAATTTTTCACTCAAACGGTCCCTCCCCAAACGTACATTTTCAAAACCACATCTAATTTTCAAATCAAACACAATCTTCAAAATCTAAAAGCAAATAAATCTAATGTTATAAGAGAGAAGCTAATAATAATTTCACACCTAGTGTTAAAAAATTAGTACATATAGTTGCAAATATCTTAAGCTAAAATTTATGAGCCATATTTGGTATTCAGATATCCACTCTTAGTTTTTTATTAGATATATTTGTACTCTCGTCTTGTACGTGTTTTAAAAACAACAAACAAAAATACTACCTAAAAAAATTATCTGGTGATGATGTGAAAGTTGATCCCAATAATTCATCAATCTTCATTCTCATCACTCTGCACTCCACATCACATCTTTCAACAATTTCAGCAGACTCGACTAGTTTTTCCTTCCCGGACATGCCTGCATTGGACAGGGTTGAATTCGCATTTAAAACCGACCTCAAGCACAAAATCATCTTGTAGATTCAATTCACGACGATATCGATTTTGAATGACATCACTAATTACTCGCTTTCGTCCCTAAACCGGCTGATTCCCCTTCCATTGTTCGCCACTTTTCCGCCCTCCAGCAAAGCGAGTATTCGATAAACAACCACCGGTACCCTCCCGTGTCTACGTCGTTTTAGCCTCGCAAGCTTCGATCTGAAGTATGATCGGAGCTTGGCTTCTGCCACATTGTCGTCGTGGATTGAGACTAAAAAGTGCAGATCACTGACTAGGAAAAAGATCTCCCTCTCAATCTGATACAACCACTCGGTAATCAGCTCCTTAGACTCGCATCTCTCTTGATCGCTTTCACTCTACTTTTTTATCGCTTTGACTGCCCGCAATAAGCCCTGTAGCTTGCTTTTCTTTCTCCCAAGAATCTCATTAATGAAGTTCTTCTTGGTTAAGTTCTTGTGTTTCTTGGATGCCAAACACAATACTTTCTTCAGGTTTTCTATAACTTGCTCTTCCTTCTTCGCCTTGTCGAGTGTAAATCCGTACATCTTCGTCATAACCTTAGTCAAACTCCATGTTCTAAAACCCTGATTTTCTTTCTCCAACTCTTGCCAATTCCATGCTCGAAATTTAACCTCTGTCCGACTGTTTTTTCGTATTCGGAGAAGTAACATTGTTATCCTCCACACACCCTTTTTGGCCGGGAAAAGATTTACAAACTCGAAGGGTCAACTCTTTCCCTTCCTTTTCTAGCGTGACTTCTTTTTTGAACAGACTCTCGATTTCTTGCGTCGCAAGAATGACTTCTTCTTCGGATTTTGACGCCCTTTTGGGTGGCACTTCATCACGGAGTATCAAGTAGTCATGCTCTAGCTCTTCGGTTGCGCAGAACTTCATCATCGTCTCGGTGAAATCCTTCTTCAGCAGCTCTTGAGATTGCCTCAGGTCATTGATTTCTTGGCCTAAAGCCTCGAGAATTTCTTCGTGTTGTTCGGTTGCTTTGATGAGTATCAGGTCATCTATCTTCTGGTCCACTTTATTGGCAACAAAATAGAAATTCGAAACCAGGTGGCCGAGTTCAAGAAAGGCGTCTTTCGTAGCCATTGTTCCGAGAGAAAGATGGAAAAACAGAGAAACATATCAGATTAATTAAGATTAAAAACAGAGAAACAGCGAAGAACAGAGAGAGAAGGATTAGAAACAGAGAAAGGTGGAAAAAAGGAAAGAAGAAGAAGAAGAAGAAGAGGACGAGAGAGAGAGAAAACCTTGTTTTTTGCAAATTTCTCCCATGGTTTCGCTTATGGTAAACAGTGCCAAAAGAGATTTTTAAGTTACCATATAAACCCCCCAAGAAAAAAGAAACAGAAAGAAAATAGAAAGAGAGATTGAGAAGTATTAGTCAAATTCACTTACTTGAGGATAAAGTACAAAAAGATAAAAAATAAAAAATAAAAAGAAAATGAGTTGGCAAGTCCAAATCATCCAATTTGGAAAGCGATAATATAATATTACTAATATTAATACTGATATTTTTTGTTGAATACTCACAACATTGATAATGATCGTAAGAAAAAATTAAAATTAAAATGCTCAATTTTTATTTTTTAATCACTGGAGAAGATATTAGGTTTAAATATTATGAAACACAATTAAATCAATTTTAAGAAAATTATCATACTCCTCTGATATATATACTTGTTGATTATTTAAGAATTTGGGTAAGTTAGACATAAAATTTAAGGGGAAAGTAGCTTAATGACACAAATTTAAAATCTGTTACCTATTTACTTCTTTGTAAATAAAATACTTACTGTAAATATATTATAAATCATAAATATTTTAAAATCTGTTAATTATTTTTTTTTAAATTTCAAAAAACATGTTATTTTTCCTCCCATCCATTAAGCTAGTCCAGCAGGATTGGAGTTTTCATAATATGCCCATTAAAGTAAACACATCTAACGACATTTTCTATCACAGAATAATTTGTTAAACTTTGAATTTGTCTCAACGTATTACTACCAACTTTGTGACACTTTGTGTGCTCGTTTAAAAGAATTTGGTAGAAAACTAATCGAAGTGAATTCCTAGAAAGTGTGTTTGGTAGGAGAGAAAAGTGAATTACTTCCAAAAAAAAACAAAAAGGAGAGAAAAGTGAAAGAAATGAGAGGAATGGAAGTAGTAGAGAAATGATATATATATATATATATATATATAACTCCTTCCTATTTTTCTGTCCTTCTGACCGTACACACCCCAAGTATTTGCCATTAATGTCTAGACAAGTGCAAATGCAATGGCATACCAAAGAGCGTTTCCAACTGCACAATTTTTATTCCGTGACAAGTTTATCAACCCGGCTTCCTAATTCCTCTGAGCATTCCTTCTGATCGTCGCAGCATTCCAGTTCTTGCAACAAAATATCCATAATCCACCCAATGTCAATCCATTACAGCACTCAATGTGATCACAATCAGATAATTACTAATACCACATCATCATGTAACTGTTATTTCTGAAATCCGGTCAGTTAAACTGTAAATGCAGACTTTCGTCTGTGATTTTCAACCCGATAAACAAATTTCCACTTCGGAGTGATTTCGAATTGACTTGAAAACCAAACAGATCATGATCATAAAATTTGCTTTGTTCAAGTGATTTTTTTTTTTTTTTTTTTTGGCTGAACCTGCTGTTATCACTTTAGAATATTCCATCTCAGATTTAGTGTAACGTGGTTCATCGGAAGGTTTGATCTGAGGCATGGGGTAACAAAAATCTGGCATGTCGAATTCATTTGTTCAAAATAGTTTTATTTGGTACAAGGAGACAACGAAATTGCTATCCAGTTGTTAGAAAATACGTGTCGTCACGTCACCAGTTGTGTGTGACAGAAATTCCATTAGACTGTACATATCCAAAATCTAAACAATCAACCAGTAAATCGTAGTTAAAATGCTATGGAAGAAGGTAACTACTAACTAGTACGTACCTCGCCACTGCATTAGACCAGTTTGTTTTCTTTTTCCTGAGAACTTCAATACTCAATTTCTTCTCTGTTGCGTCCTTATGATCCTTGATGCAAGAATGGTACTGCCTCAAAGTGCCTTTCGATTCCTTTTCCTTCTTTGCCTTGTCAAGTATAGATCCCTAAACATATGTCATTAACTCCGTCATCGCTGAATCATTTGACAACAGTTCCAGTTTCATGTTCCAATAATCTAATTTTGTACAATATCAAAATGCCTCTTAAACTGCTTGACAAAATGCAGCACCAAACACTTTCTTCCATGTTATGCATGACCAGTGACAAAGTAATCCTATATGGGTTCCTCTCTACGATGAGCGAGTATTGAGTACTAGTTTCTCTTTCACACTTTTTTAACTGCCTTCGGTTGCGGCTGCTATGGCAGAGATGAGAATTCAACTAGATGAACTCCAAAACACGTGGTAATTACAATCAATCTTTTTCATTAACAAGGTTCCTGCTACGGGGAAATGATAAAAATAGGCAGGAACATGGTTAGAATGAGTCTATCGAAAAATTTCTTTCATGTGTATGCGAAACCATAGTAATGTCATACTACCAGTAATCCCCACAAGAACAAATGTCACTCCTAAAGTGATGAAATCGGCTTGAATCTCTTAAAATGATATCGCGCCCTACGATCTTTGCAATAAGCTTGATGGCAGAGTGACAATCCCCACATACACGAAGGTTCTTCATCACTGTTATTGTACTACCCTCTGCAGTACTAACCAATGCAAAGGCAATGGCAAGCCTCTCACTATGGGAAGACAGCATCTCTTCCTTTTGTTCAGCCTCAACATCATGCAGAGCAAACTGTTGGTCTGGAACATAACCATATTCCTTCAACTTAACTCCCAACCAGTTCAACTTTCGATAAATTGTCTCATTGAGTGGATGGGACCTATCCCCCGAAAGAAACTCATGCCTCAATCCCTTCAAAGTGACCCAACTAGATCCTGGTTGTTTTACAATGCCATTTCGTTTCATCATCCCCCGTACTCTAGAGACATCGCTCCATCTATTTGCAGAAGCATAAATGTTAGACAACAACACATAAGCAGCACTACAATGCGGGTCTAGGTCGAAGATGTGCTCCACAACTCTTTCTGCCACATCCAAATTAGAATGCAATCTACAAGCACCAAGTAACGCTAGCCATACCATGGAATTCGCTTCAAGAGGCATGTTTCTAACCAATTCCTCCGCTTCTTCCAACTTCCCACACCGGCCTAAGAGATCAATCATACAAGCATAGTGTTCTTGCTTCACCTCAAAAATTTTACCTTGACTAAAATATTTGAAAAAGCTTCTGCCTTTCTGCAACATCCCGGAATGGCTACATGCAGAGATCAAGCCAGTGAATGTTATATCATCTGGCTTTATCCCAACACGCATCATTTGGCTGAAGAGGGTCAAAGCCAGCATCCCATAACCATGTTGTGCACAACCCACAATTACCGAGTTCCATGAGACAACGTTCTTCTCAATGGTCCTTGTAAACGCAGAAACCCCATCATTTATGCTACCACATTTACTATACATGACAGTAAGAGTGTTTCCAACAAATGAATCGTTCCCCAAACCTAGTTTTATAGCTGCCGAATGTATCTCCTTGCCCCTATCAAGAGCCTCTAATCCACAACAAGCATTCAAAGCACTGGTGAAAGAAGACTGATTTGGAAGGACACCCAATGCCATCATGTCCCTGAAAACCTTTAATGCCTTTTCAGGCTCGCAATTCAAGGCATATCCTGTCACGAGAGCCGTCCACACTGCCACATTTTTGTGCCTTCTCTCGTTAAAAACCTTGCAAGCATTCTCTACTTGCTTGCAGTTTGCATAAAAGGTAATAAGTGAAGCAGATAAAAACTTATCAAGGCAGTAGCCGAACTTGACTATCTGAGTATGAATTTCAAGACCCAAGCGCAAATCGAATAAACTAGCAGAAGCAGTCAACGCACATACCAACGTGGTTGAAGTGGGTTTGAAACCAGAACTGTTCATCCTACGGAAAAAGAATAAAGCTTCATCACTCTTCCCATTCTTGTCGAGCCCGCCAATCATTGAAGTCCAGGAAATCACGTTGTGGTGAGGCATTACCACAAACAAATCGATAGCACTCTCCGGTTTACCATTACTAAAATATCCATGAATCATCGAATTCCAAGCAGCTACATCTCTTGTGGGCATCTCACGAAACAAGTGCTCCGCCATCTTAACTTCCCCAAACCGCATGAACCCATGTATCAGCGTCGTCCAAGAAACAACACTCCTTTCGGGCATTTCATCAAAAAGCTTCTTAGCCTTACACAGGTCCCCACAATCCAAACACCCTTTCATCATTGAATTCCAAGAAACCGTATCTCTGACTCTCATGGGTATTTTGTCGAACAGTTTCAAGGCGTCATCCAACCTAAGATTCCGAGCATAACCCGTTATCATAATCGTGTATAAATTAACATCAGGACTAGAAATACCATCAAAAACTGCCCGAGCTTCATCCACTCTTTGGTTCTGTAAGTGGTCAGAAAGCAAAGACTTGTAAGAGGAAGAACTCAGTTTGGAGTAATTCATCAAACCGACGAAGCGTCCAAGGGACTTTGCAAGAGCCATAGAGTAATCAAAGAATGGAAAATAGGACCCAAACGAGACCAATAGCGATTTCTGTGAAATTCCTATCGTTATTATAATACGTGTGTATATATATATATATATTTTTGCTAGTGTATCGGTAACGGTCACTACGAAGACAAGCTATAGTCGTAAACCAACAGAAAATTTAACATCAAACATCAAAGATCAAACGCACCCATGTGGGACAAAACTATTTAAAATTTTAGTTCGGTGTAATACATTTTAAAATATATTTTGTAATAGACGGGGTCAATTCGTTAAAAAATAAAATAAAATAAAATATTGAGTTTATAAGGAAGGAAAAGGTTGTGATACAACCTCAATTATATACCTTATCTATAGAGCTCATTTAATGTATTTCAATGATTAAGGTTATGTTTGTTTATGATAACTACAATACATCTTAATTCATATTATTATAAATTAAGAAATTTAAAAAATTTCAAAGCAAAAAAAAAAAAAAAAAAAAAAATATATATATATATATATATAAATATATAAGCCTAACCATTCCACGGAACCCAGCCCCCAGCCAACCTTCCACCATTGCCGCCGACCTCCCCCACCGGCGATCCCCCCTCTCCCCCGGGCGCTCCCAGATCCCGACAAGGAGCCCCCCCTCCCTCGCTGGACGACGAAATCAACCCCACCTCGGTGCCCCACTGTGAAATCACTAGACGGTGACCGACCCCCTTCCCCCCGACCTGCGAAATCCCCCCCTCCCCACAAATCGATCCCCCCACCTGTGAACTTGCCACACAGAGAAACCGCCCCCTATGCGATCTTCGGGCACCCACCGACTCCCCCGGCAACTTTCCGCTCTCCCTGGTGACCTTCCACCCCCTTGTGGCCAAGTTCAGGCCCGCACCAACGGCCTCCTACAGTTTTTCTTTTTTATTTATTTTTATTTTTTTATTTGAGAGACTTGAATTTTTATTTGTTTTCTACAATCCTAGAATTTTTGTTATTGTACACCTCTAATATCTCATCCATTAAATTAAATTTCAATGATCTTAAATTAAATTTTACTGATAGAGTATATAAAAAGGATTTTACCGTATATTTATCCTATAATGAATATGTCATGTATTTTACGTGTGCTTAAATACTCTCTTCTACATTATTAAAAAAAAAAAAAAAAAAAAAAAAAAAAAAAACTCTCATCTACAAAATGAATTTCTATAAGGATGGTTCTATTGACTCACTTCTCTCGACTCTTTCACACTTTCCTTTCAAACACACACTTTTCTTAAATTCAAAATGATTAAATTTATTTAATGCACACTCCTTTCATTTACAAAATTATCCTTAATTATTATACGATATAAAGTACTCTACTATTTAAATTATTTTCACATACACCGTTTTTTATTTTTTTATTTTTTTTATTTTGGTGTTGTATTGTAATTTAAATTAAAAGTTTTACAAGAAAAAAAGTATAAAAAAAGAAAGAAAGAAAGACAGAGATTTACAAGAAAAAAAGTTTTTTTAAAAAATAAATAAAGGAAGACAAAGAACATGACATTCTCATATATATAATATATTAAACAATTCTACAAGAAAAAAAAAAATCAAACATATAACATATGCATATATCTATACATATATTTAATGAAAGAACAACGACAAATAGAATTGAAAAAATTAAAGAAAAAGTTGACGGACTACGATATAGAGTAGAAAAGAGAAGAAAGAAAAGCCAGTGAACACTACATAAGAAGAGTTACATGTACAAAGAAAATAAAAATCAACCACGGTATAAAAAGAATACAATGAACCAACAAAAAAAAAACTGCAACATTTGACATGCCTCAAAATTTTTTTGGACTAGTCATTGAAGAATAAAAATTAGGGTGAAAATTAGAGTTTTTGTTGTAGGTTTCAAAATAAAAATATTTATAAGTTATTTATTTAGTAATTTGATATGTAGATGTGTGTGAAAAGAAAAGAATATAATTGAGTTTCCTTTTTTATGATAGGATTTTACTTATGTAATTTCTTTTTTGAAGGTAAAATTCATTTAACTAAAAGGTCTTACAGACGCCAAACATAATGTGGATGACCCTACGGTACACAATACAAAGCACTCGATAAAAATCGGTTCTATCAGTAAAAACTGATGAAGTACAAGGAAAACGATGCAATATGAGACTTGATATTAAAAAAATTCCTCGACACATCAATTTGAGTACGCATAAGGCTCTTTTTGAAACCACTACAATCGATGGAAGCTTTCAATCCATCGAGAGCATGTACCATGTAGCACCAAGGTCACAAACATTTCCATTAAGACTCATAGTTAGTAGAATTTCTAACTCGCTAAGACCTAAATCTGACGGACCAAAAACAAACTCAAACGTGGGAGAACCACCTCCATTATTACAATGAAAATATTAAAACAATATGGTAGAAATAAACATTCATCTTAAAAATTGTATAGCATGTGATACAGAACTGTTTCAAACAAGATTAGACCATTGAAAATTTAATCTAATGACTAAAATAACAATCATATTGATAATATAAATAGAAAGTCCTCTTAGATAGGAATCAGAATCTGTTGTCCTGGATTTTCCTATTTCAGTGACTATCCTCCTAATAGTATTATGTTATATCATCTGAATGAAAATATTTAGCCACATTAAACGGCCTTGACCGTTCAAGATAGGGTGTGTGGATTTTTAAACTAGAATCAACAAAAAAACAAACTGCCGATTTTCGAAAAATAAATTGGATAGTTTTCTTGAAACTTAATTTTGAGCCCCTTAGAGGCCGAATTTGAACAAAGTTGTAACTGCAAATTTATAGAACACAAAAAATCCTAGGAGGAAACATGGATAGTTTTTGAAGAAAAGGCTCCAAGGGCCTCCGTTTTTATTAGTTTTCAAAATTGGTCGGTCTAGGTACTGTACACGGCCAATATCTTTCAAAAGGAAAAACGGGCAAGTTAAAGTTAGATTTAAGTTTTGGACAAAACAAAAATTATAAGTTTCGATGAGATCTACATTTTCCATGAAGAAAACTTTTCCAAATTCTAAACTGATTAAGAGATAAATCTGAATTTTCAAAACTGTGCATGATAGTGGAAATTCCTGCACACATACTTTCAATTAAATTAAAAGACTATTTTGAAATCAGTTTTTAAGGTGTTACGACCCTTTTTAAAAAAGAAATTATGGTTTTACAAATAGTTTCAAAGAGGTTCGAATTCATTTGAAATTTCACAAGTAATTTTTAAACTTTAAAAAGACAATCTCAATTATTAAATCAAGAAATACTTGATTTATGGAGTTAAGGTATTTTCTAAGAAAATAAGGTATTTTTGAGAAAAGGAAATAAAAATAGACCAAAGTTACTTGAGAATATAGTAACAATTCTATGACCGGAGATGGTAGTCAGTATGGAGGCCGATTTATTGTTGAATAAAGATGTTATAGTTTGTTAAGTAGAAATGCAGAATAATCTTTACGCTCTGTCTGGAATCTATTTTCTTGCCTTTTTGGAATGCTAGATCAAGAGCGTATGACAACTTGTAAGTACAAACCCCGCCTACAACATGGGCAAAAATGTTTTATTGCTTTGCATGTTTTCCAAAACTCATGCATTGATTTATATGATGCATATGCTTATGTTTTATTATTATGGCATCATAAAAGCATGCTCACAAATAATAAATTACATGATAAGAACAAGACCAAGTTTCAAGTAAGAAACAATTAAGATTCAAGTTTTCAAGTATGATCAGATCAAGAACAAGTTTCAAGTATGAAGATAAGCAAGTTGTCTTGTATCGTACCGACCTGCCACGAGGACGGGTTTGGTCCATGGTTTGAGTTGAGGATTGGACTGGCCACCCTAACCACTCCATGGCTGCATGTCACGGTACGTACACTCATGTCATGTAAGGGCCCCAAAACTAAGTTAACATAAGAAAGTATAATTTAGTTATATTAAGTCAACATAAGACACTACTAGAAAAGAAGGATTATACGACGGGTTTAACCGTCGTGTAAAGTTTGCACAACGGTACCTTAACCGTCGTGTAATCCAACGTCGTGGAAGATAACACGACGGTTTTAGTACCGTCGTCGTATCTAAGTTTTACACGACGGTTTTCCAACAGTCGTGTAATCCCGGTAAACAGTTTCAAAATAAAGAACATTACACGACGGTTTCGGAATGAACGAACATAAGAAAGCATAATCAATTTATAAGAAAGCATAATTGGTTCATGCATTCTTTCGCTATGATCATTTTGCGGGTTAGGAAGGTACTTGCTGAGCCAAAGCTCATTACTTATGTTCATGTTGTAGGTAAAAAGCCTGCAGTTTAATTGGTGGGCATGAAGATGATACATCAAGTGAAGGGTGGTGTGAGATACCACTACATAGATTTTTCCGCAAACTCTTTTCAACTATAAACATATACATATATATTTAAATAATTTGTACCATGCCATGTATGTGATGTTTGAAGACTTTGGTTAAATGTAAGGATTATGTGTGACTTTTAAATTGTTAAACAAATAACGTGTATGCATGATAAAGTTTACCTATATGGATTAATTTATTTATGTTATGTTAAAAAAAATATATTATTCTAAAATTTTCAATAAGTTTAAATATTTAAAGTTGAGATTTAATTTCAGTAAGCATGATAATAATCTACGTAGTCACTCGTCACAGGTAGGAACATATACTCCCGTCCCAGATGAATTATTGTGCCGGGTTATGCTCAATAATTCTAGAGAATATTGGTGAAACAATTAATTTGTATTTTTTAATTTATTGTTATAGGCATATGGACGTATCTTAAATTTAAGTTTTAAAATAATCGTTTAACCACAATGTTAGGCATTTATTAGATATCGTACGTGATTTTTCTTTGAAAAAAAAATATAATATATATATAATTATACATGTCATAAATATACAAATAAATTATATACCAGTATGGTGATCAATACAATTTGACGATTCTCATCGTTTACGGTTCTGAAACTCAGCACAGCCAAACCGAATTCTGAACTACACTGTATAATTACTTGATTTCTCTCATAAGTTATAGTTTTCATCCCTTGCTATATTTTCTTTCAAATTTTTATTATATTATATTATATTTTTTTATTTTGGGTGAAATAGGTTTCTTCTCCCCCCCCCCCCCCCCCCAAACAAAATTCAAACCCTAAAAAACTGAATCAAGAAAAAACTTCACCGTTCACAGTTTTATTTTCCTTTAGAATAAAATGGCAATCAAACTCATTTATTAGCTAAATTCCTAACCTTTTCCAGTACAACCCCACTGGAATTTTCTCTTTCGTTATGTTTTTTTGTCCCCCTTTTAAGATACATAACACCAGACTCAGTTCTTGGTTTTGATTATTATTTCAAAAACCTGTGAATTATCGAATATGTTACATCATGTTATTCTGTAAAATTCTTCTGAAATTTTGGTTAATTCTTAAATTTCTATCGAATAATGTTCAAAGCACATGTATGAATATTACATATTAATATATACATTCTGATAGATCTAACTTTTTTTTTTTCCAACGTCTTTTTCATTGCAAATCATGTCTTTAACTTTTATTAGGTGCAGAAATATGACCAAGTTTTGGGACCTATCAAATGATATGGTAACAGAAATCATGTCATGGCTTCCCCCCGAATCTCTCTTCCGGTCTAAATATGTTCAAAAGTCACGGTTTAATCTCGTCAATGATCTCATTAGGAACCCAATATTTGGGACAAAACATCTCAATAACCGCAAGAAGAAGGCATCGTCTTTATTTTTCAAGTGCCACGAAGACATTGACAGTCGCGGGTCTCTCTTTATTTACAATGAGGAGGACAACAAACGATGCCTTGGATGGATTGAACAAGAATATTTCACGTCACTACTTATTGATAGTCGCAATCATGCAATTGAAGAGTCTTCCTGATCCATGCATCTGTAGAATTACGGAAATCATGAAAGTCGGATTTGGTTATGATTACATTGCTAATGTTTACAAGGTGGTTATGGTTTGGGGACGGCATGGTAATTTTAAAGCTCAGGTGTATACTTTGGGCCATGATGCTTGGAGAGATATCGAGTTCGATCAAGAAGAAATTATCCACAAGTATTCTGTGCATTCCAGCTCTACGTTGCATTTCAAAGGATTCAATTAGTGGCTAGCGAGCAAGGATGTATTCTTAGGGCAGACAATTGTACACTCATTCGATATCGTCCAATTAATCGTCCGATTACTCATAGAATATTTAACTCAGGCTTACAAAACAAGCCTGGCTGGGTGGAATGAATCTGTTGCTTTGTTTTGTATTCCAAATGATGAATCGTTTGGAGTGGTTCTACCTGTTGAAATGTGGGTATTGTGTGAGTCATTTGAGGGTCGTAAAAATTCCCATAGTTGTACGAAACATCTGTCTATCAGTCAAGTAGAATTTTTAGATGATCGCATCTTTTTCCTCCAAGATTTCCTAAATATTGCCTTCTTCTGTTATGCGTGCATCTATCGTAAGTGGAAACTTTTGCCACGACATATTGAATTTACATCTATACATACACACACATTTTGAATTTATGTATGATGTTTTATTTATTTATTTATTCGTAGAAGAAGAAACATTAGATGCAAGTGGTACGTATCATTAAATACTTACTCTTGAATTTACAGAGCAATAACAAGCAAATAAGAGAAAATTAAATAATTCACCTCTATAGATCTTTTTATATATTCTTGGCAAGCTATCCTACCCTTTGTTTTTTCATTAATGATTCATGAATGTTGTCGGGTTAGACAAGCCAAAGACTCAAACGAGTACGGTTTGTTTTTTCATTGGGTATCTTGATTTTTTTTTACATGACTCAAGTTCATTCATTAAAAGATAGAAACTTCTTACCTATAAGCCAAAGCAAAGAAGATTAAACGACATTAAATCACGGGATATGTTGATTTTCTTGTCGTTTGCCAAACGTGTAACAGTAAACGACATCATGTTTCCATGTGGAATATGAACGACATTTTGTTTCTTTCCATGTCTATAAAGGAAAAGCTTGACCTCGTTTTTTCTAACAAAAAAAGAAGGCGAACATATTCTTTAATAAGTTATCAAACAGAGGAAATGACAATTTCTCGGGCCAACCCGATACTATTGAGTAGGGTCCGATCAGGATGTGACAAGACTTCAAAAACTTGCTAATTAAAAAAGATAATTTCCATACCAATATTCAAATGAACAATCTATGCCTATACTATAAATTTTTTTAGTCGCTAACTTACAAAGACAAACGAAAATTTATTGAAAAAATAAAGTGTTTAGGTCGGACTTTTGGAAGGGAGTTTCACTTCGAAATCATATAAGTACTTTCCATGACCAATAATGCATGTTTTTGGATTTTTTTTTTTTTTGAAAGTGCAAGTTTTTGGATTTTAAATATGTTTATCACATCAAAATAAAAAATTACATGAAACTAACCGAATCGAAGTTAAATTTACCTGTTCAAGTATATGATATAATTAAAGTCAATTAGCAAAATAATTCAAACAGTTTTTTTCAAAAGTTATCCAAATATTTTTATTAGCAAAATGACCCCAAAACAACTAGGAACGATCAGATTTTTAAATGGTTGTATCGATGTTAAAGTGAAAACAGGTTATTTTGCTAATTTCACTTTTTGAGATTGTCTTTTTGGTAAATCTTCGGTATTGTTTTTTTGTATCTTAATACAAAGCCTTCAATTTTATAAAACTTAAAAAAAAAATTTAAAAAAAAAAAAAAAAAAAAAAAAGGGAAGGAAAAAAAAAAAATCGTAGTAATGGGGTGGGTCCCACCTAATGCTATATTTAGATTTCAAAAACTGAAATATGAATCTTTCCACGTCATGCGGAGTGCCAAAGAACGCGGAGCCAAAGTGTCATTTCTCATCATTGTTTATCTTATTCCTAGGCCAGATTAAAATAAAGGAAATTATAAGTTCAAAAAAAAAAAAAAAAAAAAAAAAAAAAAATTAGAAAAGGAAAAAAAGAGTTTCTTGATCAATAACAGAAGCCCCTTGATCACGAACAGGAAGATAGAAAATATGGCCGACATTGAAGGATCGGGAAAAAATATTTTCTTGGAGTGGCTAAATCAAAATCACTCGGATGAAGAATGGGAATCGACATTGACGAGGCTTAAAGACGGAGCGATTCAGCTGGGAATTAGGCTCTCTCTCCTTCTCCTCGATTTCTTTATCGTGGCGTCGGAGAGAGGCGATAATATGGAAATCTTGGACGATTTCACAGACATCCTCGGATCAAGAATCCATGGAGATTACAGGACATTTGGGGTGGTGAAAAGAGTCTTCAAATTAGTGGAAATGGCTGACAGAGTGGTGACAAATTTGAAGAACAAGGATAGAGCAATTTCGAAGGCGGAAATAAGCGCCGATTCGATGAAACAAAGGGAAGATTCTGTCCACGACATTGCGGATAATTTCTGCTGGCAGATCCTGACCCTGCATTTGCTTGTGAATAGGATCTCTTTCGAAAAATCTGTTTTGGTTGCAAAACTGGAGGAAGGTTTCGGTGAAATCGGCGAAGAGCTGAATAAAATCGAGCAAGATATAAGCACAGTGAGGGTACAGCTTCTGTCTTCGGTTGAAGAAGATTCGGAGACTGTTGAGGCCCGTGAGAGGCGATTGGAGTCGAATGTTCGCGAATTGTGGAGCGGGTTTGGTTACGATCAGAAGGAGGAGTACGAGCGGATATTTGACTGAAGCTGAGTTCAATCTTTTTCGTTGTTTTAGTTGTCTATTGATTTAGGTTACTTTCTAGTCCTTAGTTCCATTTGGTAAGTATTGCAGAATTTTGATTTTTTTGTCCATTGAAATTCAGTTCCATTTCATTCCTGAATATAGAACCGAATTCAGGTTTCTTATTTATTTTTCTTTGTTATTGAAAAACTTGAAATTGATTACAAGTTTCTTCCTTAATTTCTCCTTTAATTTCTTGGGAAAGAATACTATTGGAAATGGTTTGTAACTAACGTTCCAATTTAGGTTGACTATAAACATGCCAAAAATGGCCTAAAAAAAAAAGGTGTGGTATTGACTCAAACACCTTTCTGACATGACTTTCTATAGCAAGAAATACTTCGTCTATCAACATCATAGGCAAATTGGGACAACAAAGTGCAACCTCGAAGCGCAAAACTTCTTTAATGATCGGATGAAAGATGCCCTTTTCCTTCAATCGACGGCAGACATGATCCATACCGGCACGTTGTAGTTCTTTCGATCTCATTGCTCTTTCTGCAAAATCAATTACATTTAGGAACGTGTTGATGGCAACGGAGTTGTCTTCTACGCTAAGGCATTCGAGTATCTCCATGAAATCATCAAGATTCTGTTTGATTTCTTCGCTACTAGCCGAGACCGACATAAATAAGAAACCTTAGTTCCATTTGGTTAGTAGTGCAGAATACTGGTGTCGCATTTTTTTGAATTGTTAACAATGAGAATACAAATTTTTTAGAGTCAATTCCATTTTCTTTACATTCCATTCATGATTTTAGTGCTGACTTCTAGGTTTCTTACTTTCTTTTTAGTTGTTGAATAAATCGAAAGTGACAACAATTTTTCTTCATTAATCTCCTTTCTTTCTTTTTTTCTTTCTAGTTTCTTGGGACAAATTGATTGTGATAAAGAGAGAGAAGGAGCGTTGACTTCCAAACGACAAATATTGGCCTAAAAACGACAAAATAACAGGTGTAGTATTTACTCTCAAATTATGGCTTTAATGTGCTTCATTTTCTATGGAGAACGTCTGCTGAATGCGATTCACCTTCTGCAAAAGATGGTGTTTATATTCTTTTTTCCTTTTCTCCCCCTCAAAAGAGAACTTTGACAGGTTTTTAGTGTCGATTTTATGGGAGAACGACATGCAATCTTTTGTTTTGTCCTTGTTATTATTATTATTATTATTATTATTTTCTTTTCCATTAGGCTCATTAATTTGATCCATGTTTGTTTTGTATTCACATCTCTTCTTATCTATGTTCATGTTCTTCCCAGTAACTGTAAAAATTCTCTAAAAGATTTAGATAAATAAATAGTTTTTAAATATTTTTGGAGTAAATATCCAACATTTTTTTAGGAAAAGACTTATGAATTTTTCCTGACCTATTTCACTAGTGTCAACATGCCCCTAAATTTTTTGAATTTGGAAATGTGAGTATTCAAACTCTACATCTTTTGATATAATTAGGTCTAAAATTACTACTAAACCTATGCCTACAATCGCATTATTTTTCATGTTTTGGGTTCGGATAAGTAAAAGATCCCGATTAAAAAGAGAATTCCATTTTTTTTTGCTGGGAAAAAGAAGAGAGGGAAAACTAAAAGGCATTTCTATTTATTCTCAAGGTTATAAGTCATAACGCCATTCCAAAGCATTAAAATTTATAGGCTATTCTTTTAAAAAAACTACATGTCGTTTATTGTAGGAGTCGTTTTTTCGTTTTCGTTTTTGTTATTGTTTTTTTCCTGGAAAATCCAACATGTCGTTTTTTATTCTTAACAAACAACGTGTATTTCAAGACGAGTCGTTTATCATATTGTAGTTGTCCTTTCCCTTAAATTTTCTGGTCTTATCCTTTTTCCCTTTTTCTTTCTTTCTTTCTCTCTTTTTTTTTTTGTTTTTTTGTTTTTTGTTTTTTTTGTGTGTGTGGAAATGTCCAGTTCTTTTTATTCTTATGGATGAGGGCCATTTCCTCTAATTGTTGAAATATCAACTTATATATTGATAAATTATCATTTTTTAAAATTAATATATAGTTAATTTATATGATGGATCTGGAAAATCAGGATGGTCGATGGATTTGGAAAATGTGATGGCAGATGGATCTGGAAAATCGACAAATCCCACCCCCCTTAGCCGGTGAGGATCTAGTCGACGGAGGTTGGGTTGCAATTTGGGGGGTTCGGTTTTGGTAGTGGGAGGCTAGGGTAGGGGAATGGCGACAGGGGGACGACTTTGAGTGGGCACGATGACGACTTAGGTCTTAGAACCTTCTCTCTTCGCGACAAGCATGGGAGGGCAAGGTGGTGACGGCGTGCTTTCCACTGAGGGATGCCAGATTTTTTTTTTTCGTTAAAAATTTATGAAATGTTTTATAAAACAATGATCATGTGTGAATTTTTATGTAACTGTTTAGCACATCTTTTGATCTCAATTATCAAAAACTCATCCGAAGGACAATAATTTTCACCCTATCAATAGTGTAAAGTAACCTTACGGCTTACCCCATTATGAAATTTCCCTTAAAACAAAGACCTCCAATTGATACTTAAATTTAATTCCAACTAAATTGTACTTTTTATCTTTATTTTTATCTTTTTCTTAAAAGTCAATAAAGTTTATAACTAGTTTTTGAAAAATCAACCAATTCCAACTTAAAAATTTTATATCTAACTAGCTTACCAAATGAACACTAATAACCGTGGGATATTATTTTTCGTACCTCATTGTAAAATTCTCGATTCCAAAACTTGAAAAAAAAAAAAAAAAAAAAAAAAAAAAAAAAAAAAAAAAGGTGAGTCGAGGTAATAGGGTGGGTCCCGCCCATGCAACAGATTTCAGAGTAAAATGTGGATCTTTCCACGGTGCCAAAGAACGCGGAGTCAAAGTATTACTAACTCATTATTGTTTATCTAATTTCTAAGCCAAATTAAAATAAACAAATTTAATAAATGAAGGAAATTATTTTCCAATTAAAAGTTAAATATTTTTGCAAAATATAAGTTGACCAAGTTCTCAGTCATTTTCAGAGCAAAAAATAAATAAATAAATAAATAAAGTTCTCAGTTATTCCTAATCGCGTGTAACAGAAGTAACAACCAACAATATTCTCTCTCTAACTCTCAAGAAAATCAAGAACTTCGACTACTTAAAAAGATAGACATAACAGGAATTCCCACTTTCAAAGGTTTTGCTATAACCAAACCCAGAGTAGCTCTGTAATTCTTCAAGAAAATCAATCTCTTCAAACTGATTCCAAGGTATACACTTCTCCTTCTTTTCTCCCATTTCTTTTTTTTTATTTTATTTTTTATTTTTTTTATCAACTCTAATATTTTGATGCATTTATTTTTCTCGAGAAACAAACAGTAGTGACGGCCTTGGTCGGTGTCAAAATGCGTAACCAAGATTTGGAGATGTACGCCCACATCGCTGCCTTGGAGCAGGAGCTAAGGGAGATGAAGGCGCTTGGAGTCAGAGATATTTGTCCAATAACTCCGAATCGAATCGAGGTTATGGAGGTTTTCATTTCAAGAATGAAGAATTCGGTGAAAAATGTACGTGCTCTTTTTTGTTTTTCATTTTTGTTCTGTCTCTATCTTGAACAAGCACCGAAACATAATCTGTTTTCAATTTTTATGACATTTTGTTTGCTGCTAATTTTCTAGAGAAACAAAACAACAGTAACGGCCTTAATCAGCACCGAAAGACGCAATAAAGTTGCGGATGTCTACACCAACATTGCGGCCATGGAGAAGGAGCTGAAAGAAATGAAGGACATGGGAGACCTCTCTCCAAGAACTGCGAATCGTGTCAATGCTATGGAGGGCGTCATCGAAAGAATGAAGAATTCTGTCAAAGATGTCGATGCCAACGGAGACACCAATCGAAAGAACGTCCAAGGGTTTCTCAATTGGTTGATTGAGAGTACGTCCGTGATGTTCGGCTGTCTCGGCATGCCACGTGAGGTCGGTCATCAGACTACCGGAGAGAAGACCTTTGCCAACGTCAACGGATTGGAAATGTGTTTCATGGAGTGGCTGAATCATCACGAGCCCGATAAATCCAATGACGAATGGAAATCGGTACTGGGAAGGCTTAAAGATGGAGCGATTCGGAAGGGAATTAGGCTCTCGTACCTTCTCCTTGATTTCCTTTTCTTGGTGTCCGAGGGAGGATCCTATGTTGAAATCGTTGGACTTTTCCGAGATACCCTCCAATCAAGAATACGCGAAGATAACAAGAACCTTGTGGTGGTGAAAACGGTCTTCGAAATGCTGAAAATGGTTGAGAAAGAAGTGAGAAATTTGGAGAACAAAGGTGAAGGCAGTTCACAGGAGGGAATGGGAAAGGATTTGGTCAGACAGAGGAAAGAATTTTTCGACGAACTCACGTACTATTTCTGCTGGCAGATTGAGAGTCTGGATACTTTTTTGACCATGCTGTTGCTATCAAAATATGTTTTGGTTAAAACAATGGAGGAAGGTTTTTACGAATGCGAGACACAGTTGAGTCGAATCGAGAAAGACTTGAATGACCGGAGGGTACTACTACAGGTTTCAGACAAAGAAGATTTGGTGGCCATTGAGATTCTTAAGATGCAACTGAAGTTAAAAATTCGCGATTTGTGGAGCGGATTTGGGTCGGATTAGGAGGAAGAGTAAGAGCAGAGAAGTGCCTAAAGCTAAATCCGAAACATGACAGAATCTTTCTTGCTGTTTAGTCTCATGATATAGTAAGAGTTTACTTTCTAATCTTTAGTTCATCTTGCAAAAGTATTGCAGAACGTTGGTGTTGCATTTTAATTGTCGAACAACGCGAATAAAGACTTGAGTAATAAAACTTAGCTATTGAATTTTGTACTGTTATTCTTCAGTTTTATTTGATTTTCATTCAAATCAGTTCCTTTATAGCATCCATATTTGGGCAAAGTTAAATTATTGTCTGTTCGAAGCTGTGTTAATTAGGTTCCTAAATCGACGAATTGGTTTAATGACTCCCCTGTGAAAGAATCAGTTTCGGATTATTATTAGTATTTTTTTTTTAATTTTGACGCAGGATTCAAGTGGTTATAGAATAGATGTTGTTAGAAACCGAGAGAAGTTATTGCATAATCGATCCGACGGCTACTATGAACACGACGTTTGACAGCATTCAAGCAGAAATCAATGTTTCTTCTCCTCTTCTTTGGTCGTGTAAGGAAGCTGTCTTGGAAATATTGTTCCTCATGGGGTCACGCCACTATAATTTGGGTCCGCCGGTTCCATTAGCGACCCTTACCTGCCCAAGTACTAACCCATTTTTCACACTCGACCTTTACTCCAAGCCAGTGGTTACAACAGCTTTTGTGTTCACAAACATGTTCAAGATGCAATATCAATCACATAGACCATTCAATTCACGTAACATAGAAATACTTTGCGAATACATAATATTGTTTTATCAACACACATGCACCAAGTTCTAGATGTTGTTTCGAAATCTTGGACTGACATCTTTATAGCTCTATATGCATCAGTTCTCGTTGTTATAGACACAGGTATCGCCACGTCCTTGTGGCATTCTCTCCCTGTGGTATCCTTAGGTGCACTTAAATTCTTATGTGCCGATTGCCAGTAACCTGGATTGGGTCATCCACATGAGGAGCCATGATGAAATCAGTCTCCGATCGTCATACAAGATGTTTTAATAAAATCCATAAACAAAAACATAGAAATCCTATCAAATATCAGGTCCTTTGGAGCATTTGTTTATTGTAAATCCATTTGTAAATTTATTGTAAATCCATTTGTTTACTTTTCTTCATGAAACGTTTGTTGACCATGGAAAGATCGGGATCATTGGTATTCCTCGACACGCAGGAGGGGGGAAAAAGGATTTGTCCTTTGTGGTTAAGGATTAAAAGAAGTAGAAGTTGAATTTAAGGAATTCGACATTTCGGATTTTTGCACTTCGCTGAGTTGTGTGTGTCGGGGGATATTTTATATTTGAAACTATAGCGTCAAGTTTATGAACATAGAAGAATCTTGAATTTTTTAGTTATTGGGAAGAAAATGAAAATAGACAAGAAGAGAGGTTAATACAAAACAACATGAGTCAGATTTACGAGCCTAATTTGAGAGAAAATAAGAATGGAGAAAAAAAAAAAAGCAAAGAGGACAAAAACACTAACCATTAATTAATCGTTTCTTCATAGAAAGTGAAACGACATTGAAACCACACTTTAAGTCAACAATACATCCTTTTTTTTTTTTTTTTTGGTCGTTTATTAGGCCATTTAATTTCGAAACCACTCCTAAATGTGAATGTTATTCACAAACTATTTCCAAGTCTTCTCTCAAGAAATTAGAAAGAAAAGAAGAAAGAAAGAAGATTAAGGAAGAAAAATTGTAGTCAAATTTTAAATTATTCAACAACAAAGCAAATAAGAAACCTGAATTCAGTTCTAAATTCATGAATGGAATGAAAAGGAACTGAATTTCAATTGACCAAAAATTAATAGCTAAAAAGTTGCATTCTCATTGGAACTTAGCTTCAGTCACACTTCTCTGTTCGTAATCTTCCCTCTGATCCAGACCAAACCCGCTCCACAACTCGCGAACTTTCGACTCCAATTGCCTCTGACGAGCCTCGACGGTCTGCAAATCTTCTTTGACTGAAGATGGAAGTTGTACCCTCAGTTTGCCTATGTCTTGCTCGATTTTATTCAACTCTTCCTTGACTTCGCCGAAACCTTCTTCCATTTTTTCAACCAAAACAGATTTTTCTAAAAAGTCCCTACTCACAAGCAAATGCAGGGTCAGGATCTGCCAGCAGAAATTATCTGCAATGTCATGGACAGAATCTTCCGTCTGTTTTACCGAGTCCGCGCTTATGTCCTCCTTCGAAATTTCTTTACCCTTGTTCTTCAAATATGTCACCACTCTCTCAGCCATTTCCACCAATTTCAAGACTTTTTTCACCACCACAAGGGTCCTGTAATCTCCATGGATTCTTGAGCCGAGGATTTTTCTGAAATCGTCGAAGATTGCCATATTGTCTCCTCGCTCTGACGCCAAGAAAAAGAAATCAAGGAGCTGGTGAGAGAGCCTAATTCCCAGCAGAATCAATCCTTCTTTGAGCCTCATCAACGTCGATTCCCATTCTTTATCCGATTGATCATGCTCGTGATAATTCAGCCACTTCAAGAAACTCTTTTTCCCCAATCCTTCAATGGCGGAAGCGATGTTGATACTTCCAATCATCCTTTCCGTGATCAAGGGGCTTCTGACGTTCTCTTCTCCAAGTGACATGCCAAAACAGCTGATAATCACCGAGAAATTCTCAGTGAACCAATCGCAAAAGCCTCGAGCTCTATTTCCGTTCCCATTTCCGATAACACCATCAGATCGGGACAATTCGATAACACCCTTTTGGAAATATTTCACAGAATTCTTCATTCTTGCGATGACTGTCTCCATAGCCTCGATTCGATTCGCAATTCTTGGCGAATTGTGTCTGAGCGCCTTCATTTCTTGTAGCTCCTTCTCCAAGTCCGCAATGTCTGCATGCATGTCCGAAACTTTGTTGCCCATTTTGACGCTGATTAAGGCCGTCTCTACTGTTTGTTTCCCCAGAAAATCAATTCCACCAAATGTTAAAGACATTAGAAACACATTTATATTGAGAGAGAGAGAGAGAGGGAAAAGCATAGACCTTTTGAGATTGAAGAGGTTGATTTTCTTCCTAGAAAATGAAGAATAGAGATTATCGTTATTGGAGAATTTGCAGAGAAAATCTGGTTTTAGCATGTGAAGTTCTTGGTTTTCTTGAGAGTTTAAAAGAGTTTGCTGTGGAGTGTGATGTAGAGAGTTAGGTAAACATATAGATTAAGACGTTATATGTATAATTGTTTTTTCTGTTACACATACAGTTAAGAACTAACAATTCTTATAGTTATTTCTGTTATAAGCAGTAAGGACTAGTTGATTACTTATAGTTAAGGATAAAAATATCGATATTTATGAAAATATCGGTACTAAAATTTTACGGAAATATCCATATAAGTGAAAATTGATGTAAAATTTGGAAATTCATTTTAAAATACTAAAATTTTAAATAAAACTTTATGAAAATCTAAAAAAATTAATAATACATAAATTAAATGAAACTCTCAATTAAATACTAAGTATATGAAAATTTTGCATAGTAAGAATGGAGCATAATACAGTAAACAATAAGTTGACATTCACCAATTAAGTAAAATAATTGAAATGCAACATAATGTAGGTAGCTTACTGTAACGATCCGAATTTTCGGACCGTTAACTAGCTTACTTATTCTTATTTAATTTAGTCTTAATACTTATTTATGTTGGGCTCAAAAAAATACATAAATTTAAAAAAAAAAAAAATCATATTCGTATTACAAAAGTTAGAATTACTAAAATTTTTAATTGAGAAAATTGAAAACCTCTAGCTAACAAATATCCTATTCAAATTCGTATTTAGATAATATTTTAGAAAGCTATAACTTCATGTAGATTAAAAGGAAAGAGTCTAAAGACTTCTTTTCGTAAAATATTCATACTAGTTTAGTATTACCAAAACATTGGAACATAGTTATAAATATAGTCGATACAAAATAATTTAAGAAATCTAAATGCAGAAATTTAATTCGTGGTGGTATCCCACTCCCGTCCTTCATCGCCTCCGCACAGTTTTGCCAGTCCATAAAACATCTAAGTAGCGGGCTGCTTACCCACGTTACCTATAGCACGAACACACACGTATGACCTTTTGCTCAGCAAGTACAAACAATATCTCACTAATCAGTTTCATAAAATCATATCATCACATGTAACATCATGAATGTTCAAAAATGCATGTGATCTATGTGTATTCAATTATGCTTTTTATATACATATCTTGTCTACATAAGGGCCCATATATCGTACTCATATGCGCGCAACCAATGGGGAGTTAGGGAAGCGACCTTCCAACAATCTCCAAGATCATATCTTATAACTTTTGTTCTTATCATATCCTATCACTAATTGGAGGTTGGTATGACACTTAATCTTATTTTTCGTTAGTCTCATTCTTATTATTTGTGACAATATGTAGATTTACATGTCATTATGCTTCTATCATTACTGCATACATATCTATAAGGCATGTCGATCATATCAGTGCAAAAGAAATTATGCACGTTAAATGCTTAATTAACGCAATGCATATGGCTCATAGGCTCATCACTTCATCAAGACAAATCATATAAAACGTAGACTTGTTAAACTTGTTAAATCTTTTAACCTTAGCATTTAATAATCTCTCTTGCAGTTTTATAGGTCCAGAAAACCTCTACCTACGGTCCAAAACGTTCTCCCCATCAAATTACCATTTTGCCCCTAAGTTTGACAAAATTACAATTTTGCCATTAGACATACCCTTTTTAATCTAGACTTATTGAATAACTTTTAAAAGTTTGTCCCGGCCTTAGAATAATGTTTATAGTGCCCATAAGCTCTCATAATGGCTTTTATAACTTATTACATTTCTAAACACAATCAAATAAAAGTATTACATTTAAGCCCCTATATATTATTTAAGGTCATTATTTAGCTTAATATATTGCTTTAAGGGTGACAAAGATGCTGTCTAATTATAGTCTAAGCAGATTTTATAATTTGACCTGTTATTTATTTATTTTTGCATTTTAGTCATTGTTTAGCCCCAATTAGTTCCCAATACCCTTTGGTTCACGGTTTTTATACTTAATGTCCTTATAAAGTATTCTCACAGGATCATGACTCATTTTTAGCAAGTTTTTATTATTAACATTTTTGACCATAAATTTTTCTATATTTATGTTTTGACCCCAAAATGGCGTTTTGGTTATTTCTTATCCATTTATCACCAAAATTTGACACAAGGTCTCTTTTAAGTCTCTAGTCAAGATTTCAAAGTTTTGAATTCAAATAAAGTCTTTAGACTGGTGAAATTACGATTTTACCCCTTGAGGGCAAAATCGTCATTTTTGACATTTTTATTTCTGATCAAACTTGAGCTCTTCTTATGGCTTATGTCAGGAGTAATATTTTTTCCTTCTAGATTATTATGAAAATCCCACTCAAAATACCATTTTCCAATTTATTATCATTTATGTCAAAAATGTTATTTTTGGTATTTTATGGTCATTAATTCTTATTCTAGCCTATTTGTGATGTCAAAATATTTTTCTCATCATTCATGCTTCCATTAAACAGAGGAAATAACATATTAACAAGCCATAATCTCCTATTCTCAGACATCAATACTCATTTCATGTCATATAACCATAAAATCACATAAACATACTTTTCTTCATATTCCATACACAATCAAGTTTTCTAGCCACCTTAAATCATGGCCAGCACATATATCATCTCACTAGGTAGCAAAACCACATTTTAATCATTTACCATGCCAAGATTTTCATATTTGTAAGAACACATTTTGAAAGTAAAGTTATTAAAAAATTTGGTAACCCACTAGTTTACAAATCATTTACCTCTGAGAAAAGTAGTGGGTTCTTGGCTCCTCTTGAAGGCTTTGAACCACTCTTGGATCCTTGAGGTAAGGGCTAGAATGGAGATAAAATATCACTCTAATAAAAACATTTTTAAAACATCATTGTTCTTTCTAGAAAACAAGTGGAAAGTATAGGTTTTTACCTTAGAAAACACTTGGAATGGCTCTTCCTTCTTGCTAAAAATGATCTTGGGAATGGATGAAAGGAGATGAAGAATATTTTTGGTTTCCCTTAGCTACAAATTTCGTCCACAATGAAAGGAGAGAGAGAGGAAACTTTTCTTTGCTAGTATGGTCTTAATGAAAGAGAAAAAAGTGGTTTTTGGTTTACCTTAGAAACATTTTATAACCAAACCTTATTGTGGGTTAAAAATTGAAATTTTTGGATTTTAAATCACTGCAAAAACGTGCTCATCTGAAAAGGATAAGTTGAGAGGTTGTTTTGGTGGTCTTTCATGTATTTCTAAGTGGTTTTAATAAGTACTCATTTAAGTAGACCATCATCTTACATTGTAGTCAACTTTTCTTTCTTGTCTTATCATCTTTGTTTTGCTTGTTTAGGGGTTGGATTTTGAAATCTCAAAAACCCCCCTCTTGTTCAACCTATTTTCTGAAGAAAAGAGGAAAAAAATGTTAATTTAATTTAGTTTAATTTTTTTTCTATGTATGTTTACTTGCTGCCTTCCTGCATTGCTCAGTGGGCCACTGCCCACTTAGGCCGCTGCCCACTTAACCCATTGAGCAAAGGGAAGGCTGCACGACACCCCTTCCCTTAACCCCCCACCCCCCCCCCCCCCCCCCCACCTTTTTTTTTTTTTTTTCTCTTGCAGTGGGCTTAGGCCCACTTCCTTACCCAGTGGGTACTTACCCACTGGGTGGTGGGTGCAGAGCACTCCCCCTAAGTCTTTTTTTTTTTGTTTTTTGTTTTTTTGTTTTTTTGTTTTGTCTTTCTTTCTTGAGATGACAGTAGGATTATGAAATTTAATTTAATAGATAAATCTTGGCATGACATAAAATTCACTTCTTTAATTTATAAAATTATGATTATTCATTCATTATATATATAATGAATATTTACACACAATATTTTCACAAAATCTCAATTGAAAACGCAAATGGGAGTAACATTATATATATATATATATATATATTCTCATTTAAATAGAGAAACTCAATATTGTTAAAAAATCGATATCATCACATTGATGATACATATACAATCATTTATGATCTTGAAATTTGGTATTCATAAAAATAATTCATTAGAAGTGTATTGACGAAGGAAATCCATAAAAATAATTTAATATTGTTAAAAAATCGATATCATCACATTGATGATACATATACAATCATTCATGATCTTGAAATTTGGTATTCATAAAAATAATTCATTAGAAGTGTATTGACGAAAGAAATCCATAATAATAGTTCGTGAATCGAGTTTATGAATTTCTAAGGCATCACACTTACATTCATCATTTCATTCATATGATAAGAAAACATTAATATTAAAAGAGCTTTTAGAATGTTCGAAAGTATTTATCTTATTAGTTTAAACAACATCGATACTAAGATATGACATTTGAGTATTTACTTTATGTAATTTTGGATATGTCATATGTCTCGCGACCTTTACTATCTATTCAATATATATAAACATAAGAAAATTATGCGTGGATTAAAAAAATCATGAATTTTACTATATTAAAAGATAATATTACGATTGATATTTTACGGATATTTTGTAAATATTTCTATGGAAATTTCCAAAAATTTCCATGATATTTTGTCATTTACTGCTACACTTTTCTCGGAAATTGATATTTCCTTAAAAAATCAAAATTTTTGGAAATTTCCATGAAAATTTCACGGATATTTTACGGAAATGATACAACACCCCTATTTCCATATCGGTACTTCCAAAATATGGAAATTTTCGTAGAAATATCGGTGGAAATGTCAATTTTTCAATCCTTGCTTAAAGTTAATTTGAGTTTCATTTTTTTAAAATTTTCTTATTAGAAAATAAATTTCTTCTTCCGTCTTTTTTTTATTTTTAATTTTTGTTAATGTTTAGGTTAAGAATTAACAAAATAAATTAAACATGTACGTATCCCTTAAAGTTTCACTTCAAGCTACCATGTTTGAGAACCACTAACTATAGAGATCTTGATATATATATATATATATATATATTATAAAATCGCACCAGCACCACATGAATTAGCGTTATTCTCACTTTGTTCATAAACTTTGAAAACTTTCATCTTTGTCATTTAACACCTAAATGAGTGTTAAGTTACGGAACTTAATTAATGTCTTACGTCAAAACACCTTACACAATAAAAATTAGAAATAAAAAAAGAAGAAGAAGAAGAAGAAAGGAGAACTTTAATTTTATGGTGGAACTTGAAACAAATTGTTCTTTTTAGTCTTTATTTTACAAGGAATCCGATGAGAGTGTGAATCTAATCGCTAAAATTAGGTGGAATTCATTAGAAAAAAAAAATTATGATTAATAATAATTTAGAGTAAAGCAATTATTGATAAATCATTTTAATATCATATGTTCTTTTTTTAATTGATATATCACATAATCACAATAGTATGATACACTTGATCTACTAAATAATTTATCTTTTTGTTGTGCGCTAATTAACCAGCTTAGTTCGTTTGGAGTATGGCTTCCAACCTGTATTTTCTAGTTAGGTTTCCAAAAACTCCAACTCTAATTAGCTACAATACAAATCTGACATATTACTTTCTCTATCTTCCATTTCTATAAAACTCAAGGTTTAAAAGCTTATAACTTTTTTATTTCAAGTTGAAATGAGATGACTATTGCCTCTAAACGCTTAAAATAATGACAGAAAAGAAACAAGATCCATATATTTTTTTTCAAACACATATCAAATACTTGCACTATTCATATGTCATTGTTCATTTTCAATTTATATTTCAACCAAACACACGCATCTTTAAATTCCAACTCCAACCTGAATTCCAAATGAGCCCTAAATTTTGATTTTGTCAAGCTAAACTACAACAACTAAACAAGGGAACTTCTAGGGGTAATTAGTGAAACAACATATCTTTTTTTTTTTTTTTTTTTTTTTTCCTTTTGGGTTAAAATTAAAATTAACCTAATGAAATGGTACAACCATATCTTTGTGTTTCCTTAAAATCAAGTTATGTTGGATTGGGTTTTCATAAGCATGGTTTCTTGAGCAAGGTTTCTTTTGATCTGATGAGGGGTTCCATTTTGAGTTTCATGACTTGAGTTTGTCTTTTATGCTATGTTTGATAAGAGAGATGAAAAATAAAAAACAAAGATCAGAAGTGAAATACTTAGGTAATAAAGGAAAATAAAAAAGAAAAGAGGAAGATTTTCTTTCATGTTATTTAGTAGAAGATTAAAAAAGGAAAAAAAAAAAATCTAATCTAATGTAACGACCAAATATCTCAAGCCGTACTTGCCCAAAAAAAAAAAAAAAAACCAGAATTAGAAAGTCAGTAATCCCGACTAAATAAAGAATTATTTGTTTAATAAACTTAAATAACTTACTTTTAAAATCATTCTCTCAAAAAAAACAAAAAACAAAAAACACCCCCTCATTTTTACTAGACGACAGCTCGTTTTAATTATGAAGGCTTACATTCCAGAACAAGATGGCATGTAATTAAAAAACGACGAGTCTTAAATATTTCGAACCAACGATATGCAGGAAAAATGTCGTTCGTGGTCAATGGTGAATGTGCGACATGTTGATTTCTCATGAAACGACACCGTCAATGAACGAAGGTGAATCGTCCTATGAGAACGATTTTTTAGGGCGAGGGGGTGGAAAAAAAAACACATCGTCCAATGCAGAAAGTGAATCGCATTAAAACGACACTTTGAGTCAATACCACAGCCTTTTTTTCGTCGTTATTTAGGCCATTTGCAGCACGTTTATGTTCACATCTGAATAAGAATGTTATTCACAAACCATTTTAAGGAAGAAATTAGAAAGAAAAGAAGACAGAAAGGAGATTAAGGAAGAAAAATTGTATTCAATTTCAAGTTATTCAACAACAAAGAAAATAAGAGACCTGAATTGAGTTCTAAATTCATGAATGGAAGGAAATGGAAATGAATTTCATTAGACCAAAAATCAATAGCTAAAAAAGTTGCACTTTCATTGTTCACAATTGGAAAAAAAAAAAAAATGTAACACCGGTATTTTGAAATACTAACCAAATGGAACTAAGGGCTAGAAAGTAACCTAAATCATCAGACAACTAAAGAGACAAGGTAGTTTGAACATAGCTTAAGTAAAATCTATTATCGTACTCTACCCTCGGATCCAGACCAAACCCGCTCCACATTTCGCGAACTTTCGACTCCAATTGGCTCTCAAGAACCTCGACGGTCTCCGAATCTTCTTCGACTGACGACAGTAGTTGTACCCTCTGTGTGCTTATGTATTGCTCAATTTTATTCAGCTCTTCCTCGACTTCACCGAAACTTTCTTCCATTTTTTTAACCAGATCATATTTTGTTAACAAGTCCTCATTCACAAGCATATGCAGAGCCAGAATCTGCGAGCAGAAATTATTCGCGATGTCAATAGAATCTTTCCTCTTTTTCGTCTGATCCACGCTTATTATCGAAATTTTTTTACCCTTGTTCTTCAAATTTGCTACCGCTTTCTCAGCCATTTCCACCAATTTCAAGACTCTTTCCACCACCACAAGTGTCTTGTAATCTTCATCAATTTTTCCTCCGACGATGTCCCTGAAAGCGTTAAAGATTTTCATATTATCTTCTCGCTCCGACGCCAAGATCAAGAAACGAAGGAGAACGTGAGAGAGCCTAATTCCCAGCTGAATCACTCCATCTTTTAGCCTCGTCAATGTCAATTTCCATTCTTCATCCGATTGATCAAGCTCGTGATGATTCAGCCACTCCAAGAAACTCTTCTTTTCCGATTCTTCAATGTCGGTAGCGATATTCGTACTTCCAATGAGCAAGGGGCTTCTGATATTCTCTTCAGTGCCGTGATCTTCGTCTCCGAGTGACATGCCAAAACAGCCTAAAGACATCATCGAGAAATTATAAGCGAACCAATTGTAAGAGCCTCGAGCATTATTTCCGGCCCCATTTCCGTTTTCACCATCGAATCGGGAAAATTCAGTAGCTCCCTCCTCGACTTGCCGCACAGAATTCTTCATACTTTCCGAAGTTCTTGGCGAATTGTGTGCTCGCGCCTTCATTTCTTGTAGCTCCAACTCTGAGGCCGCGGTGTCCGCGTGCATGTCCGTAGCTTGATTTCTCATTTTGGCGCTGAATAAGGCAGTCTCTATCGTTTGTTTCTCTAGAAAAATAATTCCATCAAGAGATATTAGAAACATAATTCGGTGCTTGATCAAAAGATTCAAAACATTCGGAGAGAGAAAGTGAGAGAGGAATATACCTTTTGAGATTGAAGTTGATTTTCTGGCTAGAAAATGAGAGAACAGAGATTATCGTTATTGGAGAATTTGCAGAGAAAATCTGGTTTTAGTGTTTGAAGTTCTTGGTTTTCTTGGGAGTTTAAAAGATCGAGATTGTTGCTGAGTATAATGTAGAGAGTTAGGTAAACACATAGATTAAGGCGTTATGTATGGTAATTACTTCTGTTACACATACAGTTGAGAACTTACAATTCTTATAGTTATTTCTGTTACAAGTAGTCAGGATTAATTGAATACTTACTTAGCTTTCGTTTGGATTGTTGGTTAGAGTTAAAATTTTTAAGTTAAAATTGGTTGTCTTTTTAAAAACTAATTATAATTTTTACTGGTTTTTAGAAAAAGACAAAAATCTAGTAAAAAAAAAAACATTGTTTAATTATAGTTAAACTTGTGTACCAAAGCCTTATAATTCTTAACTTTTGGGCCCTAATAAAGGTACCAAGTGTGCTCGATCATCAAAATTCTAAGATTTATAAGGTCTCTAACGATACTAAGATCATACAACGTTTACAAAATCCTCATTATAGATCGATAGTTTATGTATGATCATCCCTTTGAGAGGTTGGTACGATAATCTATCTAGTCTTGTCTTAGTCTTGTCACTTAAACTATAGTAAGTAAGCAATTAGTCATACCTCAACACATAAAGTTTTATTCGTAATAATTAATATTGTTCTATGAAAGTATTGACCTAGTCTCATATCCGATACCGGATACGAGACGGCATCATCGGGAATCTCAATGTGGTAGGACGTGGGATTTGAAATCGCTTATTTTGAAATCTAAGAGAGAGAGAGATGGAGCCTCCGGTGGCACAGGACAAAGATGGAGTTGATTGGGAGAGATGATGAGAGAGAAAGGAGAAATAGATGAATTTTGAATATTAGATGGTTGCCGGAGCCGGCATTCATTTGAGGTTGTCGGAGGTGGAGTTTCATAAATATTAGATTGTTCTCCATTTACAACTATATAGTCGTCCTTAACTAGTCATCTATTTATAAATAGTAGGCACTTCTCTACCAGCCTACTTTTTTCAGCCTCCTTTGATATCTTATCCAACGGACAACATGAACTTACCGGCCGTAATCGTTGATGCACTGCAGACCATTCTAAAATTATTAATCATAATGAATATACATAATAACATGGCATATGGCATGGTGGTGTATAAACATGGCATAATAATAGTTATTGCATAAATTATTGTGTATCTGTCATGGCTTAAAAAAGTGGCATCAAAATCACACAAAAAGTGTGGCATAATTGTTATAGTGGAAATGTGAGGCACAATAGTCATGCAAGAAAGTATGGCATAAACGTCACATCACGTGGCATTTTAGTAAAGGAGTAAAAACATGGCATTCATGGTATCTAGTATCATGTAATCATCGTAGCATCATTTCATAATATAAAATAACAAACTTTCATACTATAAGTGAAGTTTATGCTTATCTTGCTCCACAAAATCCGATATTTACCATTGATTACGGATTAAATCTATGTGAGAATATATCCATTATGAGTATAATTCGAATACTTTATTAGGATAATAATCTTATTCATTTTCGTTCCTTAACATATGGAGTTTTAAACTTAATTGTTAAGAAAATTACTTATTTAATTTTTCCTATTTTTGTTTTCAATTGATCATTCTAAGTGATTGGTTACTGCAATACTACGTTGTGGTGTACATGTTATCATTCTAACGATTTTAGGCTTCCGAAAACCTATTTGGACTTCTTTAGTAAAATTGGGCCCTTATGACCTAATTTCAAGGACTTCCCAAAAAAAAAAAATTATATGCAAGAATGTTATAAATTTAATAACTCCTCGTTATAACATTAAAGTTTATAGTTTTATCATTTTATATATTAAAATGATAAACTTTTAATATAAGAATGGATAAAAATATCAGAAATACTCAAAATATGGTTCTCCACGTAATTTTCTTAAAAAAAATGACATTTTTTTTCCTAAACCCAATAGGCCCAAAAACTCAATGTCAAACATTTGGTGAATTTTCTAAGTATCATTTCATGTCCAGTAGAAATTTGGACTCGTATTTACATCTCAAATTTTAAAAAGTTGATTTTGTAATAGTCAATTCCTCAAAAACCCTAAAATTACTGTCATCTGCGGTCGGCTGTCTCCAAACTTATGAAACAGTGAGGAATCAACTCCGTTGGTAGCCGGGAATTCGTATTCCACATTTCGTAAAGTTTTAAAACAAAATAAATCATTCTTGCTACTAAATGCCTATTAATAAAGTTTTGTGAAAAAATACATATCTTAAAATCCGTCATGAATTTGAAAAAACTTGATCAACAGAAAACGTTCAGATTTTAAAATTCTAAAACTTTTATGTTCTGATCAGAGGTCGGTTCAGCCTGTAAGGGGTCCGTTTCCGAAGAAATCCGTGATTGATGTTGCTTGTAAAAATTGTTTCGTCGGTTTTCAGAAAAACACCCAAAATGTCGTCTTAGGATTGAAATTTAACGTGTGCTATTTCTTGTAAAAACATTCCTGATAACATCCATATCCAACTTATATACATCCCATATACAGCTACAATATTATGTACTCTTATAACTTACTATAGTTATTCATTATTAATTATATGTTCCTCAGAATAAAATGCATAAATAACCTGTCTTTAATTTCGTTACAACTTAACCGCAAGGAACCTATTGCAAATTAAAATGATCTCTCTTTCATTATATCAAAGCAATAACAATTCACTGAAAATAAACTATTCAATCCCTTTTTTTTTTCCCAAAAAGAATGATCATTCAAACTTAATCGGGATACAAACACTAATTAAAAAAAAAAATGAAACAACCATAAGAGACATAACCCTCAACTAAAACTGATTTCATCAATAAAATATAATATAGCCCGGTGAGGAAACATAAGCCGAGATATAGTAATAAAAAAATTCCTGGAATTGCTTGACAATCAATCTTATAAGCTACCACGACGGTTTTTGAACCGTCGTGGAATCCAAATATATACCACGACTGTGGATTCCACGACGGTTAGAATACCGTCGTTTAAGTATTACCACGATGGTTTTTAACCGTCGTCGAATCTCTATTCTGTAGTAGTGCAAGGCATGCTTTAAGCACTAATTGAAAATAATAATAATAATAATAATAATAATAACAACATAAATCGGGATCATCCGTTTCCAATTATTGCTTATTCTGCAATAATGTTGTCTGCTTTTCTCTTCCGCTTCTCTGACGATTACGAGATGTGTTTACAACGTATCACAAGTTCTTTTCAGCTAAAGTTGAGCTGAGTAGCTGAGGGGATTTGAAAAGAATGTTGTTTGTTTGGTTTGTGTAGAGTGTATATATAGGCCAAGCTAGCAATTCCTCTCTCTCTCTCTCTCTTTTCCCCTAAAAAATGACGATATTACTTGTCGTTCTCGTAAGAAACGACACTAAAGAGCAAACAACCTGTCAATCTCTTTGAAACAATTGCGACGCGTCGTTTTCTGTGCCGAAGGTTAACCGACTTAAAATAGACGACGTGACGTTTTTGATCCTGAAAACACAAACCATCCTATGGATCAAGAGTCCTGTTTCTCTGCTTTCTTTCATTTTCATTTTTCTAAGGGTAAATTGCTTATTTGGTCACTAATCTTTTTACGAATTTACAATTTGATGCCAAACTTTTTTTTTTTTTTTGGCAAAAAAAATCCTAAAACTCTTTAAAAAGGTGTAGAGTGGTCTCTTTTTTTTTTTTTTTTTTCCTAAAAAAAAGTGAAAAATTAGATGGAACAGGTGATATGTATGACACATGCAAGTTGGATTATGTAAATTTTTTTTTTCTTAATTGTCCTTAAGTAATTAATCATGTGATTTGTGCGATATTTTCTATTAAATTTTTAACCTTTGTAAATAAAAAAAAATTAAAACTAAATTGTAATTTTATAAAATAAAAAACAAAACAAAACAAAAACCAAATAAGCATTTTACCTTTTTTTCTAATAAATTAGAAAGACGAATTAACTGTCAATAATAAAATTTTATTTCTCTTGGAGGAAATACGACACATCGTTTTCCGTAGAAGATGAAATGGTCAATTTCATAGAAGGTGAAACGACATTGAAAAATAGACGATATGTCGTTTTCCTAGAAAATGCAAGGCCAAATAAAAAAGGTTCATTTGTGGTTCATTTGGCAGTCTTGATGTAGTCAACGCAATCTTTTTTTAACTACCACATATAACAGAAATACCTACCCAATTTCTCTCATTTTAGAATTTTTTTCAGTTTTCGCAAACTTTTTCACATACTTTTTTCTACGTCTCTGTTTCTCAAGAAAATTAGAAAGACAATAAGAAAGAAGGGAGAAGAAAAGTCTCAACTTTCCAGTTTTTCAACACCAAAGAATTGAAGAAAACATGGCGATGGATAAGAAAGCTCTTCAGAGAATGGGACGTGAAATCTTCACCATGATTTCAGAGCTCAAAAGTCACAAGGTCGACAGAAGCCGACGAGATCCAGGCTATTCTGACCGAAGCCGAAGACATAAGGAAAGCTCAAGAAGAAGTTGATCATGATGATATCAAGAGTTTGCCCATGACTGAAGAGGAACTGGAGAATTTGATGTCGGAAATCAAAGACATAACGCAAATCAATATGCAAACTGTGCATTCACAGGAATCTAATATTGCATGACTAAAATGTTGACTACATCTGTATTAATTAAGAAAAACAAAATGACTCGGTTTGTTCAAAATTAAAATGTAAAGTAAATCAAACCTCTTGGTCCGAACTGTTGAATCATGATCGTCGTTGAAAACCGAACACCTTCACATCATAGGAAGAGCCTTCCACTTTACTTAGATCAGCCTTCAAAATATCAAATTTTTCTTGCAGGAAGCTGTCTTTAAGACTCAGCTTTGAAAAGGCTGCTAGGAGCTTCTCCAAGAAATTCAAAACCTTATCTGGGCAAGCAGAATCCCCTGCTCCTAATCGACTAACCACAAAACTTACCAAATCATTGGACAAGAGACACAGACCACTGAAGTAGTCTTCAATGTCCAAACCGAACATGAAATTTCCCAAGCCTAACCTTTCCTGCGCTTCAGTGTGCGGTAGAACATCTCCAGTTTCTATCCATTGCATTAAAGCAAGAATGGATACCACAGACTGTGTTATTCCTCTCAAAGGAATAGGAGACGTGTAATATAGCATCGGGCGAGCGTATAAAACTTCAACCAGCTGAATGTAGTTCTCCATCATCACACCAACCAGTGATTTTGGTCTTTCCATCACATCAGGAACTGTTTGCCCTCGGTAAAACGGAAGCAGGCTGCCCTGTACCTGTCGGATGCTAGACTCGATTTTCATCCCAATGGCTCGGACGCTCTCACGAACATTATTCACCTCATCCAGCTGTAGTTGGAGGCCCTGAAGCTGCTTCTCCAGCGGAGGGGGGTGACGGCGGCACGCTGGCTTCACCACCTGCCTACCGAGGAGACATTTCCATTCCAAGGTTCTAGATTGAGGAAAATGTGGTCGATTCAGGAACTGTCCAAAAAGCAAAGAAAATAATCACTTTCAAGTTTCTCAATTTAAGAAAAACCATTTCATTTTAGCATTAAATCCCTTGAACAATCTGTTATTGAACAAAAAATGAGAAAAAAGAAAGAAAGAAAGAAAAAAAAAAAAAGGATGTGTACAAATAAAAAAGATTCATTTGTGGTTCATTTGGCAGTCTTGATGTAGTCAACGCACTTTTTTTTTAACTATCACATATAACAGAAATACCTACCCAATTTCTCTCATTTTAGAATTTTTTTTTTCAGTTTTCGCAAACTTTTTCACATACTTTTTTCTACGTCTCTGTTTCTCAAGAAAGTTAGAAAGACAATAAGAAAGAAGGGAGAAGAAAAGTCTCAACTTTCCAGTTTTTCAACACCAAAGAATTGAAGAAAACATGGCGATGGATAAGAAAGCTCTTCAGAGAATGGGACGTGAAATCTTCACCATGATTTCAGAGCTCAAAAGTCACAAGGTCGACAGAAGCCGACGAGATCCAGGCTATTCTGACCGAAGCCGAAGACATAAGGAAAGCTCAAGAAGAAGTTGATCATGATGATATCAAGAGTTTGCCCATGACTGAAGAGGAACTGGAGAATTTGATGTCGGAAATCAAAGACATAACGCAAATCAATATGCAAACTGTGCATTCACAGGAATCTAATATTGCATGACTAAAATGTTGACTACATCTGTATTAACTAAGAAAAACAAAATGACTCGGTTTGTTCAAAATTAAAATGTAAAGTAAATCAAACCTCTTGGTCCGAACTGTTGAATCATGACCGTCGTTGAAAACCGAACACCTTCACATCATAGGAAGCGCCTTCCACTTTACTTAGATCAGCCTTCAAAATATCGAATTTTTCTTGCAGGAAGCTGTCTTTAAGACTCAGCTTTGAAAAGGCTGCTAGGAGCTTCTCCAAGAAATTCAAAACCTTATCTGGGCAAGCAGAATCCCCTGCTCCTACTCGACTAACCACAAAACTTACCAAATCATTGGACAAGAGACACAGACCACTGAAGTAGTCTTCAATGTCCAAACCGAACATGAAATTTCCCAAGCCTAACCTTTCTTGCGCTTCAGTGTGCGGTAGAACATCTCCAGTTTCTATCCATTGCATAAAAGCAAGAATGGATACCACAGACTGTGTTATTCCTCTCAAAGGAATAGGAGACGTGTAATATAGCATCGGGCGAGCGTATAAAACTTCAACCAGCTGAATGTAGTTCTCCATCATCACACCAACCAGTGATTTTGGTCTTTCCATCACATCAGGAACTGTTTGCCCTCGGTAAAACGGAAGCAGGCTGCCCTGTACCTGTCGGATGCTAGACTCGATTTTCATCCCAAAGGCTCGGACGCTCTCACGAACATTATTCACCTCATCCAGCTGTAGTTGGAGGCCTTGAAGCTGCTTCTCCAGCGGAGGGGGGTGACGGCGGCACGCTGGCTTCACCACCTGCCTACCGAGGAGACGTTTCCATTCCAAGGCTCTAGATTGAGGAAAATGTGGTCGATTCAGGAACTGTCCAGAAAGCAAAGAAAATAATCACTTCCAAGTTTCTCAATTTTAAGAAAAACCATTTCATTTTAGCATAAAATCCCTTGAACAATCTGTTATTGAACATAAAATGAGAAAAAAGAAAGAAAGAAAAAAAAAAAAAAAAGGATGTGTACAAATAAAAAAGGTTCCTTTGTGGTTCATTTGGCAGTCTTGATGTAGTCAACGCACTCTTTTTTTAACTACCACATATAACAGAAATACCTACCCAATTTCTCTCATTTTTGAATTTTTTTTTTCAGTTTTCGCAAACTTTTTCACATACTTTTTTCTACGTCTCTGTTTCTCAAGAAAGTTAGAAAGACAATAAGAAAGAAGGGAGAAGAAAAGTCTCAACTTTCCAGTTTTTCAACACCAAAGAATTGAAGAAAACATGGCGATGGATAAGAAAGCTCTTCAGAGAATGGGACGTGAAATCTTCACCATGATTTCAGAGCTCAAAAGTCACAAGGTCGACAGAAGCCGACGAGATCCAGGCTATTCTGACCGAAGCCGAAGACATAAGGAAAGCTCAAGAAGAAGTTGATCATGATGATATCAAGAGTTTGCCCATGACTGAAGAGGAACTGGAGAATTTGATGTCGGAAATCAAAGACATAACGCAAATCAATATGCAAACTGTGCATTCACAGGAATCTAATATTGCATGACTAAAATGTTGAATACATCTGTATTAACTAGGAAAAACAAAATGACTCGGTTTGTTCAAAATTAAAATGTAAAGTAAATCAAACCTCTTGGTCCGAACTGTTGAATCATGACCGTCGTTGAAAACCGAACACCTTCACATCATACGAAGCGCCTTCCACTTTTCTTAGATCAGCCTTCAAAATATCGAATTTTTCTTGCAGGAAGCTATCTTTAAGACTCAGCTTTGAAAAGGCTGCTAGGAGCTTCTCCAAGAAATTCAAAACCTTATCTGGGCAAGCAGAATCCCATGCTCCTACTCGACTAACCACAAAACTTACCAAATCATTGGACAAGAGACACAGACCACTGAAGTAGTCTTCAATGTCCAAACCGAACATGAAATTTCCCAAGCCTAACCTTTCCTGCGCTTCAGAGTGCGGTAGAACATCTCCAGTTTCTATCCATTGCATAAAAGCAAGAATGGATACCACAGACTGTGTTATTTCTCTCAAAGGAATAGGAGACGTGTAACATAGCATCGGGCGAGCGTATAAAACTTCAACCAGCTAAATGTAGTTCTCCATCAGCACACCAACCAGTGATTTTGGTCTTTCCATCACATCAGGAACTGTTTGCCCTCGGTAAAACGGAAGCAGGCTGCCCTGTACCTGCCGGATGCTAGACTCGATTTTCATCCCAATGGCTCGGACGCTCTCACGAACATTATTCACCTCATCCAGCTGTAGTTGGAGGCCCTGAAGCTGCTTCTCCAGCGAAGGGGGTGACGGCGGCACGCTGGCTTCACCACCTGCCTGCGGAGGAGACGTTTCCATTCCAAGGTTCTGGACTGAGGAAAATGTGGTCGATTCAGGAACTGTCCAAAAAGCAAAGAAAATAATCACTTTCAAGTTTCTCAATTTTAAGAAAAACCATTTCATTTTAGCATTAAATCCCTTGAACAATCTGTTATTGAACATAAAATGAGAAAAAAGAAAGAAAAAAAAAAAGGATGTGTACCAATATTCTCTCGGTTCATCTCTTGATCACGAGGGGCGTACTCTTTGGGGAAAAAACCCAAGAAATTAGCGTAAAGATCATTAATGCGCCTTCTCACCACCATCTCTGCCTTTTCAAAGTGCTCAATCGATCGCATAACTGACTCTATCTCACTTTCATTTCTGTTCTTTCTCTCACGGATGAATTTGAGAAGCTCTTGATCCAACTCCAACAGAGTCTGGTCTAAATCGATTCCGCAAAATTTCAACAAGGCTGCCAGCAAATCATTCTTGGCATCTTCATGAGAATTCTTGAGGAGGTCAATTTGTTGGATATAACCTTTAACCAAATCTACATAATTTCCCCCATCCTTGATTACAGTGGCAGTGAATCCTGTTATTTCCTTGTCTACCTCTTTTGCCCGAAAGAAGCACATCGAAATGTGCAGGAAGAACTCATCAACATGTTTCACAGAATTCTTCATTCGTAGGATTACGCCCTCCATAGCATCTAGGCGATTTGCAGTTCTTGGAGAATTATATCCGATCGCCATTATTTCTTTCAGCTCCCACTCCAAGGCCGCAATGTCTGTGTTAAAGTCCGCTGTTTTATTGGACGTTTCGGTGTTGACCAACGACATTGCAGTTGCTTTGTTTTTCTAGAAAATTAGGGGCATCAGAATGTCAAAAAACGTTGAAAAAGAACATGTTTCTGTTCTTGATCAAGATAGAGATAAAAAGTTGAGAAAGAGAGGGAGGAAAAAAAAAAAAAGGTGCCGTGTGCACGTACTTCTTTGACCAAATTTTTCATTCTTGCTACTATGGCCTCCATGGCCTTGAATCGATTTGATGTTCCCGGTGGGACGTCTCCAAGTGCCTTCATCTCCTTTAGCTCGTTCTCAAAGGCAGCGATGTGCCTGTACATGTCTAAATCTTGGTTCTCCATTGTGACACTGAATCAGGGCGTCACTACTATTTGTTTCTCGAGAAAATCAATTGCATCAGCTTTGGAAACGTAATTTGGAGCTTGATCAAAAAAAAGAATGAGAAAAAATATATATACCTTACAATTAGTTCAAAGAGGTCGATTTTTCTTGAAGAATTCCACAACAACTCGGATTTGGTTTTAGCAAAACCTTTGAAAGTGGGAATTTTTCTTTTCTCTCTCCTTCAGTACTTGAAGTTTTTACTTTTCTTCAGAGTTACTGAGAGAATCATCTGTTAGAGTATTTTATATAGAGGACTGAGAGTTTATCATTTAGTTATTTCTGTTATTTAGTTAGGATTGCTAACTAAACAACAGAATGTCTGTTATTTCTGTTATTTAGTTATTTAGCAAAACCTTTGAAAGTGGGAATTTTTTTTTTTTTTTTTTAAATTAGGATTATTGACTTCCAATCATGGCTATTTCTTTCTCTTTTTTTAATCTATAATTTCAGGGTAAATAGACTCGAATAAATTGTTGTAAATTTACGAGTACAATAAGATAAACAGACGTCTTGAAATAAACGTTGTTACTTGTTTGTAAAAGATAAAAACGACCTGTTGGACTTTCCACCAAAAAAAAAAAAAGAAGACGCAGCGACGACGACTCCTCGTACACTAAATCAAACGACATGTAGTTTTTCGATGAGAATAATGGATTTGGAAACGTGAAAAGAGCTTTTTTAGTTTTTAGTTTTTTTTTTTTAATACTTTAGGTAGGGGAATTAATTTAAACTTTAAATGAAGTCAAATATGATATTATAATTAAGCTATACCTCCTACCACATAAAACAGCTTCTTATGTTCTAGTTAGGTAGCAAAAAAAGAAAAACTAGAACAAAAAAAAAAAGTAAAGGTACTTCCCGTAATGTGTGTGTGTGTTTGTGTTTTATTTTTTTTTTCTTGGTGGGTTTCTCAATTATTTTAAAATTAAAGTTAATGTATAAATGCTTCTACTTAGAAGCATTATACAAAAAATTCAACCAAAAAAAAAGTATTTATACAAAATGATCATTTTTTAACACCTCTTTTAAAAAAATATCTACAAACTATCTTATTTACAAATTTGAATGAATTTTGAAATTCAGTGTTATTTTACATAATTATCCTTACTTATTTATGTTTTCTGATATGTTTTATTATAATTTTTTTGGAAAATATATATATATATATATCTACATATTTTCACATTATTAAGTACATCTATTTTTGAACGGTTTGATTCAATGCTCAGATTTTTTTAAAGAATTAAATTAAAACTATTACTTCATGCAAATACGTCGTTCGTTTTCTAAATTGATTTAAAAATTTGAGTTGAGGTTGGTCTTTATTATTATATATATATATATATATATTTAAATTCACCTTTTTTTAAACAAATATGTTCAACTCATTATTAAAAAAACCTCTCTCTCTTTTTTTTTTCAACCATCTAGGTTTATCTTTTCTTCACCTCCTTAATTTTGTTATTTTCTAATGTTTGACGTTGTGTTCATTACACTAATGATTCTATCACTTTAACGATTTTGTTTCGTCATATGTTGTGTTCAATATTGTAACACCAAGTTTTTCGGCAATAATACGATCTCTTCTGTTTTAAGAAATTGTACGATTATAAAGATATTTATGAAAAAGCCCGGTTAAGGGTTTTTTGTACGTTTTGTGAGTTTTTATGATTTTATAAGACTCGAAAATGATTGCTTAGTCAAGCAAATGACCTTTTAGGCAAAAAAGGAGCAAATCTCCAAAAATTTTATGTTGGTCAAAGTTTGACCGAAAAACGCCGACGGTTGACCAAAAAGTCAACTGTTGACCACGGGAGTCAAAGTTTGGCGGGAAAGTCAGCAGTTGACAAGAAAGTCAATGGTGGACGAGAAAGCCAAAATTTGACCCAAAAGGTTAATGAAAAAGGCTGTACGATTAAATAATTCGTAGTATGGAATTGTACTGCGTAAAGCCGTTTTTATGTCTAAAACGATATGTTTAGGATTCAAAACCACCATAGAAAATCAAACACATTAATTAGAATATCTTGGGCCAAGTGGTTCCAAGTTATGAGAAAATTTTATACAGTTCATTTTTACACAGATGAATTTTGGATTGCAGTTCAGTAAACCAATATTGTGTATAAGTAAATTCAGTATTGGAAATACCTGTGTTAATTTAAGAATGGACTGTACAATAAAGAAAAGCAACAAACAAGCCATTAGAAGCTTACCTCACCTTACTTTATATTAATGACATCATTAGGTTATTAACCAAAAAATTGGGAAAGTATTTTGGTGATTCTAGAACCACCTTGGCCGGCCACTTCATCAGCCATTAAGGCAAAATCTTGCTTCTTTTGGGGCCAAAATTCAATTAGCAAAAAGTTTCCAACCTCTATAAATAGGGGTTGCCATAATTCAAAAAAATTGGAAAAACCAAACTATACTATGCCCAAATTTTCACTCCACCAAAACCGGTTTTGAGAGGTGAGGAAAGAAAGGAAATTTTGAGTGACAAGAGTATAGGGGTGGTCGGTTTTGAGTAGCAAAGCAAGCAAAAAGAGTTGGAAAATTTTAGGAGATCTTAGAGGCCAAGAGGCCGGTTGAAGGGGAGGAGGAACCAAGCAAGTTTTGACTGGATTTTTGGAGCCAAAGTGTGGCTGGAATTTAGCAAGTTGGTGACCTGAAATTAGGCAAGGGAGCTGGACATTTTGGGGAGCCAATTTCCCTTGGAAAGCCGGCTGTGAAGGGAGGAAAAAGGAGAAGTGAAGCAAGCTAATTTTGGAACCGAAATTGAGGTAAAATCCTTGGATCCATAAGCTTTTCATTTAAATTTCAATTGAGGAAATTTAAATGTATTTAAGCAATTGGTTGTAAGAGCATAAGCTCACTGTTTATTGCTGCCTTGGTTTAAAAATTTAGGGTTTGTGCTTGATAGGTTAGGGTTTTGTTGGTGGTTGCAAAGAATATGCATGTTAGGTGTTTGATGATTGGTTAGGGTTTTATAAATTTATGCATGATGTTTGTGTTGATGTGAATGATGAATGTTGAACGTTAGAAACCGCTGCATGTGTGTATTAGAGCTCCCGCAGTGGCTGGTCGAGCTAGGTTCCGCGCTTAGGACGTAAAATGAAATCTAAACCGAAAAACTGTCAGGTTCGGGTGGATCCTGACCAGTTTCGGGAAAAGTTAATTTTGAGGCCTTTAGAGGCCGAATTAAGAAAAACTCAAAACATGAAAGTTGTAGAACACAGTTTTTCCTAGGGGGTTACGCGAATATTTTTCCAAAATGAGGCTCCAATGGCCTCCATTTTCATGAAAACCCGAGACCAATGTGCCCAGACTTAATACACGACCAAATCAGTTTCAAATGAAAACTGACAAGGATATGAGCGAAACTGGGTTTTCCTCAAAACACGAAAGTTATAGGGTTTTTCGATAGCTAAAACTTTCGTGAAGAAAATTTTTCTAAAATCTGTTTAGATTTTTAAATGGAAATGGATTTCAAAAACTATACAGGAAATAGGGAATTCCTGTGCAGAATTTCCCAAAACAGTACAGAAAGAGGAAAAATTTTATATAAACTGATAAAATAGCATTGTGAGACTGTTCCAAGGACAGTTTCCAATAGTCAATAATTTTTATAAATTTTATTGTATGGTTTCCAGTTTTCAAGTAAAATAAAGGGTTTTATAAAAAGACATAAGGTTTTCTAAAAAGAAAACAAAAATGAATTTTGAAATTTAAAGTTAAACTAAAATAAAATAATTTGATTAGAATAGATTTAAATCCTAGGGTTACTTAATGTAACCAAGTAGGATAACGTAAAATTAAGTAAGGGAATATAACTAAGGTTATATAAGAATGTTGGTTATACTGCCAACATTTCTAACCCTTACTTTTGTTCAATCTCAGAATATAATATACGACGGTGTCCCGACGAACTCAAGCTAAACAGTGGACACATCAATCACAAACAAGGTAAGTACAACTCCGCCTACAGTATAGGCTTTGTTGTGTATACTTGCCTAAGTATGTATGTAAAATGTTATGCGTTTTAGAATGTTACATTGATAAATGCCATGTTATATGTTGAGAAATGCTATGGTATGTTCTATGTTATAAAAAGGTTAAATGTTATGGTTGTATGTTAGGGTTTAGAAAATGTCATGGGAAATGCTATGTATTTATGAAATGCTATAGGTGTATGTTATGTAAATATGCTATGATAAGAGTCATAATAAGAATGATAATTAATAGTGTGAAACATCACGATGCATGTTCACCAGTTAATAAGGATAAGATCAAATATGAGACAAAGCAAGTTTGCCTGTGTCGTACCGACCCGCGTTAGGTCGGGTTGAGCTATGGCATGAGTAAGCCCATAGTTGCGCGCCCGGTACAGACACTTACGTTATAGGCCCCACAAGATAAGATAAGATAAGATAAGATAGTTAAGATAAGAAAGTTACGAATGAATAATAAAGCATAATGAAACATAAATGGCTCATGCATATGATATGATTTATGTTAAATATGTTATATTTTGTTGTGTCGCGGTATAGGATAGTTGTACTTGCTGAGCGAAAGCTCACTGTCTTACGTCTATGCTGTAGGTAAACAACCTGCCGGCAATTGTTGATACAAGATGGAGGGGCATGGCCTGGCGGACTGTGAAATGTGGGAAATAAACCGCCACACGTATTGTTATGCGTTTTATTTATGTTTATTATTTAAACCCGAACAACTTTAGTGAATGTCTATTATACTTATATATGTACTTATGGAAGTGTGCGAGTGCTATAGAAAAAAAAAAAAAAAAAATTTTCCGCTGTTACGTTAAGAAAGTAAGCACGAAATATATGTATGTATGTATGGTAACGGCCTGTGCTAGGCGGGTCGTTACAAATATGGTCATGGTCTAATGATAATAACGTCATTACTTTATAGAAGAATTTCAATTAACTTATTTTAGGCTTTATTGCTTTTCGGATCACTTTCATTCAAAAGACAATAGATGTATCCACATAATATTATTTCATACCATATAGACCGCACCAATGTAATATTGACATAAAAACAATCAATAACAAAAAATAAAATGTATTCATAAAAAGGAATTTTACAGAGGTTCAAATACGCGAAAAATAAATGGGAAATGTTCTTAAATCCTAAATTTCTACTCGAATTTTTTTTTTCTAAGGATGGAATCTATCTTTTTTGTTTCTAAAAGTAAAATTACGTTGGGTGGCTTTTTTTAGTCACATAATCTAACAGATGACCAAAAAAAATTTTTATTTTGCAAAATAGCCGTTTGTCATTTTTTCAGGTTTGGTCAATCAATGATACTAAATTTGGTGAGTTATGTTATGGTCCATCAATGACTGACCGTAAGTCAATAATTGATTAACCAAATTAACTATATTATGTGGTCAATCACTAATTGATCATTAATAAAGAAAATTGAGTAAGTATTTTAGAAAACATGGGTCTTTTAACTAATTTTTAAAAAAATTTGGCTATTTATTAAAAAACTTCTTAAAAAATGCTATTTAGCTATAAGTCTCTTTCTTAAATTAGATTAAAGGGTATTTTTGTCATCACAACATGGCTGGTTTTGTTTTTTATTTAATTTTGTAAATAAATTTGTTTTTGAATATTTTTTAAAATCATGGTGATAATTTGGCTATACATGTAAACGGTTCTCTAAAGTAACGTAAAATTTTACAGTTAATGGAAGGAAAATGGAAATACAGTACAAACTCGATAATTAATAATCTCGATGAAACAACATTTTTGGTCGGTCACGACTTGAGACCAATGACGTAAATTAGTAATTCACTATATTTGTAAGATTATATATTAAAAAAAAAAAAAACCAAACATAGATCCATTGGATATATAGATTAATAATCTCCTTATACATCAAAATTATATATTACATGACTCATTAGGAGACCTTTATAAAATATGGCTCCAACGTTACTTGATTTCTCATGAAATTGATGCTTTGAAGCTCTGGTGTAATTATTGCTTTGAATGCATCTTTACGTGAGACAGGCACAAAACGCTTTTTTTTTTTTTTTTTTTTTTCCTTATCATTTCTCAATTCTCATGACGTTCTCGTCACTCAACAATTTTGAAGTTGCCTTATAATTGTTTTGGCTAAACAAGTACATAGAATAATAATAATTGGTAATACTTTAATGTGGTCGATATTTGTATAATTACAATACATAATATTAAGCTCAATGTTTTGAACAAAAAAAAAAACACATTTGATAAATTAATTTTTAATTAATAATTAACGTATAAGTTAATAAATTGTTAGTTTATCAATTGAACAATAATTCGATTAATTAATAAATTTTCATGATCATGAGATAGAGATTTGACTGTATAAGAAGAGACATACGAAACAGCATGGTTCAGATTTATGAGCCTCGTGGAAAATGAAAAAGAAAAAAGGAAAAAGAAAGTGAAAAGAGGATAAAAATACGAGATTACAAATCGTTGTCTTAAAAAAACGACACCGTAAACGACATATAAAGTTCTCTTTGGAGAAATACAACAAAATAACACATCGTCTTGTGCAGAAGATGAATCACATTAAATATCATAATATCTAGAGTAATTAATGGTGATACTATCATACAGTACTAATACTTTAATCTATAATTCTATATATCGATAAAAATCATAAACCTGTTTTTTTTTTTTTTTTTTTTTTTTTTTTTTTTTAAACGAACTTATTCTGAATTCATGAATGGACTGATTTACCTTTATATGCTATCTTCGCAAATGAAAATGAAACTGATGATTATAATAGTTCAAAATGATCAACAGCTAAATTGAATTCTCATTTTTCAAAAATTGAAATGTAACACCTTAATTGTTGAGAAATTGTAATGCAAGTGCACGTTAGTTATCATCAACATGTAATATAATGATAACTATAGTATCGTCTCATGAGAATTGATTGCTCACTAGTTATCGAAATTGATTTGACTTTAATTTTATTTGAACAAATTGAAAAAGGAATTGATGTCGGAAAAAAAATAAATTAAATGGAAAACAAAATAAAAATTAAAAGAAAACAAGCGCAAAGTAAAATCGAAGAAGAATCAATATTAATTCAAACTCTAGAGTTCCAATTTCACTGTAACTAATGCACCTTGATTTTTCAATCTCAGTAATCTGATTTATTTTCCATAGATTCTGCATTACTTAACAAAATTAAAAAAAAAAAAATTTGAAGACTAGAAAAATTAAACTCTTTTAGCATGCATTTGGATCTCCAATTTGGAATGGAAAGTTCCATTTCAATTTTTTTTATTTTCATTTTATTTTTATTTTTTTAAAGAAATTAACAAAAATTATAATTAGTTTTAAAAAGTCAATCAATTTCAGCTTAATAATTTCATTCCAAACAACGGGCCCTTAGACTAAACGGCAAGAAAGATTCTCTGCTCTTCATCTTCCTTCTAATCCAACCCTAATTCGCTTAACAATTCGCGTAACTTCAACTCCACTTGCATCTTAAGAACCTCAATGGCCTTTGTCACGACCCGGAAGCTGATATGGTGAGATGGAGAGGTTTAATTAGAATAATCCAGTAATTAGTCACAAAACACGAGAATATTCTATAAATGAAATCAAGGACAAAATGAGTAAAATACATATTATTCTGAAATTCACCCTCACTTTTAGTAAATTAATTCCGATTCTTGTCACTTTGATAAAATGTCAGACTTTCCGCCAGGTTGTATTTTGACTTAAAATCTACCATTTTTATTTTACAAAAATCCGCCACGTAGCTTTTTAATCAAAACATTAGGAATTCTGGACTACTAAGTTTTTAGAGGAAAAATGAGTTTTGAAAATTAACCTCCGGTATCATAGGGTTCGACAAACCACGAATATACAAACAAAATACACAACGGAAAAGTAAAGGACAAACATCAAACCCATTCCAGAGAGAGTTTAGCTATATATGCCTTTAAAAAATAAATAAGTTGAAATAAAATATAGATAAATAACCACTAAACCGTTGAGGCCTTGAAGAAATCTTGATCAGCACTACTCTTGGCTCCTCCTAAAAGGGGTTAAAATAATAAAACGTTGGCTACGAGCTCAGTAGGATACAACGACTAATTTAAAATAATAACTTAAATAGGGGATTCAGGGGTACCAAACAATATAAAAGACATGATATAACAAAACGATGCAGTAAAAGAAATAATAGTAACAAAATTATATACTAACAGTGCTAAAGACAAATTATATCATCATCGAAGTGGACCGATTAGTTTCAGGATACCATCTAGGTATCTAATCACGACATCATAGCAAAAATATCATATGTCGATATCTAACCAAACGGAGTTTGAAAATTCATTAAACACTTGGGCAGTCTCAAGCCAAGTCTCAAAGAACCTCACTCGAGTCTCTCAAAATAATGTGTCTACATAACATTTTATATATTTACATATACACTCCATTCAAAAACATATTTCACAAAATCAATTTATTTACAAAAATGATTTTAAAAACGAGATATACCTATAGAATAATAATCAACATAGCAAAATGAGATAACACATCCGATCACCAAATCATTGATAACTACACCATAGATAATTTTATTATCTATTATAACACAAGTCCTAATTAAGCTAAACATTAGGTATGATTAGTGTGCTTTCTGATACCTATTAAAATGACATTTTTTATAATTATTTCAGAATGTATTTTTGTCCCAAAACAATATACAGATTCAGATTATAGTTTAAAACATCGTTAATTGGGTTTTGGAATATCAAATCAGGGGTTAACAAACCAAAAGAGGAAGCCTGCAGGCATTCTGCCTTTATCCGATTGACCGGTCAAGCATGTCTGGTCCGGACGAGGATAGATTGCCCTGTCCAGCTCTAGATTTGTATGGTGGACCGAACAGGCCATCCAGTTGACTGAACCATCGCCGAACTGAGAGTTCTTAGGTTCGACCCGACCCGACCTGCAAACTTAACCAAAACTCATTCCAATAGTTCCCAGATATTCGAATTAGTAAACAAACAGTTCTCAGAGCCTAAATAACTAGAATCAAACTCAAATCATCAAAATCCATTAAAATCCATTTCAGTATTCAAGGTTTCCAAGACTAACGAAATTCCGCAATTCTAACTTCAGATACTCAGATTTTTGTAACTTAAATTGAATCCAGATCAGTGTAGAGAGATTCACTAACCTTCGGCAATCCAAAACTAGAGTTTTTTGCGGCTGAACTTCGAGGGAAAACAAAGTGAAAAGAAAAAGGGAGGGAGTGGGATTTCATAAACGTCCCCTTTTCCTTGCTTTGAGGGTTTGCGGCTACAGGTTTATCAAAAAGCTAAATTTAGGGGTCTGGTTGACCGGACTTGGAAAACAGGGTAGAAATGTTATTTCGTGAATGTTTAGAAGTAATATTGTAATTTTTGAAAAACACTATTTTCAAATTTCAAATTGTTGAGTTCAAAATGCTGATTAATTTTTTTTAACACATTTTAGCACACTAATTAATTCTGTCTAGTTTAAGGGTGACTCTATTGGCACGCCCTCCTTACTCTCTACACCCCCTATTAATTAAAATTTTTAATTACAAAACTACCCTCAAACAAAATGACATAAAAGGACAACGAGCAGTAAACACTTAATTAGATAAATCAAATTCTGTTATGAAAAAGGAAACTCAATTATATATTTTTTCTTTTCACACATACCTACGTCAAATTACCAAATAAACAACTTAATAAATATTACTATATTGAAACCTATAATAATAGCCTATTTTTCATCCTAATTTTTATTCTTTAATGAGTAGTCCGAAAAATTATGAGGTATGTTAAATGTGATCTTTTTTTCGTCGTCTAATATATTGCTTTTATGTTGCCATTAATTTTTTTCGTTTTATATTATTCATCTGTCGTTGGCATTTTTTTGGGGTTATGTGACGTTCTTTTCTTAAGTTGTATATAAATATTTTGCTATGTTACTCATTGTCGTTAGCTTTTTTTTCCTGGTTATATGTGTCGTTCTTTCCTCGAGTTATATATTGATAGATGAATACTAAGTTTTTTTTTTTTTTTTTTAACTTATTTTTCTTGCAAAATGTTCCAGTTGTCGTTTTTCTTTCCTTGGCATATATACACAAGAATATGAATTTGTTATGGTTGGTAAAAAAGAAAAAAGAAAAAAAAAAACAACTTTTTCCTTGATTTTAATTTAATCTATTATATGAATTTGTCATGGTTGCTTTAACAAAAAACTTTTTTTCATGCAAAATTTTTGAATTTATTTTATTATATCTATACATGTGAATTTGTTATATTGTTTGTCCATTTTTTTTTTCCCAAACTTAGCATACAAAATTTTTAATTTAATCGACAAATAGATTATCAAAAATAGAACATTAAAAATAAAAATAAAAAAGCGAGTGTGAAAAGAAATTTGAAGTAATGGAGTATTTTTTATTTTATAGTAGTTAGAGGTAATTGTGGAAGGAAAGGGGTGTGTATTAATTATCAAGTTGAGTTATACTTATCTTATCTATATGTTTAAGAAAACTAAGAGGGCAACATTTGGGGAAATTTTGTCAAAACAAAGTTGATCATCTAAAAATGAGTTATTCAGTTTTGAAAGGAAAAAAAAAAATCCAATGATCAACTCCACAAATAATTAAAGAAATAACCTGATTAGAACCCAATTTGTACATAACTGGAATGAGATTTAAAGACATTCAAGACTTACCAACTAATGTTTCTTGGTCTATATATGGAAAATAACATAGTAGGCGCCCAAAAAAAAAAAAAAAAAAAAAAAAAAAAAAAAAAGAAGAAAAAGAAGGGGGACATTATTCACATAATTTCAGTTTCGTCATTTGTCAAAGGTATTCCCATTTACTGAAACTAGACTCTTCACATAATAAAAAGCTTCAAACCATCTTACATTATCTTTGTGAATCTGTCTGATCTTCATCGTACGTAGGTTGTAGGAGAAGAGGCTTTTTCGGAATCTTGTTCAAATACTTCTATAAGGAGCTCCTCACTATCCAAAACAGCTTTTGGGATTATATATATTCCATTTGGACCGATTGAGAGATGTTTGATCCAACATGGGGAGTTTTTATGACCCTCAAACGGCAAGTACATTACCCACATTTCAATAGGTTTTTGCTTCACCCATTTGGCCTTTGGAAAACAAAACAAGGCAGCAAAATCTTTTCACTCAGCAAGTCTAGTATAGTAAACGGAGGAATATTCCGGGCTTTGGGCGATATCGGGCAAACTTATAGTATGAAATTCCTCATTATGCATATCAAAGGAGTGTATTCTAGTTTTCTTATTAGTTAGGGTTTGATCCGTCCTGACCAGCCAATAATAGAATCCTTTGCAGTAAACGTGGTTGATGATGCAGCTTTGACAAGGGCTCATAATTTCTTCTTGACCGAACTCGATATCTCTCCAACCATCATGGCCCAAAGTATACACTTGAGCTTTAATATTCCAAAAGTCAGTAAAAACCCTAACCACCTTGTAAACCTTAAAAATGTAATCAAAACCGAATCCCACTTTAATGGTGCCGATGACTGCTACATTAGGAAGGACTGGATCAGGAAGATGCTTCGATTCGTTGGTTGCTGGGTCGTACAACAAAATACGACATCCGAAAAACAGATTAAGCAGACGATGCCATTACAATGAGAGATGCTATTACAACGAGAGATGCCATTCCAGAAACCTTCTACAAGGCCGTCGTTTTGCATACGAAAAAGTGGCGAGAAATCTTTTAGTATAACAGATCCAAGTTCTCGCTTTTTGTTCTTGTCATTGGGAACAATGAAAGCCAAGCCCTTCCAAATTAAAGGCAATGCCTTTTTCTTGCTATTGTTGAGATGCTTGCCCACAAATATTGGGTTCTTTATGAGACCATTGATGAGTATTTTCCATGACTTTTTAACGCATTTACTCCGTATCAGAGACTCGGGTGGTAACCATGACATGATTTCCATTTTTACTTCATCCGGCATGTCTGAAAACTTCGTCATGTTTCTAATATTCTGTAAAAAGCCAAGGAGAATGTTTATAGTTAATTGTTAATATATAGTTATATGATTATGTGCATATTTATATATATACATATATATTTACACACACACACACACACAAACCTTTATACACACAACTTTTTTTGTTTTTTTTTTTTTGGGAAATCAAAAGGGATCTGGGTATTACTACTAGGACATATAAAATGAATACTTATTAAGAATAGCAAATTAACATTAAAAAAAAAAAAAAAAAAAACTCAGAACTGAGTTCGGTGGCATATGTTTAAGCCAAACTAAATTTTGAAGAAAAAAGGAAGTAAAAAAGTTTAATTTGTTTTTTATTATATTATTATTTTTTAATTAACGTTAGACGAAAGTGTAAAAGATTTCATGTTACGTTTGTTAGATCAAACTTCTTTTTCTTTTGCTAATTAAAAAAATAGGATATATCACAGCTACATAAAGACACATACAACAACCAAACTGGATGATAGAATTTTGAAAAAAAGTAAAATCAATAAAACTCGATTACGCTAAAAAGTAATATTCATGGTGTAATCACATATATATATATATATATATATATATATATATTAACTAGTCGGAAGACATATATGAAGGAAACTAGCATCAAGTTTACCTTTACATGAATATTCTGCTTTGGAACAAAAAAACTTAGAAAACCAAACTAAAGAGCACTAATATCTTGATGGTGGTGAACAAAATACGGATGGCAGAGAAAGGGAAGTATGATAGAAGAATTATGCGTCTTTCAGGAGAAAGAAAACTGAGATATATATATATATATATGTACTATATATATATATATATTAGTCGAAGAGTATAGACCCTTCTAGACGTAGAGGGTGTTTTCTGAAGCAAACTAGTAACTAGCTAGGTGACACAAATGCCACGTGCACCTCAATTAGACACCAAAATGGTAGCATCAGATGAAAGCAATCTGTGAACCAGTTAACTGTTATATTATAATTAAATACGTCATAAACCTTGCACACACAGACATTCCACTAACTAACTATTTACTTCTCTTATTACGTAGTCTATAAATATCAAATTTGTATATTTAATCAATTTCAACTGAAAATATACCGATTAAATAACATTTTTAGTCAGTCCCGACTTGAGACCAATGTGATAAACTAGTAACTTTGCTAAATTATATGATAATATACATTTAACCCAAAAAAAAAAAAAAAACACACACACACACATGTAGATCCCACTTGATACGTAAATTTATACTTCTTACCATATCTTTAAGCGTTCTGTTTCGTCTCTCAGCAACACCATTCATACTAGGTTTGCCTGGCATTGTGTATTGCGGGACGATACTGCATTCCTCTAGGAATTTCGCAAAAGATATCCTGGACGTTGTTCACCAGATCCATCATATCTACCATAGTATTTACCACCACGGTCAGATTTAACAGCTTTAATTTTCTTGCCAAGTTGATTTTCAACTTCAGCTTTGAAAACCTTAAATACATCCAGGGATTGTGACTTCTCATGAATCAAATATAGGTACCCATATCTTGAATAGTCGTCTATGAACGTAATAAAAACATTGTTGATCATTCCAAGAAGCTGTAGGGAATGATCCACAAATATCAGTATAAATCAGTTCTAAGACATCAAAACATCTGTTGGCATCTAATTTCCTAATGTTTGTCTGTTTCCCCTTTATATACTCAATACAGACTTGGAAGTCTGTCAAATTAAGAGGATCAAGAATCCCATCAGACACAAGTCACTGAATTCTCTGTTTAGAGATATGACCTAAACGCTTGTGCCATAGTGTGGCGAAATCCCTGTCAGTTAATTTTCGCTTTGTACCACGTGAACTTGTATGCAAGGTTTCATTAAATGAGGCAATTGTATCCAACAGATATAGGTTATCATGCAAAGATAAAGAACCGGTACCAATAAGATTCGAATCTTGAAAAAGACTAAATTTATTATTTCCAAATGAACAAGAATAACCGAATTTGTCCAAAATAGAAATTGAAACCAAATTCCGTCTAAAAGACGGTACTACATAAGTATCTTCCAAATTCAAAAAATGCTCAGTCTTTAACAATAACCTAAAAGTTCCTATAGCCTCTACTGCAATTGTTTTGTCATCGCCCACATAGATGAATCTTTCAGCATCACTTGGCTGTCGCCTCCACAGGCAACCCTGCATAGACACACATGTGAGTAGTAGCACCAGAATCTATCTACCAAGTGTTTCTAGGTACAGAAGCTAAATTAACTTCAAAACAAACCAAAGTGAGAAGCATACATTTCTTAACATGCCACTTGGCGTACCGGGGACATTCTTTCTTCTTGTGTCCAGCTTTCTCGCAAAAGTAACAGGTAAACTCCTCATCCTGTTTCTTTTGCGCCTTATGCTGTGATGTCCCAACTGCAACTTCTTTTCCTCTTTTCCTTTTCTTGTCCTTAGAGGTGGATGCTAAGTCAGCACTTTCAATTCTTTCTCGCTTCAGCCTTTCCTCCTCTTGCACATAATGGGATATGAGCTCATTAAGAGTTCATTTGTCCTTTTGAGTATTGTAACTCACTTTAAACTAACTGTATTGTGCAGGAAGAGAAATCAAAACAAATGCACTAGCAAGTCCTCAGACAGCTCTAACTTTAGTGCCTTTAGTTTGGAAGTGATATGAGACATCTCCATGATATACTCTCTTATGTTCCCTTTTCCTTTATACTTTATTGAAACAAGGTTAGCCAAAAGGGTACTTGTTTCAGCCTTTTCATTTTTTGCAAAACGCTGTTCTATTTTCTCAAGGAACTTTGTAGCATCCTTCTCTTCGGACATAGATCCCCTGAAGGTTTCCGGAATGGAACGTTTCATGATCATAAGACTCATGCGATTAGAACGATCCCACATCTCCATATTCACCTTGTCATCAGTGGAACTTTTGTCACTGAGAGGTGCAAGCCATTCTTCCCGAAGCGCAATGTCAAGATCCATGCAACCAAGAACAATCATAACGTTCTATTTCCAATTCTTGAAGTTCGTGCCATTAAGCACAGGAATGGAATTAATATTGGCAGATATTGTTGAAGCAAAAGCAGTAACTGAATCGAGAACAAAATAAAATAATAAGCTCACAATCAATTATCATGTCATAAAACAAGAATCATGAATTAATAAATCCATACATGACATGATCAAGCAATTCACATAATGGTGGGACCTAACACAAGATACTTAGCACAACATTGACATTTAGTCTTTGGACAGAAATATCAACTGTAAGCGGTACTCTCAATGCAGTAATCAAATATTGACAATTAATCATGTCAAGCGATAAGAAAGATAAGCCTTTCTTTGGATCAACTCATTGCTCATATGGAAAAACATAACAATCATCACATATCTATTACCTATTATTTGGCCAAACAATAACCTTCCTTTGGGCCTGTCATTTTTCGCATAAACAATAGACATACACGTCTAAATATTCCAAAATAAATAAATTTACATTATAGAGGTTACTTTGGCAACATATAATTTCAATCAATTTATTTTAAAATATCAGAAAAAAAAATTTTAGTCAAACCAAACGGTCAACATCCAACGCATGCGGTCAACGGTCAACGCTTTGGTCAACGAACTTGTGTTGACTTGGTCGGGGCTGGACCGAGTCAGGTTAACCAATCCGGATCCTTATCCAGCCCTACCCAACCAAAAAAAAAAAAGTGGGCTTAAGGCCCAACCTGACTTTGTTTTCCTTACATCATGGGCTCAAGACCAAAAAATTGCACTCAAAGCCCATAAAGCTTAAAAAAAAAAAAAACAAAAACAAAAAACCCTAATTTTTTTTTCCTTCTTTCTTTTTCCTGGCGCAAACCCTTCTTTTTTTTTAATCAATAAAAACATTGATTCAAATAATATCACAAATAACAGGTAGAAATCCTTTTCTTTCTCAGGACCAAAACCAGAAAACATGAATGCAAAATTTACAGCAATCTTTAATCAAGCAATCTAAATCCGTATATATATATACACCCAAAAGTTGAATCCGGAAATAAAAATAATCATAAAAAATTTTTAACCTCAACAATTATTTCCGGAAATTGCCAAATTTGAATACACCCAAATCAAACATAACACATATATCTCAATAATTCAACATGAGTGGCTCTGATACCACTTGTTGAGAAAAACTTTAATTGATGAAAACTATCATCAAATCCAAGATCTCATATTAAATCTTCAAGAAAAATTAATCGGAAGCATACCTAATAAATCCATGAAGACAAATTAGAGAATGATGGAGTTTTCTACAGTCAAATCTCTTTAGTTTCCTAAGACGTTCTATGGATTCTCTCTCTTAATGGGGAAGGAGGAGGAGAACAAATATTACGTATTATGATTTGAATTGGGGACCACAACTCTTATAATGACCTTTATATACTAACACAAATTAGGTTCCCATCAACCCTAATTTTATTAGTATTGGGTTTCTACACATTAAAGCCCATACCCAATAGATATCTCTAAAGCCCAATTAATAGATCACTCATTTGGCCCTATTATATTAGATAGCCTATAATATTCTTGTTATTTAATATGTAAGCCCATAATAGGAATTAATAAAATCCCAACATATCTAACTTATATACATCCCATATACAGCTACAATATTATGTACTCTTATAACTTACTATATTTATTTATTATTAATTATATGTTCCTCCGAATAAAATGCATAAATAACCTGTCTTTAATTTCGCTACAACTTAACCGCAAGGAACCTATTGCAAAAATGATATCATTTTCATTATATCAAAGCAATAACAAATCACTGAAAATAAACTATTCAATCCTTTTTTTTTTTTCAAAAAGAATGATCACTCGAACTTAATTGGGATACAAACACTAATTAAAAAAAAAAAAACGAAACAACCATAATGGACATAACCGTCAATTAAAATTGATTTCATCAATAAAATATAATAAAGCCTAGTAAGGAGACGTAAGCCGAGATATAGTGACGAAAAAAATCCTTGAATTGCTTGACAATCAATCTTATACCGGAGCAGGTACAAATTTAGCTCCTACGAACTAATGAATCATTGCTTACTCTAATCTTGATGACAACTCAAATATACATAATCTTGCGTAGAAATGTCCATGGGCCATGTGGCGCTATTAATACAAATCTCTCCTGTATACTAAGGGCAGTGCCTCAACTTTCTTCACATCTTGCCACCAAAAATTTCTAATTTTAAAATTTATATATAGTTTTAATCTTTTAATTATGTCCTTTGGCTTCACAATTAAATATACCTCATTGCTTCAAATTTAAAAACAAAAAAAGCTAGACTATATGATTGCTACTTCAGTTTACCTATTTTATTGGCCTCCACTATCAAACTTAATTGTAAAGGTTTTGGTCCATTTGAAGGAATAAAACGAAAAGATAAATAGACTAAAAAATATATTAATTGAAAAAATTTATCAGCTGCTGCACACATTCTGTGGAGTTCCACGCACTCAAAAAACCTCTCATTTTTAACAAAACGACATCTCGTTTAAATTATGAATGCGTATATTCCAGGACAAGATGGCATGTAAAGAAAAAACGACGAGGCTTGAATATTTTGAACTAACGACATGCAGGAAAGATGTCGTTTTGTGGTCAATGGTGAATGCACGACATGTTGATTTCTCCTGAAATCGACACCGTCAATAAACGAATTGTTGACGTGAATGTCGTTTACTTTATGATACTAAACGAAACGCAGGAAAAAGGATCAAAACAAAAAACGACACTAAAACTTGTGTCCTTAAAAACATGATTTCTCCTTTGTGGTAAAGGATAAAAAGAAAACGACACTAAAAACTTGTCAAGTTCAGTTTTGAGGGTGGGAAAAAAATACTAACACATCGTCTTGAGCAGAAGGTGAATCGCATTAAGTAGTCGTTTTCTAGAGAAAGTGAAACGACATTAAAACCACACTTAGAGTCAATACCACTCCTTTTTTTTTTCCTGTCGTTTTTAGGCCATTTGTCACACGTTTATGTTCACACCTAAATGAGAACGTTATTCACAAACCATTTTGTAAGTCTTCTACCTCAAGAAATTAGAAAGAAAAGAAAATAAGAAAGGAGATTATATATATATATATATATATATACATATATTTTACTAAAAAGAAAGAAAGGAGATTATTATGGAAGAAAAATTGTATTCAGTTTCAAGTTATTTATTCAACAACAAAGAAAATAAGAAACCTGAATTCAGCTCTAAATTCATGAATGGAATGGAATGTAATCAAAATGCAATTGAATTTCAATAGACCAAAATCAATAGCTAAAATAGTTGCACTCTCGTTGTTCATAATTCAAAAAAAAAAAAAATGTAACACCAATACTCTGAAATACCTAACCAAATGGAACCAAGGACTAAATAGTATCCTAAATCTCTGACAACTAAAACAACAAGAAAGATTGAACTTAGTTTCAGTCACCTCTCTGCTCGTACTCCTCCCTATGATCCAGGCCAAACCCGCTCCACATTTCGTGAACTTTCAACTGGCTCTCAAGAAACTCGACAGCCACCGAATCTTCTTCGACTGACGGCAGTAGTTGTTCCCTCAGTGTGTTTATGTATTGCTCAATTTTATTAATCTCTTTCTCGACTGCACCAAAATTTTCTTCCATCTTTTTAACCAGATCAGATTTTGTTAACATGTCCTCACTCACAAGCAAATGCAGAGCCAGAATCTGCGAGCAGAAATTAAGCGCGAGGTCGATAGAATCTTTCCTCTTTGTGCATATCAACATTTCTTTACCCTTGTTCTTCAAATTTGCCACCGCTTTCTCGGCCTTTTCCACCAAATTCAGGACCCTTTTCACCACCACAAAGGTCTCGTAATCTCCATGGATTCTTGGTCCGAGGATGTCCCTGAAAACGTCGAAGATTTCCGTATTATCTCCTCGCTCCGATGCCAAGATCAAGAAACGAAGGAGAAGGTGAGAGAGCCTAATTCCAAGCTGAATCACTCCGTCTTTAAGCCTCGTCAATGTCGATTCCCATTCGTCGTCCGATTGATCGAGCTCGTGATGATTCAGCCACTCCAAGAAACTCTTCTTTTCCGATCCCGATCCTTCAATGTCAGTACCGATTTTCGTACTTCCAGAGATCAAGGGGATCCTGATAATTTCTTCAGTACCCTCATATTCGTCTCCGAGTGACATGCCAAAGCAGCCTAAAAGAATCATCGAGAAATTATCAGCGAACCAATTGTAACAGCCTCGAGCATTGTTTCGAGCCCTGTTTCCACTACCACCATCGAATTGGGACAATTCAGTAGCTTCCTCCTCGACTTGTTTCACAGAATTCTTCATTCTTTCCGCAGTTCTTGGCGAATTGTGTCTCGGTGCCTTCATTTCTTGTAGCTCCAACGCCGAAACTGCGGTGTCCACGTGCATCTCCGAAGATTGGTTTCCCATTTCGACGCTGCCTAAGGCCGTCTCTACTGTTTGTTTCTCTAGAAAATTAATTCCATCCAAATGTTAGAGATATTAGAAACATAATTCGGTGCTTGATCAAAAGATTCAAAACATTCAGAGAGAGAGAGATAGAGAGAGGAATATACCTTTTGAGATTGAAGAGGTTGATTTTCTTGCTAGAAAATGAGGAGGACAGAGATTATCGTTATTGGAGAATTTGCAGAGATAATCTGGATTTAGTATTTGAAGTTCTTGGTTTTCTTGGGAGTTTAAAAGAGATTGTTGTTGAGCATATTGTAGAGAGTTCGGTAAATATATTGATTAAAACGTTATACATACATACACATATATATATATATATATATATGTAGTTGTTACTTCTGTTAGACATGCAGTTGAGAGCTGACAATTCTTATAGTTATTTCTGTTATAAGCAGTTAGGAGCAACCGGTTACTTATGGTCAATTTGCATCGTTATTTTTTTTTAATTTTTAATTGGAAAAGGAATTATTATTATTTATTTTTTAACTTTGGTTCAGAAATCAACAAAATAAATTAAACATATACGTACCCCTTAAAATCACACCAACCTTAGGTTCATTCTTAATTTGCTCAAAACCTTTTTAAGTTTCTATTTTATTTCCTAAATTAATCACACTTAGCCATTAGAATTTATATTGAATAGTAGCACTAATAAAAAGGAGAGAGCACTTGTAAAATTTTCGGCCAAAAGAACCAAAAAAAAAAAAAGGCTGATCTTATTAACATCTCACACTCACACAGGTACTCAGTTATAACCGTTTGGATCATAGATTTGAGAAAAAGAAATTTTAAAAATTCAACTTTTTATAAGAAAAATACTGCAAAAAAAAAAAATATATATATATATATATACAATTTAAATAGTACTAAAAAACAATATTCACTCAGTGATCTAAACGATCATTTATAATTGCACTTCATTCTTTCCTGGTTCACAATTTGGCTCTAATGTTTATAATCCAGCAACACTGAGTGACCGATTTATATGCATTTCAGAATGAGAATGTGAGATAGTAAATATATATACCTATTCTTGTGCTGGCAAACATGTATGGTTGGCAAATTTATTGAAAAGAAAAAGAGAAAAAAAAAAAAAAGAAAAGAAAATGAAGGTCATGCAATTTTCATTGTGGACAAAGATTAAAATTAGAAAGAAAAAAAAAAAAAAAAAAAAAGAAACAAAGAAAGAAAGAAAAGTCGCCTAAGCTATTTCATGAAGGAAAGGACAAAGAAAGCTCTGCTGAGAGTCAACAAAACAAAAGATACAGAAAATTATCTAAATAGCCATCCTTTTTCCATCCATTGATCAAATCAACATGACACGATCTTTAATGTTAATTTATGTTATATTGATCTAGTATTAATTTTTGTGTCTTTTAGTACAATGGTCTTCAAATTTTTGTTTCTTGGTATACTCTGCATAAAGCCGTGCCAAAAAGGGAAAAAAAAATAGTAAAAGAAAGAAAAGGAGAGAAAGAAGGGGAAAGAAAAAAAAAGGTAAATTGCTCATCTTAAAAAAAGATGGTTTTGGCCAAAGTGAGCTGCACATGCCTTCAATTAGAGGGTATTTTGATAACGTGATTTAATCTTGAAAAAACAATAATTGAAACTAAAAATAAAGCTAAAACATAAACATAATTTTGAAGACCAAGGCATGCTTTAAGCACTAATTGAAGGAAAAAAAAATAATAATAATAAAATTGGGGATTATCCTTTTCCAATTATTGCTTATTCTGCAATGGTGTCTGCTTTTCTCTTCCGATTCTCTGACGATGACGAGATGTGTTTACTATCACAAGTTCTTTTCAGCTAAAGTTGAGCTGAGTAGCTGAGGGGATTTGAAATGAACGTTGTTGGTTTGGTTTGTGTAGAGTGTATATATAGGCCAAGCTAGCAATTCCTCCTTTTTTTTTTTTTTTTTTTCTTTTTCTTTTTTTCTTTTCTTTTCTTTCCCCAAAAATGACGATCTTACTTGTCGTTCTCGTAAGAAACGACACTAAAAAGTAAACAACCTGTCAATCTCTTTGAAACAATTGGGACGCGTCGTTTTTTGTGCCGAAGGTTAACCTAATTAAAATAGATGACGTGACGTTTTTTATCCTGAAAACACAAACCATGGATCAATAGTACTATTTCTCTGCTTTCTTTTCTTTTCATTTTTCTAAGAGTAAATTGCTTATTTGGTCATTAATCTTTTTACCAAATTACAATTTGATCTCAGACCTTTTTTTTTTTGGGCCAAAAAGATCCTAAAACTCTTTAAAAAGGTGCAGAGTAGTCCTTTTGTTTTTTCCCTAAAAAAGTGAAAAATTGGATGGAACAGATAATATGTATGACACATGTAAGTTGAATTATGTAAATGTTTTTTCTTAATTGTCCTTAAGTAATTAATCATGTGATTTATGTGATTTTTTCTATTAAATTTTTAACCTTCGTAAAAAAAAAATTTAACTAAATTATAATTTTATATATAAAAAAAAACAAAACAAAAACCAAATCAATAATTTACCTTTTTTCTAATAAATTAGAAAGATGAATTAACTGTCAATAATAAAAATTTATTTCTCTTAGAGGAAATACGACACATCGTTTTCCGCAGAAGATGAAATGGTCATTTTCATAGAAGGTGAAACGACATTGAAAAATAGACTATATGTCGTTTTCCTGGAAAATGCAAGACCAAATAAAAAATGTTCATTTGTGGTAAAAAAGGAAATAACAGGATTGACTGGATGGGGGAAATTATGTAGATTTTGTTAACGGTTATATCCAATAAATTGACTGCTTCAAGAATTCTCATGAAGATGCCAAGACTGATTTGCTGGTAGCCTTGTTGAAATTTTGTGGACTCGATTTAGACCAGACTTTGTTGGAGTTGGATCAAGAGCTTCTTAAATTCATCCTGAGAGAAAGAACAGAAATGAAAGTGAGATAGAGTTAGTTATGGGATCGATTGAGCAGTTTGAAAAGGCAGAGATGGAAGTGAGTAGGCGCATTCATGATCTTTACGCTAATTTCTTGAGTTTCTTCCCAAAGAGTACGCCCCTTGTGATCAAGAGATGAACCGAGAGAACATTGGTACACATCCTTTTTTTTTTCTTCTTCTCATTTTATGTTCAATAACAGATTGTTCAATCTATGAGTGCTCTTTGATGTATTACACATCTATTAGACTTTGAGCTCCTTATGTAGGATTCAGACCTCTTATAATGTTGCTTCTTTTCCGATATGGGACTAAACTCCACTTTTATTTCGTCAAAACCCTAATAGGTTATTTTGTCAAATACTGTTTAATCTATGATTACTAGTACATGCATATCAATTTTTGTTTGTTTTGTAATTTTCTAGAGATTTAATGCCTAAAATCAAATGGGCTATTAATTAAAAAAAAAAAGTGTATTCTTAAAAATCAGATTTCTTTTCTTTGTTGTTGAAAAACGTTAAAGTGAATTCTTTTCTTTCTTTACGGATAGTTCCCGAAACCAGCATGTATCCTTTCAGTTTGGAACCTCGGAACAACGTCTAACTTGCTCTCATATGAAAATACGTACTCCACAGCCATGGCAGGTGTAGTGTAGGAAAAATAGGCGTCACGGAGCAGAAGTACGGATAAAATTTTTTAATACTTGGTTACTATTCAAATATATGTTTACAGAATTAATTAAACTGATTCAACCGAAAATATTTGAAAGGTCTGCGTCCATACGAATATGGTATATTACATCCGATTGACCGAACTCATACCACTGTTTGACCATATGTACACCTTTGGTTGACTGGATGTGTGCCACTGGTTAACCGAACGAGGTTGATCGCATCATTTTGTATAATCTTTTTCAATCACAAGATCCAATATAGAACAAGATCGATTTAAAAGGGAGTTTATGACCTAATAAAATGACTCACTGTACATGTACAACGTATTCCAAGTTGATTTTCTATTTAATTATTAATTCAGGTGTTATTCCATTAAAAATCTGAAATTGCATTCTTGATTGTACACCATATATTCATGAAAGATCTGTCCACAATCAATCATCTGTGTAATATCTCCATAGGTTATCCATCAGCTTGAAGCTAGGTTCTGTTTTACTTTCGATCAATTTAACTTAAAGGTTCAATTATTACACCATTGGAATAACAATGTTTATAAATAAATATATATATATATATATATATATAAATCATTCGGCTAACAAATGTCCTCATGATTAGGATCTCATATCCTATCCAACACCGGAATGATCCCATTAAGTTGATAATATTAACTCTTGGTAGAAGGGCTAAGGATTCCATTTCTATAAATCACACTTCATAATTTACAAGTCATAACTACAACAAACAGGTATGTTAACATGTAGTCATGGGGGTTTCACCCTCAGTATATCAAAAAACACAAGTCATAAACTTGAAAACCTGCAGTCATGTTAGGATTAAGATGAATTACATAGCATGATTATAAAAATAAGTTGATTAGGTAAACGGAATTGTTAAATAAATCAATTCGAACTTTCGGCCCAGCCCATTAATGCACATCCACCACTGGAATATACACCAATGTACATCTATCTCGGAGGCTACGCTCTGATGGCTAGGATAAGCGATCTCCTTAATAGAATGTAGATCCATTACAGTCCTGGGAAAAATCAACGGCAGTGATAATAGCCATTGGCTCAGCCTCAAAAGCGCAAAGGATACGAAAATGAATCCCATGTAGTTTTTGAAGATACCACCACAACCTGTCAAGTTGAGCGAACCATTTGCAGCACACACAAGAACACATACACACACACGTACATGCACAGATTCAATTGTGTGAAGAACTCCTAAACGTATTAGTTCACGAATTATGGTCTAATTTTGAACGAACTGAGTCTTTTTGTTTTGCTTGGTTAATACAGAATTTGAATTGATTTGTGATTGTGGAACATATTGCTCTTCTATTTCACAATTAGATTAGAAAAATCCCGGTTTCTTTTTTTCTGTTTTTGACTTGATTTGAAATCTTGATTGATAAGTAAATGGAATAGTAAATTCTATGGTAACGTTATTTTGTGAGACATAAGTGGAAATTTTACAAAATTTAATCTGCAATAGACTAAAGAAACATAGGCTTGACAAGAACACTACTAGATTCCTCAATTGACTATTGGTTTTAGGTACCAAAAAAATGCAAATCAACTACTTAAAATCTATATCAATCGGACTGATCATCAGCTTCTGGCTTCAGCTTTAGTCTCTTCCATATTGCTTTGATCCCCAAATCCATTATTTCGATCGAAAAACTCACTTTCCTTATTTCTTCATCTCGGAAATATATGCGCAATTCCGTCTTCAGCTCATCCATTTTCAAACCAAATCTGTTCAGTTTCTTCTCAAACACCTTTATGAGATGACTTCCCATAGCAAGAAATACTTCATCTGTCATCAGCATTGGCAGATCGGGACCAAAAAGTGCAACCTCGAAGCGTAGAACTTCTTTAATGATCAGATGAAAGATGCCCTTTTCCTTAAATTGACAGCTGACATGATCCATACCGGCACGCTGTAGTTCTCTCAATCTCATTGCTTTTGCCGCGAAATCAATTACATATACAACGTGTCGATGATAACTGAATTGTCTTCTACGCCAAGGCATTCAAATATCACTGTGAAATCATCAAGATTCTGTTTACTTTCTTCTCTATTAGCCGAGACCGACATAAACAAGAAAGCTTCGGAAAGAAAGTGAGAGACTTGCATCCCGAGATCAATCATCATAAGCCTCATCGCCTTGAAAGTATACTTTCTTTCTTCACTGTCGGATAGTTCAAGCAACTGCAGCCACTCAATCAAACTTTTCTCGCCTTTTCCTCTGCCTTTCTTCGCTTCTTCTTTCCATAACGCCATAAACGCTCTCAAACTTTCCGCGTAATTCTCCAAAGATTCAGATTCATAGAGTCTTGGAACATTGTACTTAAGAAACTTCTCTTCAAACTCGTCGACTCGCTTGTTTAGATGGCGCACTTCTCCTGTGATGTCTTTGATTTCCGACTTTAAATTCTCCAGTTCCTCTTCAGTCATGGGCAAACTCTTGATATCATCATGATCAACTTCTTCTTGAGCTTTCCTTATGTCTTTGACTTTGGTCAGAATAGCCTGGATTTCGTCGACTTCCGATTTTCCCACGCCGCAGATGATCAGTTCGTCGATCTTGTTTCGGAGGGTTTGGTTGTGACTTTTGAGCTCTGAAATCATGGTGAAGATTTCACGTTGCATTCTCCGAAGAGCTTTCTTATCCATCTCCATGATTTCTTCAATCTTTGGTGCTGAAAAAATTGAAAGTGAAGACTTTTCTTCTCCTTTTTTTCTTATTTTCTTTCTAACTTTATTGAGAAATAGAGACGTAGAAAAAAGTTCGTGAAAAAGTTCATGAAAACTGAAAAAATTCTATAAGGAGAGAAAATTGGTTAATAAAAAGACTGCGTTCACTACATCAAATACTGCCAAATGTACCACAAATGAACCTTTTCCATTTGGCTTTGCATTTTCTAGGAAAACGACATGTCGTCTATTTTTCAAAGTCTCTTCACTTTCTATTAAAACGACTGCTCAATGCGGTTCATCTTCTGTGGAAAACGATGTGTCCATTTCTTCCGAGAGAATAAAATTTTGTTATTCATCTTTCTAATTAATTAGAAAAAAGGTAAATTGCTCGTTTCATCCCTAATTTTTTTTTTATAAAATTATTAGGATCTAGTCCTTAGTTTTTTTTTTTTCTCTTTGAAGGTTAGAATTTTTTTTTTTCCTCGGGCTTAGGAATAATCAACAAGAACCTTGTAGGGTTTTTTTTTTATTGTTACCTTTTTTTTTTTTTTTTGCTAAATACAAGAACCTTGTAGTTGGTATCCGGGTTTTACTACTATTTTCCCGATTAAAAAAAAAAAAGGAAAGAAAAAAGAGCTAGAGTTTGACTTGTAAATTGAAAATAAAGAGGGGAAGTCCAGTCCTATTAGGACAGAAAACTAAATAATGAAAGAATAAAGTAAAGGAGAGAGAAGAAGAATGACACAAATATTTTTAACGTAAATATGTTAATGGCCCCGGACTAAAAGCAAAAAGAATAATTAATTAGTGATGAGTATAATAAACGGGGCTTTATATTTATACTCATTACAAAATCTATTCATGTTTATTTTATAATTTGAATTTAAATCTAAAGCTAATTTTACAATTCAAATAAATTCAAAATCTAAACCAAAAAACTAACTATATAATTTTTAAAATAAAAATCTAATCTAATCTAGAAAATTACAAATAAATAAATAAATATAACAATCTATTTCCATCTATAACAAGGAGAGTGGAAAAGTCAACACCTATCTATATATAATGCTTATAAATAGTGGTCCCCTAATTAAATAAATAAATAAATATAACAATCTATTTCCTCCTATAACTAGGAGAGTGGAAAGTCATCACCTATCTATATATAATGCTTATAAATAGTGATCCCCTAACCATTCGGTTTCCTACAATTAAACTCTCACAAACTTTCGACACTCCCAAACCCAAATCTATCGCAAGGTACAACTTCATCGTCTGCTCAATTCTCTTTTTCAAAGCGTTATTCCTGTTTTTCTTTTTTCTTTTTTTCTTTTTCTTTTTTTTAGATTAATACTTCTTTTGTGAACTTCTTTCATTCAATATTTATTTGGTATATATATATATATATATATGTCTATATATGTATCTAATTTGTAGCTGTGTTTACAACGTCAGATTTTTTTTTTCTTTTTTTTATTTTCACATGGAATAAGAGAGGAGTTAAGTATAAAATTACTTATAAGTTATACCTGCAATCTCAATTTTTGTTGAATTTTTAAACTTGAAATTTTTTATTCTATCATCTTACGTGTTAATTTATGACAGTTCCTCAATTAGTTAAAAAATTATCTGGTCAATTCAGGTTTTCTTTTTCCTTAAAGAGACATCTCTATTTCAAAGGGAAACAAGACAAATGTGTTATTTTTCCAGATTTTTTTTTAAACATCTTTTATGAGATAACAACAATAAAATCTATTTTGAATTTTGTTGCACTTTTCTTTTTCCAACACAACCCCCCTGTTGTTTTTTTTTTTTTTTTCCTGCTTTGAACACATGGCACCGAACTGAGCTTTGAGTTATGATTATTAATTCTAAGACTTAGTAATTAATTTCTGGCATATGTTAAATTAGAATAATTATTAGAACTCTACTCAAAGTATGGTTCATAAATATATGTTAATATCAATATATATGTGTATTTATGTTTTTGCTATGACCAGATTTACATGAATTGGAAGGGTATATCACCAAGAAACTGATTTGTCTCATATTATATGCTACACGTTCTAACATAATGCTTACATTGAAAGGGTGTAACACCGGGAAGTTTAGTTCTCAAAATACTGTTACACCCTTTTAATGTAAATGTTAATGTTATGTTTAAATATGTATTATATTACAAAATTTATTAAACTTTAGTTTTTATTTGCTGCAGAAAATATGGCAAAGGTTTCAGACTTGCCAGATGAAATAATAATAGAAATCATGTCATGGCTACCTCTCGAGTCTCTATTTCGATCTACATGTGTTCAAAAGTCATGGTACATTCTCATCAAAGATTGCATTAAGGACCCAAAATTTGTGGCCAAGCATCTTAACCATAGCAAGAATGAATCAACGTCGTCATCTTTAATTTTCAAGAGCCTCACAGACATCAGTATGGGGAGTCTAACTCTTTACAATGATATTGATCAGGACAACGAAAGATACTTTAGATTTGTTGTAGAAGATTTTAAGCCACTACTTCCGAAGCACGAGGACGCTTTCGGAAATGTCTTCACCAATGGCATCTCTCATTGTAATGGCATCGTTTGCATTGTTGATCATGTAAGATGCCACGTTTTATTATGCAATCCCACTACTAGGGAAACAAAGCTTCTTCCCAATCCCTATTTTCCAGAAATGGAAGAAATTTACACGGTTAAAATTGGATTGGGCTATGATTGCACTGCTAACGTTTACAAGGTGGTTAGGGTTTGCGAATGGTTTTTCAATTTTAAAGCTCAAGTTTATACTTTGGGTGATGATGGTTGGAGAGATATCATCTTGGATCAGGTCGAAATTACCGACGATTATCCTTTGTGCACCGTCTTTCACATGTACTGCAAAGGATTCTATTATTGGTTGGTGACGAAGCATGATGCTTCAAATCAATATATGATACACTCATTTGATATGCATAAAGAGGAATTTCATACAATATCTTTGCCTGATATTTTCCAGAGCTTCGAATATCGATTCACTTGCTATACAAGTCTTACCGAGTGGAACGAATCCGTTGTTTTGCTTTGTTATCCGATGAAAAGCTTTGTCAAGACAAAACCTATTGAAATGTGGGTAATGCACAAGTCATTTGAGGGTAATAAAAATTCAGAATATTGGACCAAATATCTATCAATCCGTCTCGAAGGAATTTTTCAGTGCCCAATAATATTTTTGAATAGTGAGGAGCTTCTTATAACAGCATATGAAAAAGGCCTCCTCTGCTACAACATACGTACGAGAAAGTTTTGGAGGATTCACAAAGGAAATATAGCATGGCTTCAAGCTATTCGTTATGTGAGGAGTCTTGTTTCAGTAAACGGGAATACAGTTCAATGAAAAATGACAATGGTGGATTAATTAGTTGTAATGTTTGGCCTGCAATGTTTCTTTTTTTTTTTTACTTTTTTTTTTTGTTTGGCCTGCAATGTTTTTCCCCATACATAAAATATTAGTTGCAAGTTTTGAATACTATTAATACTCATTCGATTTATGATTAATAAATTTGCCGAGCTGATCATCGGATTTTCTATTTCTTCAATGCGAATCCACGATCAGATTTTTTTTTTTTCCCTCCAAAAGTTGGACAATATTTCTTCATGTGTAATGTGTGCATTTTGTCACAAGTGGAAAACATAATTTGTTAAGAGTTATTCGGGGAAAGAATCTAAATGACACAAATTTAAACACTATTACATCAACATGTGACAAAAATTAACATTAGATTAACATGATACAAAATAAACTAAATTTAACTAAAATTTTTGCTATATTGATTAAGAATGGGGAATTTGTGTCATATTGATCAATAGATTAAAAAAAGTAATTATTTAAATATTTTTCTCGAGTTTTTTTTTTTTAATATTGAGAATAACCCAGCTTAATAATTAATCTCAGACAGGAGTACATGTTTCTACCCTAGAATAAAAGTATACAATATATGGAAGTGTTTATGGTAGCATCTTTTATTTTGTGATATAGATTGACTTTTAAGTTTTTAAACTTTATTTCTTTCTATTTAGGGTAAATTGCTCTGTTAATCCCTAAATATTTGAGTTTGCGATACTCTACAACTCAGGGATCAAAATCATTTAATTACCTAAAAAAAGTTTACATGAATTTAGAATTAAGAGTACTATAGTTGTAGGCACAGTCTAATAGCAATTACATACCTGACTCGACTATGAGGTATAGATTTCGAATCCCCACCCTTCAGTTCCAAAACAAAAAAAACAATTAAGAAGTAATATTTTAAGCATGCCTAAAATATAGAACAATATTACGATAAACTCAAGGGTTTTCTAATGGATACAATTAAAATTTTGAATTTGATAATTTAATCCAAAAACTAAACGTATTTTGATAATTAACCCACGAATTACATATTATGTTGCACTGTTGGTCCTATTGGTAACGGAGTTAAAATTTTGGAATTGGATGGTTTCATCCCATGCCACGTGAGGTGCAGATGAGACCTGAGAGCCTAACGAGGGCGTGGTGATTTATTGATTAGAGGTAATAAGGCAAAATGATATTACTTAAAAAATAAAATATTGATAGTGATAATTGTTTGACAAAATTTTTAGAGAAAAATAAAAAGAGAAAAACTTGAAGAACTTGTAATAGAACTAAACGAAGAATTCTTGTGGAAGGATTCACAAAAAAAAAAATAATAATAAATAAATAAATAAATGGGGAACTACACTGATACCCGCTGCCTTTTTGCTTAAATTACAGAACCTAAACATATAACTTGTTTCTCTGGTTTTTGGACTCTGTCTTTTTCTTTTTCTTTTTCTTTTTTTTTCTTTTCTGTTTTCTTGGTAAAATGTTTTTTGTAGTTCGGGCAGAATATAGTATGTGACCATTATAGTAATTTTGTTAATCCACTCAGATTTTTTTCATCTCCCGTAATTTGAACAAAGGCCACCTACCCTTTTCAATTGTATATATTTACCTGCAGCCAAATACAACAAATAGATAAATAGTACTAGTAATAATATTCGACGAATTTATGTGCAAAATCGATGATCTGAAGAGAGATCATGAAGACGTGAAGAGCAAAATCATGGAGATTGCCACGGAGTTCTGCGAAATGAAGAGCATAGAACATAATCTTGTGCTTAAACTGAAAACCAAAATGGACGAGGAAATTGTAGAGGGCTGAATCTACAAAGAAAAATAGGGTAGGGTCAATGACCGAAACAGGACGATGGACAAGTCATCAGCCGGTTGTTGGCATGTCATTAGTGAGTTGCAAGAAATAAAGTAAAGAGCAGGAAAAGTAAATAGAGACAGAGACAACCGATTTTATTGAGATTCGCCCGTAATCTTTAAGTTACTTCCTCTGTAGTACTTCCGGGAGCTTCCACTTTGTATAAAAGACCATTACAATGGAGATTTTGAGTAAGAAAGGGGAAGAAAGAGATGGGGGATGATGTGATACAGAGAAATTCGGGGGATTTTGTGTGTATTTTGTTGAGTACAATGTGTTAAACGTCCGAAGAAATGGTTGGAAGAAAAAGATCCCTAGGCCTGTGGAATAAGCCATGATTTATAAGGATTGACTTCATGCCTTGAGTTGCCTGATTCTGGAAGAATATGCCTTGAATGTTGATGAGTAGTTGCCCTTTTCTGTATTGCTTGACTTTCCAATTCATGGATGACTAGAAGATATCAGGAAACTGCCTTTTCCTGATAGATATGAGCTTGCTGGCTAATTCACTTGTCTGATTTGTTGTATTTAGTTTCCTGATCCTGCCCATGAAGTCAACTTTTCTTATTTAGCTCTGCTGACCTGTTAGTCGCCCTCCAGTCGTTCTCCTGTCATCCGGGAGTCCTTCCCAGGTTTTCTAAGCGGCGTGTCTCCGAGCCGTCTGGTGCTCTTCGTTGGCTTATTCGAGGACACGTGTATGGTAAGAGATGATGTACGAAATCTAACCTCAACAGAAATGCAGACTGTAAAGGAAATAATAGAACTTAGAATGAACGAAAAGCCGATGTTCTTTAGTTGAAATGTTGAATATCTTCTTTCATTGCTTTTTTTTTTTTTAACCTAGATAGAAGTTTTCACCTCTATGAAAGTTCTTTGATTTTGCAAAAGAAAGAATTTTCTTGGCGAGTGGAAAATTTAAAAAAAAAATTATTTAAAAAAAAAGGAAATTGAAGCCCCTTTTTACCAATAAAATTATGCTAATTAAGTACGAATTGAATTAGAAAAAAATGAAAATGAAAATAAAAATTAAATAAAGGCCAAAGTATTTAGCCCCTGTTTGAAAAAAAAGAAAAAGAAAAAAAGAAAAAAAAAACGGTGGTTTAAACTCTTTTAACTAATTTGAAGAAAAAAAAAAGTATTTTTACCAAATTATTCTCATTACATCTTAACAAGATCCAAACTACTAGTTATTGCTAAAAAAGTATCCAACTTTTTTTTTTTTTTCAAGTTGCCCCTAAACTAAGTTGATCAAGTTAATTCGTTTATAAAGACTAGAGAGTACTCACATTTCTCTTACCAGAATTACCTACCCACCCCTTTCTCCTTACACACTCACTTCTCTCTTCTCTCTCTCTATCTATCTCTGAGAGGAAAACAGAAGGAACATAAACTTCTGCAGCAACAGGTATACATTTTCTCTCCCTATTTATTAATATGTAAAAATCTATTTCAACAAATGTATTCTTGTTGACAGTATCTCCTGTATTGTTCATGATGCTTCCCAGAGAATTATTGAAAAGCGACAATGGTGAAGAAAGACTGGAGAGACCTCGATTACGAGACGCTCATCAAGGTTAAGAACGTGTCCGAAGGACATGGAGTTACCCCAGGTGCGACGTCTTGCAGACAACTTCCCCGAAGCAGATCGAGTCAAGAATTGCTGGTAGGCGCACAACGGAGGTTCAGAGACATAGAAGATGCTAAGATGGTATTCCTGATGGACTTGGCCACATTTGTTACCGGGTCGATTGATCAGATGAGACGGAAGTTGGAGCAGACCGATTGTGTTTGTACACAATTTCAAGTTATAAAATTTGTTAAGATCAGTTCAGGAATATAATAACCGATATGAGAGATAATACTCTGGCTCAAGGAAATGGAGATGATAAAGCAGAGCAGTTCTGTTTTACATGAAAACAGTGATAACTGGTTGTTTTAAGTTTCTCTTTCGTATTATTTTTCAATATCTTTCGTTATATAAGGAATCGTATTCAGAAATTCGGGGACAACTCTTTTAGTTAGCAATAATATTTGTCAAATTTTAGAATATGGACATAAAACACAATTCTATCTATTTTTTAGGCACTCGCAATTAGTAAAGACTATCCCGAGGAAGACGTTCTAGAGGTAACATTGTAGGGGATCATGGCTATTAATGATGTAAGCGTCGAATACTTTTCATGAGTCATGACTGAGTTGAGGAAGTCTTAAGTCTCAAGAAACGATTACATATCGTGGTATCAATTGTAATAACTAGTTTTTACGACATTACGATTTCCTTTCAAAGGAATTTAATGTGTACCATGAAGGTAATTATGAAAAAGCCCGATTAAGGGTTTTTATTAAGTTTTGTGAGTTCTTAGGATTTTATAAGACTCAAGAATGATTGCTTAGTCAAGCATATGACCTTTTGAGTAAAAGGGGAAGAAAAACTCTATGATTTCATGTTAGTCAAAGTTTGACTGAAAAGTCAAAGTTGACCAAAAAGTCAAAGGTTGACTAGTGAAGTCAAATGTATGACAATACTATGATATGATAAGCAGTATGAGAAATTTACTGCGAAAACCGTCTTTACGGACAAGATAGCATGAATAAGAATTAAAACCACCATAGAAAAATCAAGTACATTAAATAGGATATCAAGGGCCAAAAGGCTTTAAGCAAAAAGAAAATTTTTTTTACAGTCCATTTTTTACACAGATAAATTTTGGACTGCAATACAGTATAACAGTATTGTGTATTAGTGAGCACAGTACTAGAAATATCTGTGTTAGCATAAAAGTGGACTGCATATTAAGGGAAAAGCCAAACAAGCTTTAAGTAGGCTTACATCACCTAACCTTAGAATTATGACATCATTTGTATAATTAAGCAAAATTTTGGAAATAATTAATGGGTGGTTCTAGACCACATGGCCGGCCACCTAAGACCCCCTTGAACAAATAATAAATTTTTGAGGACTTTTGGGCAATTTGGAGAAGTTCCCCATCACCTATAAATAGGTGGAAGGGGGGTGGACTTTTTGTTCACAAATTTGAGAAATCTAGCCAAACTATGCCCAATTTCCCTCTCAAAAATCCGAACCCAAAGAGAAAGCAAGAAGAAAGAAAAAAAAAATTGAAACCCAAGGAAAAAAAAAAGTTTTAGGGGTGTTCGGCTTTCTTGTAAAACATCAAGCCAAGGTTGAAAAATTTTTGGTACCCATTGGAGGGAGCAAGGCCGGTTGGAAAGAGACCAAGGGGGAAAGTTAGAGCCAAACCTAGCCAAAGTTGGTGTTCAATTAAAGTAAATCTCCCTTGGCCCTAAACTTTTTAAATTGAGCTTCAATTTGAAATTTAGGTGTATTTCAAGTTGAATTTGTAAGAGCATAAGCTCAATTTAATTTATTGCCCAAGTTTAGAAATTTAGGTTTTTGTGCTTGATTAGGTTTAAGGGTGGTTTGATTTATGAGCTTTGCATGGTTATATACTTATGCTTGCTTGATTATTATGGTGTGCATGCTAGATGTTTGATAATGTTGTATGTCCCAAAATATGTTTAAGCATGATTTAGAATGGCATGATAGGTTGCTAGGATAGAAGTTTGAATGGTTTGTGCAACCTAGAACCATGCAAACTTTGGTTGATCCAAAATCAATAATGGTTTGCATGGGCATGATCGATAATGTGTTTAATGGAACTTTACGTTAGAAAAGCGCTGCATGACTGGTATAGGCTCTCGGCTGTGGCCGATTCAGGTAGAGTGTGCGTATTAGGACGTAAAATGAATCTAAGAATGAAAACTGCCAGTTCGGGTAAAAACTGACCAGTTTTCTGGAAAGCAGGTTTGAGGCCCTTAGAGGCCGAATTCGGAAAAACGTAACATATAAAAGTTGTAGAGAAGGATTTTTCCTAGTGGGCGACATGGACCGTTTTCCAAAATAAGGCTCCAACGGCCTCGGTTTTTACAAAAATTCGAGCCTGACTGTGCCCAGACTTCATGCACGGCTAGGTGAGTTCAACGGGGAAAACAAGTGGGTTAGAGTCCGAACTGGGTTTTGTGAAAACATGAAAGTTGTAGGGTTTTTCGAGATCTAAAATTTTCGTGAAGAAAACTTTTTCAGATTCGACCTAGATTTTTAAATAAAAATTGGATTTCAAAAACTGTGCAGGAAATAGGAAATTCCTGCACATGATTTTCTAAAAACAGTACAGGAAAAGGATATTCATGCACAGACACTAATAAACTGGAAGTAAGAAACTGTTCCAAAGGCAGTTTCCAACACTCAAAAATTTTTACAAATCCTACTCAAGAGTTACAATTTTTCATAAGTTGAACAAAGGATTTTCAAAATGTTGAGTTTTTCCAAAGGAAAGTGAAAATGGATTTTTTGGAACCAAAGTTAAGCTTTAAACCCTAGGGTTACTTGCTGTAACCAAATAAGATATCATGTGTATATGTGGGGGACATACAACTTAGGTTATGTATGAATGTTGGGTAGATCACCAACATTTTTAATCCTAACCTATGTCCTTTATTATAGCAGGAGATAGCCTGCTGTTGTGTCCTGACTTGGAGCAGCCCATTATCGAACATAGCAAACGAGGTAAGTACAACTCCACCTACAGCATAGGCTTTTGTTGTGTTACTTGCCTAGTACGTCTAATGCTATGATGTATGCTATGATGTATGATGTGATGTATGTTAGAATTATGTGATGCTATGGATATATGCTATGTTATGATGTAAGTTATGTTAAGGTTATGTTATGGCTAAAGTATGATTTATGTGCGTGTGACATCACGATGCATGTTCACCAATTCTTATGATAAAAACAAGATCAAGAATGAGATGATGAAAAGTAAGCATAATGGCAAGCAAGCTTATCTATGTCGAACCGACCCGGATTAGGTCGGGTTGGACTATAGCTTGAGTTGGAAATGGACTGGCCGCCCCAACCACTCCATAGTTGCGCGCCCGGTACGGACACTTATATTAAGGGGCCCATAAGCAAGTTAAGTTATGAAAGAATGTTATGAAAGAATATTATGTAAGAATGGTAGAAAAGAATAAGAAAGCATAATGAAGCATAAACGGTCTATGCATGGTTAAGTTATGCTATGCTATGCTATGTCATGATATGTAATGTTTTGTTTTTGTGTCGCGGATGTTTAAGTTGTACTTGCTGAGCGAAAGCTCACGTCTTACGTCTATGCTGTAGGTAAACAACCTACGGGCAATCTCTGATGCAAGATGGGGGAGCGTGGCAGGGCGAGCTGTGAAATGTGGGAATGATAGCTGCTACGCGTTTTGTCATATTATGTATATTATTTAGTGTTTGAACATCTTTATTTAATTATCGTTATATGCTCGTAAGCTTCGAAATAAAAAAAAATTTCCGCTATTTTCACTAAGTAAATAAGTACATTATGTGATACACGTTAAGTACGTATGTATGTATGGTAACGGCTTGTGCTAGGCGGGTCGCTACATCGATAACGTCGAGAGTTCAAATAAATAGCCAAGTTTCTCCGCAACTCTTGAGAGCCAAAGAGAAGCGAGCGTGGGAGAGTTTCAATCATGGTTTATTGTCCCGCTGAATATACTACGTGGAGAGATTGAGACAGAGAAAGATTCCAAGGAGATCTTGTTCATATCCGAAACTCAAGATTCTGTTCGTCACGTCACAGATCAAGTCTACGAGATGATCGTTGTTCATAGTACTAGTTCCCAGTTCACTTTAAAAAAAAATTTGGATTACAAAGTATAAACTTTTGGTAACTTTAAAAGTTGTAATAATCTTCTATAAAACTAATCATTTCGTGTGGACCGGGCCCGAATTATGTTTGAGTTTAGTTTTCTAATTAAGTTGATCAATTTACTTTATAGCGAGTACTCATTTCAACAGAATTACCAACCTCCCTACTCTCTCTCTCTCTCTCTCTCTAACAAGAACAGAAGGCGCTTAGACTTTCTGCAGCAACAGGTATATAACTCATGCATGTGTGTGTGTGTATATATATTTCAAGAATCGAATTGTTTACAATATCCCTTGTATCTTGGCGCTTCCCAGAGAATAATTAAACAACAAAAATGGTAAAGAAAGACCGGACCAGGATTCGGAACCTGCACAAGAACATTGACACCCTGGATCCACAGAAAGAAGAATCGCTACAGCTCGTAAATGCTGTCGAGAATTGCAACCAACTCTCGGAGTTGCAGGCCACCACAGATCGGATGCAAGAAGATAGAGAAGATGTCAAGATGGAACTGCTCAAGAATGTCGAAATTGAGGATCCTATTGTTCATGGAGGATCAGACGGCCAGGAGGCGATCGATAAGATGACAATGCAGTTGGACAGAACCAATCTTGGAGGAAATGATGATCAAGAGCAGATGAATCCCGATCAACATCGTTCTCACAACGATAAGCCGCAAAAGAGTAAGCGTCAAAGGAGAAGAGTCAAGACGATGATTCAGTGGCTGAAGGAGACTACTTATTCGAATGAAGTAGAAGATTACGCGATGGAGCTTGGGGCTCAGCTCTCTGTGATTGCCGTTGATTTATTGGTGTTCATGTCAGAGGGGCAAGATTTGAAGCTGAAGTTGCGAGAATTCAAATCTTTGGTTGAATCTTTCAGCTTCAGCTACAACTGTGTCGTATCGAGGAAAATCATTAATCTGCTGGAGATAGCGGCAACAGAATTGGAAGCGGCCAAAGAATCAACGAACGAATCGGATGCCATGGAAGAGGATAAAGATCGGCGTGAAATCTCCATCAAAGAGAGGCTTCTTGATGACCTGCTGAAGCAATTTTTGGACAAAATTGTTTGTTTGGAAAAAATTTGTGGAACTCAATGTCTGACAGAACCGCTGTTGTCGGCGGATAAGGTGTCGTGGTTGATGAAGAATGAACTCAGGCTAGTCCAGAAGGATTTGAGTGAGATAATGACCAAGATGAATGAGTTCAAAAGAATGTTTTTGTCGACCGTAAAGAATGAGGATCGGAAAGTGAAGGAATTTCTCAAGAAAATGGATGAGATGGTAATTCGTCAAGTTTGGAACCAACTGGAGGAGTCAGAAGCAGAAATTAAGAGACAAAAATTCTGAAGATGAGACAAATTTTTTTTTTTTTTTTCCTTTTTTCATTCATTCTTTCCTTACAAAAGTTTCTTTGATGTCCTTGTATCGTCGTTTCGATCTTCATAACCGGATTCTTCAATTCCAATTCATTCTTGAGCCAATGTTTTACATTTTTGCAATCAATGAAATGTTTTAAAAATGCTTGAGTCATCTTACTTAAGTTAATCGCCAGTCTTTGATAATTAGTTTCTTCATCTTATTGATAATTAATTTCTCTCAAGATCTTTCCTCGCCGTCGCCGAGAGAGTCAGCGAAAAGATCCTACCTCAAAGGGAAAGGGAGTTTAAAGAGAGAAGAGAGCTAGGTGACTGTGTACATGGTCAGTGACATGAAACTTGTTATATATGTACTGAATGTCGTTTCATCTTCTTCAAAAACGACGTGTCGTTTGTAAAGAGAGAAAAGGCAAATCTGATTTATATGTATATTCCTATTTGGTTCTTTTGCAGGAGAACGAAATACTGCTTTGTTTGTTTCCATTTTGTCTTTCCTTGTATTATATAGTTATTAGTTAACTTAATTTGCAGATATATATATACATATATTTATATATATCAATGCTGCCAACAATGACATCTTCTGTACAGAGCTCATCAACAAAAAGAAAGGATTCAGAGTCCTTCCAAATGGACTTGCGTATAATCAATACTTTGCTGCATTTGAATATGTCGCAAATTATTTCCAGCTCACGCTTGATCCATTCCAACGCCTCAAAATTCAGCTAGTCCGACATTACATTCGTGTTCGGCTAAAATACCACTCTTGCCCCTTGTCTTATACAAATTCTTAAAACGTGTTTTTAAAATCACTCACAAAAGATTGGAGTCAAAATCTATTGTTCTAGATTTCTTGTCTCATTGGTTATCCCAAAAGTGTTATGTCGTGTCATCTAAATTTAAATATTTAACCACACAAAAAAAGTTAAATACTGAAAAATTTTGAACAAATTGATAAGTTAGCAAAACACTATTAAAGGAATAGTCACAGCAGATCTGGACTCAAAACATTGAAGTGATTAAATTTTCAAAATACCAAAACTATTACTCACAATAACTACTAAACAACATTTTAAATTTGTAAAGTGAGGGGAAAAAATATAATTTTAAGAATAGACAAAGACCCCCTAAATACCCCTTAAGTGATTAAACAATACCGCTAGTGAGCCCCATAATAATATTAATTAATTTTAGGGGGTCAAAAAACGGAGCCAAAATAGAAATATCATAAAACTACCAGAAATATTTAACTGGACAATTTGTAAACCAGAACATTTAGTTTGCAAGAAATTTTGTTCTCAATTTTTGATAAAGCCCCCCCAAAAAAAAAAACAGAAAGAGAAAATTACCTAAACAACCACCTTTTCTTTTCATCTATTAACCAACATGATATAAATTATTCATTTTTAACTAACGTGACATAAATTTTAGTTAACTTTAGTTTAACTTTGTGTTATATTGATCTAGTATTAATTTTTTATGTCATATCAATGCAATAGTCTCTAAATTTATGTCATTCATGTGTTTTCCTCAAAAAGAAAAAGGAAAAGGACCGATGGTCTCTTCGGTTTGCCTCAATTTGAGTCATTCCATTTGAATGGCCCATCTAAATATATGTTTGAACCTTGCCCATCTGAAATGGAGCATTTCAATGTCCGTTTGGACTTTTAAACAAAAAATTCAAATGCTTTTATTCAAATGTTCTAAATGTTAACATCCAAATATCAGTTCGGATGACAATTTAATTGTTTCTCTTTAAATGCTTTTATTCAAATGTTACAACCCGAATGGTTCCCTCAAACGGAGGCTAAATTATCAAAAACAAGGTCAAAATGTAATTTCTGAAAAATTGCAGCAAAACAGCTTTTCCTATAATAATAAAAACAGCCAGTAAAAAATTACAGGATTTGATTCTAAGTAAATAGAAACTTTTTAGAGGTAAAAGAGTGATAAAAAGGTAAAATACCACATACCAAGGGGGGTAAAAAGGCAAAAACAGTTTTCAAAACTATTTTAAAAACTGTAATATGCAATAATAAACTATATCAAGTATACGAAAACTGCACAACAAATCTTTTATAAAATAATAGGCTAATTACCTAAATAACCACATTTTTTCATTTATTAATCAACATGATACAAATTCCCTATCTTTAACCAACTTGGCACAAATATTACTTAACTTTAGTTTAATTTTATGTCATATTAGTCTACTATTTTTTTTTTATTACGTTGATAAAATGGTCTCTAAATTTGTATCATTTAGGTGTTTTCCCATCTTAATATGTAAAATACTGCAATATAGGACATGTTCCCTTTAAATTTAGGGTTTAATTATAATACAAGACGTATAATCTAAGCGGATCAAGACTTGTTCTTTCACAATCACAATCAATTGTAATTTTTGCTTGAGAGTATTTTTAAACTTGTAACTCAAAGTTAATATTTTGCATATTTACGGCTATATATGCTTAAGTAATTTAAAGTTTTTTTAAGTCACATATTATAAGTAAGTCTTATATGTAGCAACTTAAATATTTACATGATATTTGTAAAATATTAAATTCTCTAAAGTTTTGACAATCAACGCACTAGTTAGCAAGGTCAAATTCAAGACCCGCAATTCCAATATGAGAGATTTTGGTTGTAAAAGTGATAATTCCTTTTTTGTTTTAACTTGGGTACGAGATATTTAAACTTAACATCTTATGGTTGAATTAAGTGTAAAATAAATTACTCTATATTTGTAATCACGTAAGTTTTAATATTCAAAGCATATATATGAACAAATAATGCAACTTCAAAAAAAAAATTTAAATGAACAAAAAAATTTGTGAAAGCGAGCACCAAAGATTCATACCTTATTGCGAGTTCATAAATCACCAAAGTAGGTCTTTTCTTTTTCTTTTCTCTCTCTCTCTCTCTCTCTCTCTTTCTCTTTTAAAGTTTTTTTTTTTTTTTTAGAGGACACAGTTGGTCTTTTTAAATTGAAGGAAAATAATGGTTTGTGATTCCTGTTTACAGTAATTAATAATTGTCCAAGTCTTATTACTACTTAAAAAAAACAGTTTTTTTTTTTCAATATTTTTTTTAGGTATTAAAAAAAATTTCTTTTACTTTGGGTAGCTATAAATATTTTCAAAATTATTCCATTTTCCTGTCTACCTATTTGTTATTACATTTTATTATGTAAATAAATATTTTTAGAACTTAGAATTTCTGCTCTAAATTTATTTAAAAAACGAAATTGGAGAACCCCAGTGATGGTGAACGTGCCGGAGCCGGAGGCGAGGAAGCCGAAGAGCTTCGAGAGAGATGGTGACAGGAAGCAAGTCTGGAACGATTTGTTAAAATACAATCAGACACAAAATCCTTTCTTCAAATACCAGTATTATTCTTCTCAATATCTATCAAACAATATTTCAAATACCACTTGACTAAAAAAGTTAAAATAAAAATAAATTTTTTAAATTGAGCAAAATCCGCACAAAACCTTTAGAAGGGTAACTGGGTATTTTTAAGTTTTAAACATTATGACGAGTCTTGCTAGCACAAACGTGTGAGTCATCGTCATCGTCATCCAACCTCAAACAGAATGCTTCCGATACAAACTTAGCTAGATCATTTACAAGCAATGACGAATCCAGAAATTTTTCTTAATGAGACACATATAAAGAGAAAATTTTTAAAATTAATAACTTCATAGGATAAAAATTTTGATATAAGAATAAGTTGAGTGTTATAGGACACATTTGAAGGAAAAAAAAAAAAAAAAAAAAAAAAAAAAAAAAACTTTTGAGTGAGAGTAAATTACAAAATTTTAAGAAAAAATGGAGATATAATTTAAATTTCAAAAACTTGAGGGGAGCACGTGCCCCTGGCTCTAATGTAAATTCGTTCCTGTTTACAAGATCATGCATCGTGAAAAGAAATCTACCGGTGCTTGATTGTTGAAATAGTGACCTTGAGACTAGATCTCGAAAATACTCTTCTCCAACTTGTTCGATCCTCTTCCTTTTATGGGGTTGAGAAGATCCTCTTCCATCCACAATTAGATTAATGTCGCCTTTTCAGACCCAATAAGCAAAACATCGCTTTAGATGAGGCGGTAAGTAATAGTAGTAGCTCAATCATAAAGCTGGAAGAATGTCACTCGACTTGTCAAGCAACTCCCATAATTGTCACTCTTCAATATACCTTCTCACTCCTCGGAAGTCGGGATTTTCTTAACTCAGAGCGCAAGAGAATGCAGCTTTTGTTGGAAGTTATTACTAAAGTGTCATTCTTTTTGCTTGAATTAAACATGCCGTTCACTTGAAGACCCACCAACCACATGTTTCTTTATTCGATACAAACGACATGTCGTTTTAAAAAATATTAATCAACGGCATGTCGTTTTTCTGAAAGTCGATTCATTGTCGTTCCAACTCCTAAGCTTAATAAACGAGATTCGTATTTATCAAGTACTGGACCGGACCTGTGGTAATTTTTTTTTTTTTTTAAGAAATAAGTAAGTAATGGTTTTTAGAAAATAATTGAAATAAATAACAGATTTTTAAATTATTTAAAATACATAACACTAGATAAAAAAAAATTTAAGTAAATAAAAAATTGATCATATGAATAATCTATTAATTACAAGAAAATTTACTACTTATCAAGTAAATTTGTTATTTATCAAGTAAGTTTATTATCTACTTTAGATATTTTAAAAACCTATTAGAAACCTATTAGTTACTTCCATTAAATTTTAAAAACTACTATTTACTATTATTTCCTTTTTTTTTTTTTATGGAAGATGCCACATTTCTTAACTCTTATTATTATTATTATTATTATTATTATTATTATTATTATACTCTCAACCGACCATAACGGAAAAACCTACCTTTCAAATATGTCATGGCCCATTTGAACACCTTCTTCACAGAACCCTCTCAAGCATCCTCTCTCTCTCTCTCTCTCTCAAGAATGGGAAAGAAAGACAGAAAGAACAGAAGGAAAGAACAGAAACAGAAACAAAGGTATAACACTAAACCAAGTTCTATATCTTTCTTCTTTGCTTAAACTATTAATGGCTATTTCTATCCTAATCTTATCTTTTGATCATCTTCTTCACTGTGTCATCTTTCCCAGAGCATCGAAAATGGCCGAGAAAGGCGGCAACAGTACCGATCCTGGACTTGACGACGACGACGACATTGATTTGGGTCGCATAAATGTGCAATATACTGCCGAGCTTGTCGAGAAGATGGTAAGGGACATGAAGCTGGAAAAAGAGAGAAGAAAGAAAGATCAAGATCAAGATAACGATCACTATCACGATCACGATCATTCGCCGTCCGATCCTGAAGAAACCGATCTTGTGCAGAAGCTCGAAGGGGAACTGAAGTTCTTGAAATCGAAGGTGAAAAATTGCGAGAAAGAACAAGAAGGTACATTTCGGGTTTCTAATTTTTTTTCCTGAAGATCATTACTTCTTTAAATTTCGATCAAAATATTTTTTTTTTTTTTTTGGTGTTTTCTTTTTAGAACCGGACACCATGGAGAAGAAAGTTGCTGGAGGGTTAGAACAGGAACTTATCGCCATGGTTTCGCAGCTCGAGATTTCCAGCAAGAGCGTGGTCGGAAGAATACACGACATGAAGAAGTACGAGGACAGCGGATCGATCGACTTTGATGACATTGAAACGATGCGGCTGGCAGGGGAGAAAATAAAGGAATACCAAAAGAATCCCGACGAATCATTCGCCCGGTTGATGACAGAAATCGTTTTTCCCGACGATGGTAAAGGACGTCCCGAGTATCGGAAAAAGAATATGAAATTTAGCAGCCGGGAGCTGAAGAAGATGAAGGAGGAGATTGAAACTAAATTGGAAACAACAATGGCGATGCAGAGATCATTAGACGAGTTTGAAGAGAAGTTTCAGCGGTACAATGTCCCGAAACGCGGCAATAAATCATCGGAGTCGTTGGAGCGGTACTTGAATAGGCTGAGGGAGTTTATGCAGAGCACTTGGAAAGAAAAGGCAGAGAAATGTAGACAAAAAGAACATAGGAGCTTCATAGAGTGGATGGTAAAGCTTGAGATTTCCGAAGACAACAAAAGGAGGACTACTTTTAAGGCGCTGAAGGTTGTGTTACACAATCTCGGGATTCAGATTTCCAAGTTTCTGATCGAGTACTTCTTGTTGATGTCAATCTCCGCAGAGAAAGATGAGATTGCTGCAAATCTTTTCGAGGTCGAGTCTACTATCAAATGCCTAATAGTTGAAGAGAGTTCTGTCGTGATTAGTAGCTTCATTGCGGTCATGGAATTATTCGATAGAACGATGAGGTTGGGGAGGCCGTTGGGCCAAGACGCAAAGGGGAAGGGTAAGAAGGACAGCGATGTCAAGAAGAGCGAGTCGCAGATCAAGAAGGAAACCGCTCTGCTTCATCTGATCATCATCGAGGTTCTCCGATTGGAAGTGAGTTTTTTGTATCCCGACCTGCCGATGATGCTGACCGACGAGGTGTATTTGGCCATGGGAAATCATCTCACGGACAATGTTTTCGAGGACAAACTGAACAAAATCGGCGTCACGATAAACGGGCTAAAGTCTGAATTTTTATCTGACCAACATCAGAGTTCTTTGAAGAGTTTCTTTGAGCAAATTTTGGAGCTTGGGGTTAAAGAAATTTGGCAAGAGCTGGACCTGAAAACAAGAGCTTCGTGAAGTTTCCTATGAATATTAGCTATTCGGATTAGATTCTAATCATACTTGAAAACTATGGTTGAGATTTTGGTTCAATTGTAAGTTGATCGATTTTTTTTTCTTTTCTTTTTTTTTTTTTTTGGGTTTTGTAAATTGATCCTGCCTACATTGTACATTTTGAGATATACATCTTTTAGTATATTCACCAAATTTTTAATAAAGAAATAAAAATTCTCTATTTGGCAACTAAAGAATGTGAGTGTTTGTATGGAAATTAGCTTGTGTTTGTTTGCAAAGTTGTTCTTAAAAAAAAATCCATTTCAAATTGAAAATCTTTTTGAAATTGGTGTAGAAGAGAGAAAAAAAATGAGTGGTGCGGATTTTGAAATAGAGAAAATAAAATTTTCAAACCGATGTTTCCAACAAAAGCTAACTATCACGGATGATTACGTAGGGAATAATTGTACAAACTTTGTTTGATTTTCTTTTTGTTGTGTCTCCTTTTCTGAATCTTACTTTTAATCTTCATTCTTTTGGGTTGTCAAATACCTTGTATAAGATCAAGGTTTAAAAGAACAATATCCTTAAATAATATTAGGTGTATTAAGCAAGCAAACCAATGAATTTTTTATGGGATTTATCATATAACTCTATGGATTAGGCTCTATTTAAAAAAATTAATTAATTAATTAATAAATAAACCCTTTCTGCGGACAGGCATGCTTTTTTATATATCCAGCTTTTTTATTTAATTGTTTTGCTAGTCTTAAAACTCCAAGACTAAGAACCCTCTTCAGAAACCTTTTCCAAGTGGCGCCTCTCAAAAAAGAAAGAAAGAAAAGAAAGAAAACAAGGAACTTCCAAGTTTGACAACAACAAAGAAATGAAACCAAGGTACATTCAATCTTCTGATCCAATTCTGAACTAAACATTTGCCCGTTTATCTAATTTCTATTAATTTTTGTATATTGATCTGTATGTTTTGATCGTATCTTCGGAAGTATCAGCAATATGACGACGAAGAAGGATGTTGGTAGCATTGAACATGAAGTCATCCTCGTGCTTATGGAACTGGAGACTACCTTCAAACACGTCATTCAGAGATTAAGCGACATGAAGCAGTACAGCAACAGTGGATCCGCCTCATCCGACGAGCTCGAGGCTCTTAAGATTATAGAGAAGAAAACAAAGGAAAATCAAGAACAAGCCTTTAGAAATTTTCCCAAGTTGCGGAAAGAGTACTTTGATCCCCAACAAGATCCAAAAACTCAAAAACCTTTGAGTAGGAATAGAATTCAGGCGATGAAACTTACCAAGGAGAAGCTCGAAAAGATTCTCAGCAATTTGCAGGCTAGACAGATATATTTAGACCAGCAAGAAGAGAAGTTTCGCAAGTACAATGTGCCGAGACGCGATGTTCATCGATCTTCCCCCGAGTCTTTTGATTGTTACTTGGAAAGGTTGAGGGAATTCATGCAGGTAACTTGGAAAGAAGCGGCAGAGAAATGTAGGCAAAAAGAACATCGGAGTTTCATAGAGTGGATGGTGAAGCTTGAGCAATCCGAAGAGCATGAAACAAGGACTACTTTTGAAGTGTTGAGAGGCGTGTTAATCGAGATTGGGATTCAAATTTCTCATTCACTCATCGAGTACTTGTTGATCATGTCAGTCTCCACCGAGAGGGAAGAGATGGCGATGAGTATTTACGAAGTCGAGTCTATGATCAGATGTTTAAGCGTGGAGGAGAATTCGATTGTCATCGACAGCTTCCTTTCTGTGGTGAAACTCTTTGAAAGAGCAACAAAGCTGGCAAATCCATATCTGGCTGAAACCGAGAAGGAGAAACGTAGCAAGAAGATCAAGAATGACAATGCGCAGATTGAGAAGGAAAAAGACGTTCATTGTCCATTTTCAGCTCAAGACACAGAGGACAAATGTAATTCCAAGATCGAAATCAAGAAGGATGATTCGCAGATTAAGAAGGAAATCAACGTCCCTTCTTTTATAACTAGTCTTGTTAAGGATGCAAACGGGAAGCATGACAAGACAACCGTTAAAGTCAAGAAGGACGATTCGTTGCAGATTGAGAAGGAAAATGATGTACTCCATCTGATAATCATTGAAGTTCTGCGCTTGGAAGTCAGTTTTCGTTTCCCGGACTTGCCAATGATGGTGTCAAATGAAGTGTATATGGCAATGGGAGAACATCTGACGGAGAATGTTTTCGAGGACAGAATGAGTAGCTTGAGTGCCAGGATAGATGAGTTAAAGCTATTGGAAGTTGTGTCTGTCGAAGAAAAGGATTCGATGAGGAAATCTTTCGAGCAAGAATTGGATGTTGGTGTCAGAGAAATTTGGAATAAACTGGACCTAAACCTTTAGTTCTTTTCTTTTTGTAATATATGAGGTTGATCAGTTATCAGATTTCGTTTCTTTTGCTTTGACATTGAATGACTTGATATGATTTTACTTGATTATTTGAAAATTGTATCTTGTACCAACAGATTTTGATTAAGTGTCTTGAATGAGAAACTTAAGCGGCTTATAAGTGCCACGACTTCTCAACCAGTTAGTAATTGTCTGGAAGTTGTAACTTAATTAGTGGGGTCTACTTTGTAACGCCCCGACCACCCACGTAGGACCAACCATGCGAATGGGGGTCGTTACATTACTTACTTAACTTAATTTATTGAAAATGCTAGAGTAAAAAAAAAAATTTTTCTTTCACTTAAACTTTATTTTAAAACTCAAACTTAAACTTAACTTGACTTAATCTCATACTTATACTCATACTTATTTATAGGTACTTACTCGAGTGTATCAGAGCAAAAGTTTTCCTGCCATCCAGTTTCACAGTTCTGTTGCCAGCGCCACAGTTTTGTAAGTTTGTTTTCTTACTCTGTTATATGTATGTTAATTAGAGGTTATAAGATTATCATGATAAAGACGTGTACCTGGTATCAAACCCGGTTGGATTGAAGAGGACAGCAAGGCTTCGTTGGCATTCCGAGGAATGGAAGAGTAGCTATGCATTTTCGACAGGGCCCAAAGAGTGGTTTCATGGAATGGAGATCCTTTTCAGATTATGTGTTGTAGGGATGTATCTTCAGGTTATCCTTGCCAGCCGACGCCTAGTCGTGGAGGCTTGTGCATGGTGCGTTTATCCGAATATTTTTATGGGCCATTATTGCCAGTGGATCAAAGTTACGCAGCGGAAGCGTGATGGATAAGCTAAGCATACGATATGATAAGATATGAATGAAAGAATAGGTATTAGAAATATTAGGAACTAGAATTTAAAAGATGGTTCGCCGCGCGTACGACCGAACCAAATTCTGTAAAAGCATAATCTTGCAACTGTAGTGGCTGAGTTGCAACGATAATTGCTCGAGTAGCAATAAGAAATGAATAGGCTTCGAGATTAGATAGCCTATCGCCTTACCGTAGTAAGGTGATAATTAGAAATTTTTCATTCCAAGAAATAAGATTGATGGCTATAAGTTTGACGATGAAAGTGATGATACGATCCATCAATAAGGGAAATTAAGTAATGTTGGGGAATTTTAGATATTCCTAAGAATTATGATTATGCACTTGTGCTATCAAGGAAATGTTAGAAGCAATAAGAGAAGCTTTTACTATCTAGCAAGTGGCTAGTTGATATAAGTATGCCTTCTATTGCATCACTCGAACGATATTATGATTTTTCATTATTGGCTTTGAAAAGATTCAAAGAAAATATTTTTATAAAAGATCTTATGTTTAATAGAACCCCCTCATTTTATGTAAGACGGCCGAATCCTTGAGGAGGAAATTCCAAGATAGGGGCTGTCATTAAAAGTAAAGGTTCCAAGATAGGAGCCATAGGTCAAATCCTTGAGGAAGCAAATTCCAAGATGGGGGCCATAGGCCGAATCCTTGAGGGATGAGTTCCGAGAAAGGGACGAGTTCCAAGAAATGGGCCATTATGAAGAGTAAAGGGTTCTAATAATATAAAATCAAGTTTCAAAAAAGGAACTATTTTCAGAAAGTGTACTGAATATATGATACAATATGCTTTCCAAGTATGGAAAATTATGTAATACGATAAACTTTTCAAGTATGAAAAAGTTATATGATAAGATATGTTTTTCAAACAGAGCAAGTTATATGATATACTTGCTCAGTTTTTACGTAAATAGTTCTTGTGATGCAGTATGAAGGGAAAGTATGTTAGTATGTAAGAAAGTATGCAGTATGAAAGTAAGAAAGTAAGAATGTATGCAAGTATATAAGAATGTATGTAAGTATGATGATAGGATATGAAAGTAAGATTATGGTTCTATATAAGAGATATGATCCCATTAAAGGATTAAAGTGGGAATTTGATCAAACCATTATGTATTAGTGGTGGATTTTAAGAAAAGTTACCTAGAAGTAACTAAATTTTCGAGGACGAAAATTTTTTTAAGGAGGGTAGAATGTAAGAACCTGAAATTTCGATGAACTTATGATTTCCCTTAGAAATAAGGAAAATCTAAGATTTAATTATGTAGGTCGATATGAAGCTCATGATCTGAGTAAATATCAGAATATGTTTGAGTTCTCGTTTAATTAGCTACGAGACTCAATAATAGTTTGCTTAAGCAGAAATGAAGTTTATTAAAGTTTTTATGGACTTATTTGCAAAGAAAATATATTTTTAAGGAGGTAGCATAATTTTAGATTCTTTTGGGCACTTTATGTAATATGTATATATGTACATATTATGTGTGGTATGTCCACACTTGACGAGAATTGATGAAAAAAAAAAAAGTAGAGGACAAACATCAGACCAACTATTTCTTCTATCTCTCTTCCTCTTCGCTCATCTCTCTCTGTCTCACGCACGCTCCTGTCTTTGCCGGAACTTCCATCTCCGGCCAGCCACCACCGCACGCGCCGGTGACCCTTGCAGCCCATCACCCGAGTGTCCAATAGTCGGAGTTTGGCCGTGTCACTCGCCGCCGTTCGCCGGAAAAATGCTAGGAAAGTTTCGGTACCATGAGCTTTCAAGCAAGATTCTGGTGTAATCCGACCTCTATTTTGTGAGCCGTTGGTTTCATTGAGTTCCACTCGTCGAGAGGAACAATGCCCAGTCCATCACCACTCCGATTGTTGCCGGAAATTTTCCCGATCTGTCGCCGTCTTCTAGTTCGTTTTCTTACTTTTTAGAGAAAACCGAACGTCGTTTGAGGAAGTGGACACCAGAAATGGGTTCCTCTCATCGAGATCTTCGAAGCGGTGCCCATTTCTGTCCATTTTGCCGTCGGTCAACGCCGGTCAAAATTGGTCAACGCCGGTCAAAACTGGTCAACGCTGGTCAACTGTCGCCGAATTTTGGAAGATCACCTTTCCAACCTATTTTCGATGTTCCGGACATGTTTACAACCTCGGATTTGCGAGATGGAATTTTGAAGGTTAAGAATGGCGATTAAAAGTTCAGTCGCTCGAAATTAAAAGGTGTTTGAAACGCCGACCAGGAATCGTTTTACTCATCCGAACATCATCGAACGATCTCGGTAGTAATCTTGACTACTATAAGTCATTTATTGGATTGATTACATGCTTATTTATATAATTAAGTGAAGTTGAATTATATCGAGATATGTTGTATGTTAATATGATGAATGTGTTATGGATGACACATCTTGCAGTTATGGTGTGCCGAAACTTTCTATAAACTGGTTTTATTGCAGGTTTAAATTTTGGGTATTAAGGAAAATAAGCCGTTATGCTGCCGGATTTTTATTAAATCCAACCATAATTGGTGATTGAACTTATAATTAGTTTTATTAGTTTCACTCTCAGAATAATTTTATAATCGAGAGCTCATGTCTTGAGTCTTAAGTGGAAATGATCTATGAAGGAAGTTTTCCCAGATTCTAAGCAGATTTTTTTAAGTAAAACCTGATTTTCCGGGACTGTGCAGGAAATATGAAGTTCATGCACAGGTTTTTCAAAGGACAGTGTAAAAGCAAGAAATCCTTGCACATGCACTGACACTTAAGTTAAGAAACTGTTTTAAGAATGTGTTTTCTAAGTTCGACAGTTTTAACTGTCTTTACTTATAAGTTATGGTTGTATTAAAATACGGTTTGTATTCTTATATAAGAATTAATGCAAAGGATAACCTTTAATAACCGGTTAGGATACCGAGTTATCGGGTTGGGCCTTATCCTATAGTTACCGATAGTAATCTAGTAGATTGTTACTCTACAAGTAATAAGGCATTAAAAGATTAGTAAGCTAACGAGCTACTGTTTATATGTGGTTGGGCCATGAGCCCTAAGGTTACGGTTAGTAACCGACCGAGTTTTCATTAGTAGATGTGAGAAACATATAATTATTTATAACTAGGATTACCATGGTTATTGGTTGGGATACCAACATTTAATAATTATGATCTATGATAAAATATGACGATCCATATCTTACGTCCTGTTTGAAACAGGAATATGACATGTTATCGTGCCTCGATGGAACGATAGACCAAGAGCGTAGGATGAGAGGTAAGTACAACTCCGCCTACAGCATGAACAAAACGTTTTTGTTGCATGGCATGTTTTCAAGAAATCATATATTGATTTACATGATTTATATATGTTTATGTTATGATGCATATGCTATGATAAGTTTATGTTATGCTACGAAGTGATGTTATGATAAGCTTATGCTATGAAGTTATGCTATGAAGCTTATGTTATGATAAGTTATGCTATAAAGTTATGTTATGATAAGTTTATGCTATGATGTATGTTATGTTATGATAAGCTTGTGCTATAAAGTTATGCTATGAAGCTTATGTTATGATGTTATGCTATGAAGTTATGTTATGATATGTTATGTTATAATAAGTCATGTTATGATATATTATGTTATATGTAATATGCTAGAAGGTTTTAAGTTATGATTGAGATTATTTTTATATTGTATGTTTGGATACGTGACATCATGAAGCATGTTCACAAATATTAAATCACATGGTAAGAATAAATTAAGTTATGAGATATGATAAGACAAGTTAATGTTATGGTGTCGTACCGACTTGCCACGAGGGCAGGTTAAAATGGTTTGGTCTATGGTTTGAATTGGATTGGACTGACTGTCCCAATCACTCTATGTAAACGATTAGTTTCATGGTTTGACTTGGTTTGGATTGGCCGCCTCCAACCACTCAATGGCTATATACCACGGTACGTGCACATATGACATAACATGTTAGGGAAATGTGGGATGGACACCGCCACGGATTTTGAAAAATATGTTTAGAAAATATGTTTTTTGTAAAATATGTTTGTAAAAATGTGTTTTGTTATGTTATAAGAAAGTAATGGTATGGTTTAAGAAAAATTGCAAGTATGTATGGCAAGCAAGTTGTCTCGTGTAGTACCGAACCGCACTAGGTCGGGTCTGGTCCACGATCTCGGTACTCGAGTAAGTACCTATAAATAAGTATGAGTATAAGTATGAGATTAAGTCAAGTTAAGTTTAAGTTTGAGTTTTAAAATAAAGTTTAAGTGAAAGAAAAAAAAAAATTTACTCTAGCATTTTCAGTAAATTAAGTTAAGTAAGTAATGTAACGACCCCCATTCGCATGGTTGGTCCTACGTGGGTGGTCGGGGCGTTACAGAGATATTCCCTAACAAGTCATGTCATATGTGCACGTACCGTGGTATATAGCCATGGAGTGGTTGGAGGCGGCCAATCCAAACCAAGTCAAACCATGAAACTAATCGTTTACATAGAGTGATTGGGGCAGTCAGTCCAATCCAATTCAAACCATAGACCAAACCATTTTAACCCGCCCTCGTGGCAAGTCGGTACGACACCATAACATTAACTTGTCTTATCATATCTCATAACTTAATTTATTCTTACCATGTGATTTAATATTTGTGAACATGTTTCATGATGTCACATATCCAAACATACAATATAAAAATAATCTCAATCATAACTTAAAACCTTCTAGCATATTACATCGTAACATAATATATCATAACATGACTTACTATAACATAACATATCATAACATAACTTCATAGCATAACATCATAACATAAGCTTTATAGCATAATTTTATAGCACAAGCTTATCATAACATAAACTTCGTAACATAACATACATCATAGCATAAACTTATCATAACATAACTTCATAGCATAACTTATCATAACATAAGCTTTATAGCATAACTTCATAGCATAAGCTTATCATAACATCACTTCATAGCATAACATAAACTTATCGTAGCATATGCATCATAACATAAACATATATAAATCATGTAAATCAATACATGATTTCTTGAAACATGCCATGCAACAAAAACGTTTTGTTCATGCTCTAGGCGGAGTTGTACTTACCTCTCATCCTACGCTCTTGGTCTATCGTTCCATCGAGGCACGATAACATGTCATATTCCTGTTTCAAACAGGACGTAAGATATGGATCGTCATATTTTATCATAGATCATAATTATTAAATGTTGGTATCCCAACCAACAACCATGGTAATCCTAGTTATAAATAATTATATGTTTCTCACATCTACTAATGAAAACTCGGTCGGTTACTAACCGTAACCTTAGGACTCATGGCCCAACCACATATAAACAGTAGCTCGTTAGCTTACTAATCTTTTAAGGCCTTATTACTTATAGAGTAACAATCTACTAGATTACTATCGGTAACTATAAGATAAGGTCCAACCCGATAACTCGGTATCCTAACCAGTTATTAAAGGTTATCCTTTGCATTAATTCTTATATAAGAATACAAACCGTATTTTAATACAACCATAACTTATAAGTAAAGACAGTTAAAACTGTCGAACTTAGAAAACACATCCTTAAAACAAGTTTCTTAACTTAAGTGTCAGTGCATGTGCAAGGATTTCTTGCTTTTACACTGTCCTTTGAAAAACCTGTGCATGAACTTCATATTTCCTGCACAGTCCCGGAAAATCAGGTTTTACTTAAAAAAATCTGCTTAGAATCTGGGAAAACTTCCTTCATAGATCATTTCCACTTAAGACTCAAGACATGAGCTCTCGATTATAAAATTATTCTGAGAGTGAAACTAATAAAACTAATTATAAGTTCAATCACCAATTATGGTTGGATTTAATAAAATCCGGCAACATAACGGCTTATTTTCCTTAATACCCAAAATTTAAACCTGCAATAAAACCAGTTTATAGAAAGTTTCGGCACACCATACTGCAAGATGTGTCATCCATAACACATTCATCATATTAACATACAACATATCTCGATATAATTCAACTTCACTTAATTAACTTGAACATCAAATATATATACACATATATATATTTTGATGTTCAATTCAAATCATATAAATAAGCATGTAATCAATCCAATAAATGACTTATAGTAGTCAAGATTACTACCGAGATCGTTCGATGATGTTCGGATGAGTAAAACGATTCCTGGTCGGCGTTCCAAACACCTTTTAATTTCGAGCGACTGAACTTTTAATCGCCATTCTTAACCTTCAAAATTCCATCTCGCAAATCCGAGGTTGTAAACATGTCCGGAACATCGAAAATAGGTCGGAAAGGCGATCTTCCAAAATTCGGCGACAGTTGACCAGTGTTGACCAGTTTTGACCGGCGTTGACCAGTTTTGACCGGCGTTGACCAACTTTGACTGGCGTTGACCGGCGTTGACCTGTGGCAAAATGGACAAAAATGGGCACCGCTTCGAAGATATCGACGAGAGGAACCCATTTCTGGTGTCCACTTCATCAAACGATGTTCGGTTTTCTCTAAAAAGTAAGAAAACGAACTAGAAGACGGCGGCGGATCAGGAAAATTTCCGGCAACAATCGGAGTGGTGATGGACTGGGCTTTGTTCCTCTCGACGAGTGGAACTCAATGAAACCAACGGCTCACAAAATAGAGGTCGGATTACACCGGAATCTTGCTTGAAAGCTCATGGTACCGAAACTTTCCTAGCATTTTTCCGGCGAACAGCGGCGAGTGACACGGCCAAACTTCGACTATTGGACACTCGGGTGATGGGCTGCAAGGGTCACCAGAGCGTGCGGTGGTGGCTGGCCGGAGATGGAAGTTCCGGCGAAGGCAGGAGCGTGCGTGAGACAGAGAGAGATGAGCGAAGAGGAAGAGAGAGAGAGAAGAAATAGTTGGTCTGATGTTTGTCCTCTACTTTTTTTTTTCATCAATTCTCGTCAAGTGTGGACAGACCACACATAATATGTACATATATACATATTACATAAAGTGCCCAAAAGAATCTAAAATTATGCTACCTCCTTAAAAATATATTTTCTTTGCAAATAAGTCCATAAAAATTTTAATAAACTTCATTTCTGCTTAAGCAAACTATTATTGAGTCTCGTAGCTAATTAAACGAGAACTCAAACATATTCTGATATTTACTCAGATCATGAGCTTCATATCGACCTACATAATTAAATCTTAGATTTTCCTTATTTCTAAGGGAAATCATAAGTTCATCGAAATTTCAGGTTCTCACATACTTATAGGTCCACTATGATCCTTCTCCTAAAGGCCTTGTGGTCGATTTGTCCCGTAGAAAAAACTGTTTTTTACTCCTTTGTTTGAATACCGAAAAAACATATTTGAATAAAACTTGAGATTTGAGTTATATTTTATTGTTGGGGTTTTTTTTCTCCCTTTTTTGTAGTTAGGTCTTGGCCTGACATACTATTTTGAACTTCATTCTTAATGTAGTTGGGTTCTAGTGATTCTGATACTTCATTAGTTTCCTTGGACAGTTGCATTTTTTTATTTTTGTTTATCCTGGTTTAACACTTTGATGGTTAAATATGATACAGAAACAGATGAATCTGTTTTGTGGGCAAATATTTAGTGTAGTGATAATGTTACGGGTGTTTAATATTGTTGTCCCCTAAATTTGTTGATTTTTGGCAACTTACAGTCCCAAACTTCTAATTTTGATCATTTACCTCTCAACTTTTCTAAATGGTTGCAATGTACGCCATTTTACTAAACTTCCCGTTAAATTGATGACAAATAACCTACATGCACCCCATTGGAGAATGGAAAACCAATGAATTATGCAATATAAGGTGTATTATGCAAGTGCATAAATAAATTTGGTATCGGATTTATCATATAACTCTATAGATTAGGCTTTGTTTAAAAGAATAATAATAATAATAATAATAGTAATAACCTTCCGTGTATAGGCATGCTTTTATTTATATTAACTTTATTTATTTTTTTAATTTATTTTGCTAAGATAACAACTTGATATATTAAATGACTAGTCTTAAAACTTCAAGAGTAAGAACGTTCTTCATAACAAGAAAGAAAGAAGACAAGGGACTTCCAAGTTTGACAACAACAAAGAAAGAAACCAAGGTAACATTCAATCTTCTGATCCAATTCTGAACTAAACAATTGCCCGTTCATCTAATTTCTACTAATTTTCGTACATTGATCTGTAAGTTTTGATCGTATCTTCGCAAGTATCGGCAACATGACAACGAAGAAAGATATTGGTGGAATTGAACATGAAGTCATCATCATGTTTATGGAACTGGAGACTACCTTCAAACACGTCATTCAGAGATTAAGCGACATGAAGCAGTACAGCACCAGTGGATCTGCCTCATCCGACGAGCTCAAGGCTCTTAAGATTGTAGAGAAAGCAACAAGGGAAAATCAAGAACAAGCCTTTAGAGATTTGCCCAACTTGCAGAAAGTGTAGTTTGTCCCCAACAAGATCCAAAAACTCGCAAAATTTTGAGTAGGAATAGAATTCAAGAGATGAAATTTACCAAGGAGAAGCTCGAAAAGATATTCAGAAATTTGCAGGCTACACTGAGAAATTTAGACCAGAAAGAAGAGAAGTTTCGCAAATAGAATGTGCCGAAATGCGATGTTCATCAATCTACCCCCGAGTCTTTTGACTGTTTCTTGGAAAGGTTGAGGGAATTCATGCGGTTAACTTGGAAAGAAGCGGCAGAGAAATGTAGGCGAAAAGAACATCGGAGTTTCATAGAGTGGATGGTGAAGCTTGAGCAATCCGAAGAGCGTGAAAGGAGGGCTACTTTTAAAGTGCTGAGACGTGTGTTAATCGAGACTGGGGTTCAGATTTCTCGTTCGCTGATCGAGTACTTGTTGATCACGAGAGTCTCTGCCGAGAGAGACGAGATAGCTACGAATCTTCAAGAAGTTGAGTCTATAATCAGATGTTTAAAAGTGGAGGAGAATTCGATTGTGATCGACAGCTTCCTTTCCGTGGTAAAACTCTTCGAAAGAACTATGAAGATTGCAAATCCATCAATGTGGAAAACCATGAAGGCGAAAGATAGCAAGAAGATCTATATCAAGAACGACGATTCACTGAATGAGGAGGAGAAAGATGCCCTTTCTGTTTTAAGCAGTCTTGCTGATCATCGTCCATATTCGAATCAAGACACAAAGGGAAGATGTCATAAGAGGATCAAAATCAAGAAGGACGATATGCAGATTGAGAAGGAAAACGACATCCTTACTCTCTTAACTAGTCTTGCTGAAGACACAAAAGGGAAGCACGAGAAGAAGACCGACAAAGTCAAGAAGGACGATTCGCAGATTGAGAAGGAAAACGATGTCCTCCATCTGATACTCATAGAAGTTCAGCGCTTGGAAGTCGGTTTTCGTTACCCCGACTTGCCTATGATGGTGTCAAATGAAGTGTTTCTGGCTATGGGAGAACATCTCGTGGACAACATTTTCGAGGATAGATTGAATAACTTGAGTTCCAAGGTAGATGAGCTAAAGCTATCCGTTGGAGAAAACGATTCGTTGAGGAAATTCGTCGAGCAAGTACTGAATGTTGGAGTCAAAGAAATTTGGTATAAACTGAACCTATAGCCAATAGCTTAATAGAGAGTTCTTTTTCTCTTGTACCATAGAAGGTTTATTAGTTCTCAGATTTCATTTCTGTTACTTTTGACATTAAAAGATTTTGTATGAGTTTAGTATCCAATAGAAACTTTCATACTTAAAACTATGGCTTAGATTTTTGTTAACTTTTTTTTTTTTTTTTAGTAGTTTTGTCATGGTTAAACTTACTACTTTGATGTTGGTTTTACTACAATTTTTTGGCTCAGAATGTGTGAAAATAACAAAAGAACTTGGAATCTGTTTTGGGGGGCAAACAAATTGTGTGGGAATCTCTACCAAAATAAATTGTGTAGAAAGTTAAAAGTATCATCAATTGATACGTACATATATTTATGTATATATATGAACTTTATATATTGATTAATTTATTTACTCTCTAAGACTTAAAAAAATAATTAACTAAGTTGCTGTAGTCTGAAAACTCATAACCTGAATGGAGTACCGAGTACACAAACCTCAGGTAAAAATCACTTTTTTAACTGTCCATAACAGAAATAACACGCCCAAATAAGAACCTTCTTCATAAACCTTTTCCAAGAGTGTTGTCTCAAGAAAAGAAAAGAAAGAAAGAAAAAACAAGAAAAACAAGGGACTTCCAAGTTTGGCAACAACAAAGAAAGAAACCAAGGTACATTCAAACTCTGAACTAAACGTTTTTGCCCCGTTTATCGAATTTCTACTAATTTATGTACATTGATCGCTACGTTTTCATCATATCTTCAGAAGAATCGGCAATATGACCAAGAAGAACGATATCGGTGGCCTTGAACATGAAGTCATCATCCTGTTTATGCAACTGGAGAATACCTTCAAACACCTCGCCCAAAGACTAAGCGACTTGGTGCGGTACAAGAACAGCGGATCTGTCGGACCCGGTGAGCTTGAGCAACTTAAGCTTGTAGAGGAATCAACAAGGAAAGGTCAAGAAGAAGTCTCGACAGATATTAACAAGTTGCTGACAGATTTCTTTGACCCCGAACAAGGTCCCAAAATCCACAAACATTCGCGTAGGGACAAAAATCAAGCGCTGAAACTTGCCAAGGAGAGGATCGGAACCGCTTACAGTGGTTTGCAGGCTATGCATCTAACTATAGACAAGGTAGAAGAGAAGTTTCGTATGTACAATGTCCCGAAACGCGATGTTCATCAATCTTCCCCCGAGCCTTTCGACGGTTTCTTGGAAAGGTTGAGGGAATTCATGCGGGTAACTTGGAAAGAAGCGGCTGAGAAATGTAGGCGAAAAGAACATCGGAGTTTCATAGAGTGGATGGTGAAGCTTGGGCAATCCGAAGAGCGTGAAACGAGGACTACTTTTGAAGTGCTGAGAGGTGTGTTGATGGTGATTGGGATTCAGATTTCTTGGTCACTCATTGACTACTTGTTGACATGTCAGTCTCCGCCGAGAGGGAAGAGATAGCAACAAGTATTTGTGAAGTCAAGTCTATAATTAGATGTTTAAGGGTGGAGGAGAAGTCAATTGTCATCGACATCTTCCTTTCTATGGTGGAACTCTTTGAAAGAGCAATGAAGCTGGCAAATCCATATCTGGATGAAACCGAGAAGGTGAAACGTAGCAAGAAGATCAAGAACGACGACACGCAGATTGAGAAGGAAAATGATTTACTCCATCTGATAATCATAGAAGTTCTGCGCTTGGAAGTTGCTTTTCGTTTCCCGGCCTTGCCGATGATGGTGTCAAATGAAGTGTATATAGCAATGGGAGAACATCTGATGGAGAATGTTTTCGAGGACAGAATGGCTAGCTTGAGTGCCAAGATAGATGAGTTGAAAGCTGTTGGAGAAAAGGATTCAATGGGGAAATCTTTTGAGCAAGTATTGGATGTTGGGGTCAAAGAAATTTGGAAAAAAATTGACCTTAAGTCATGAGCTTTGTATGGAATTAGAGGTTGATTTTAGCGATCAGATTTCATTTCTGTTGCTTTGATTTCGTTTCAATTTGTAAATATGACTTTGATATGATTTTACTTGATTAGAAACTTGAAAGTAGTACCAACAGATTTTGGTTAGAAAATTTTGAGATTTTAGTTGGATTTTATTGTTGTGGTCCCTTTTTCTTGTATGGTCTTGGCCTAATAATTGATTACAAAGTTGAATTTTTGCGATTCTGATTCTTCATTGGTTTTCTTGGACAATCATAGCTTGGTTTAATACTTTTGATGGCCAACTGTGCTTTCAAATAATGTAAGAATCTGTTTTGTGGACAAATAAATAGTGTAGTGTCCGCATACGGGGGCTCTGAAAGCTAGTAGCATGGTTTTTCCCTAGTTCTTCGATCTTTGACAACTTACCCCAAATAAGGGCCCACCCATTTGACAAAAAATGAGGGCCCACCCATTTGACAAAGATATTGGAGACAGAGTTTAGAGATATTAAGATTGAAGTTGAAGTAAGGTTTGAAAATGTATGTTTGGCTGAAAAAAAATTAAAGTGAAAAAATCTAAAATCTAAAAATATGTTTGAAGAAAAATAGAAAAAAGATTGTAAACGAAAGTAGAATGAAAAGATGAAAAATACATTAACTTTAATAGCTTTAGCCCAGCTTTTCTTCTAATGGTGATGAAACTTAAAACCGTATCTGAATGATAGTACTTCAACGTTCACAAAAATGCTACCTTTTTTTTTAACCATTTTACTTAGAAAGTTTTTTTACCATTTTACGAAGAAAGCTATATTATATCATAAAATTTCTAATACTAGTTCCATGTCAAGTGAAGAAATCAACGAGAAAAATGAAACCATAAGTACAATATGACCAAGACTGTTAAGATATTTTTTTTAGAAATAACAAAATAACGCTTCTAATTGTTCACAAACACAAGTCTGACAAAAAAAATTGACCAAAAATGAGTATATTATCTGTCTACAAATTCTTCAAATTGAGAAAACAGTCCAAAGGATGGCTACAAAAAAGCAAAGCTTGGGATGAAATATTTATTCATCCTCTTGGCTGCGCAACCTGGCAAGCTTGTTAGTAACAACAACATCAAGCTGAGCGGCTCTCTCAACGATCTCCTTCCTCTTCTTCGTGGACACGTTGTGCGCAATCTCGGCACAGTAGGTCCTGATTTGGGTACAAAAAAACCCATGTTATAAACCAGACACACTTGACATAATAGCAAAACAGAAGAACGAAGATATCCCAAAAATTCACCTGTTGTGCATCATCAAAACCTCTAGCTCCTTGACATTGTGCACAAGAAACTTCTTGAATCCATTAGGAAGATAATGGCGAGTCTTCTTGTCAGATCCATAACCAATGTTGGGCATCAAAGTGCATCCTTTAAACTTTCTCCTGACACGGGAGTCAATACCCTTCGGTCTTCTCCAGCTCTCCTGCAGATTTCAATTAGAACAGATCAGTTACTCCTGTAGCTTCAACTTAAGAATCATAAGGTCCAAATAGTTTGCTAATAAGTGATCTCAAGAGCCGAAGCTCAGTTTCAGATGGGTTTCAAATTCCAAGTTCATTAAATAAATGTATGCAGGGAAAAAGTAACAGACAGCCTATCGAGAAAAAAGCTATCTGTGTCGCAAGACCTGTACAGATTTTATCTATGCCCTAAAAAACGAAATGTCCAGACACAAATAAATTCAGGACATCAGATACCACGGGCAAAAAATACTAATATTAGAAACTAAAGACGAGCAAAAACACAAAAAACTGGCCAATTGCAACCTCAGCCGAAAGATGGTGATAATTTGAATAATAATCACAGTAAGTCAGAAATAAAGAAGTTTTGCATCATAGGTCACAGGAAAACAAGATATAGATAAACATGACAAGAATACGACATATGACACAAAAGTAATGATCTAATACCTATAAGTCAGATATGCAACAAAGATCAGATGGTAGTGCATGTTAATATTCATCATTAAACAGCAGAATTAATGGGTATAAATCATCATATCTTGTTGCATACCGCTAGTTCCTAAATCGACAAAAAAGACAACAAAAAAGCTAACAAAAACCGACAGGGAGAGACACAGAACATGAAGAGGAAGAAAAGCAAATCCTTTACTCATTTGGGATCAGATAAAAGGTCGAACTTTATCACCAGCTTGCATAAATATATGCAAGTAAGACTGGGCGTCAAAAAAGTATCATCACATCCCAAATCCATTAAGGATTGAGAAAACCCAATTCAATCCAAACAAAACAAAACAAAACCAAAAGCAGAAGGTTAAAAAAGTTGAAAACTATGTAAAAAGGATCAGATAGTCGATCTCTGCAACACCATACTACATCAAAAGATGCAAGTAAGACTGGGCGTCAAAAGCTATCATCATTTCTCTCTAAATTTCAATTAAACATATTATTCTGCTATAAACAACAATAATCTAAAAACCAAAAAAAGACGCTTTATTAATCAACAGAAATCAAAACAAAAAATGGGATCAGATTAAAATGTCAATCACCAAACTGCAATGAAATCATTGCAAGTAAGACTGGGGCGACAAAAAACCTATCATCACATCGTCGACTATCTGATATATTCCAAAATATCGTCATAAATTTCACTGAAGAAAAAAAGACCCAGAAACCAAAAGAGAAGCTCGGATCAGATTAAAATGTCAATCACCAAATTGCAACCAAATGTTGCAAGTAAGACTGGGGCGACAATAAACAATCATCATTTCCTCGAGCACAAATCAAAACCAAAAAAACAGTTTAAATGTATATATTTACGTACATAGATATAGAAATATACCTTGACGGAGATCTTGCGGTCACTCTGGGGCCTCTTGAACTTCTTGACCCGCTTCTTCACGATCCTTTTCGTCAGCAACGGCACCGCCATTTTTGCTAACCTTCTGCTAGGAACAATAATAAGAACAAAAAAATTAGACAAATTCAACCAGACCCCATTGAAATTAAACTCAGCAGAAATGAAAACCTAAAAGAAATTAGAGTTTCGGCGCTCACGAGGAATTAGGGTTTGGTTCGCCGCCCAGATTCGGGAGATAAGTAAAGGGGGCCGAGGCTTTTATAAGCGAGGGCTGGGTGATTAGGGTTTTTGCTTTTGTTCAGCAAAGAGAGATTGGCTGTTGTTTGGTAACGGAGTCAGCCTAATCAAGTTAAGGATAATGTTATCTTTCGCTTAGTTCCAAGTTTATTTTCGTCCCATGTCATACTTTTTTTTTTTAGATAATGTTTAATAAATTTCTTTTTTTTTTTAAAAAAGAAGTTTAAATTTCTTTTTTAAATGAATTGTTTGTGTACTAGTAAATCTTTTTAATATTCTATTTAAATATACTATATTTTAACTTGTCATTAGAACTATTTTGAAATTGTTAGCCAATGGATCCGAGGAAATTTGTTTACTTAATTCATAAAACAAAGAGAATAGGTATAATATTTTTGGAAAATATAAATAATATTTTTTAATAAGTTTTTTAATAAATCATTGAAGTTTTATTAAATTAAGAAAATGAACTTTTTTTTAAAATGTCAATCAATGATTAACTAATTAACTGATTGATTATGATTAATCAGTAATTGATCAATGCTAACGTAAATTTTTTTACGGATTGATTATAGTCAATCATCGATTGATTATGATCAATAATTGATTGATCACAGTTAATCATTGATTAACGATTATTTTTTAAATTAAAAAAATTCAGCTATTTATTTAAATTAGTTTTGAAATTTTCTACTTCCCTAATCTTTCCAAAGATTTTTGTTATTATCCCTACTTAAAAATGGAGATTATATCCACTAGAAAAAAGGGAGGGAAAAAAAAAAAAGAGATGATAGGTGCCTATTATTAAATGAAAAGTCTCTCTTTTTGTCTACATTATTATTTATCAATTAGGCAAATAATCCATCTTCCAGCTAAAACCATATACCACAATTTCCTTAACTGCTTTATCTAAGTGACTACGGCCTATACTTTGCTAAATTTTGTATTTCCAAATTCAAAAATAGTAGAATCATTTCCTCTCACTATGTCACGTTTAGCTTAAATACATAACTCTTCAATTGGACAAAAAAAAAATTTTATTAGGGAGTCAAATCATATTAAGGGTCCGTTTTTTGAGGAAATCTAGAGATGTTTTGAAAGTTGAATTGAAAATGTGTATTTGAGAAAAAAAAAATTTAAAAAGTTATGTGGCATTGAAAATAGAGTAAAAATTTAAGATGTGTTCGGAAAAAAAAATGCAAAATAGATATTATCTTATTTGTCACGTCGTTACGAACATTTTTATATAAAAATCATCTTATTTTAATTTGAAATTAAAAAGTTATGGACTTTTAAAATTTAAGTTTTGTGGGGGAAAAAAAAAAAGGAGAAAATATGATGTAAAGTTGGACTTTTAAAATCCATATAATATTTTACCATCCGCAGATGGCGCCCCAAACGGGTCCTAAATTTATGTCAAAACATAAAAAACTAGACAAAAAGATTCAACCAAAAATCTATTCATTTTCATTGATCCAAAATTCGTTTTTACATACAAATAATTTCTGTTGTTCAAGATGTTATTCTGTAATCTCCAATACACAAATCTTGTCGGAAGAAAATGATTTTAGTGAGCTATAAATTGAACAACAGAACTCAAATGAGTTAGGGGTGGAGGGAACAACATCTACCCACTGTTTCTCAATCAATTCAACGTGCGAATGTTGCTTCGGGATTGCTTGGAACTCGAGTTTGTCGATCTGTTTCGTCAACTTCTTCGAAAAGCTCATCGAAAATATCATGTTGAAACTTTCCTCCAAATCTTTAGCATCTTGCGGCATCTGAATCCCAGTATCCGCTTTCGATGATTCAACAAACCCCAGAAGCAGTGGATTGAGGCCGACATGTCTTTGACCGGTACTCATTATCTGCAAGAAGGTGCAAGTGACAATAAGCCAAGTCTGCTAACAAAACAACGAGACGATTTAGGACAATCAAGAACAAAAACTCGGAAACAACCATGTTTGTGTATGCACAACAAGCGTGTTTCAGCACTAAAATCTTAACCGTGCATATGACTAACCTCAACATACTCCACACCCTGCTCATGAAGATTATCTAGAATACCATCTGACGAAAGCAAGCTGAAAGCTCCTCCTGATCCGATTGGTGATTGGAGTATTTCCCATGGTGATTTCATTAGAATCTTGTGTCTTTCGACTTCTTCCAGTGAATTTCTAACAACTGGAAGTTTCTCTTCCTCCAAAAACCATACCTACAAGACATGTAAATTAAAAGTTTCATTACAATTCGATAATCAGACTCGATACAGGATTTTCTACCATAGAATATCAAGCTTGATTTATGGCGAGCAAAATTCGAATGCGCAAGGCGAGTGGTACAAAAATAAGCCTAAGAAAAAACCATTTAAGCTTTTAAGATACGAGCATATGCACCAAAATGATAAAAGACTGCAACTTCAGCACACTGATATTAAATGTTGCAGACCTTTTCAGAGTCAAACAAGAAGTAGTCGTTCTCTGAGAACAGAGTTCTCAACGATTCAACCTCATGAGTTGCACAAACCAAATCAACGGTATTGATGCACGGTCTTCCATCTGCAATAGGCACACAATTTCATCAGTCCACGTTGATAAAACGTTACCCATACAAAAGCATGGCTTCTACGACCTCCAGAAACGAAGAAAATAAAAGATTCTATATTTTCATACCAAACGAAAAAATAAAATAAAAATAAATATAGCAAAGAATCTATCTATGCATGATACTGGCTCGCATGTTGTTGTTGTTTTTTTTTTTTTGGGTGAATTGGCTCGCATGTTGTTGCTCTCGAATTTACTTGATCAACAAGTTGTTGGCAATGATGAAATTATCAAAAATAATAGGTACTGATTGAATTACGTATTTCGCACATTCACCAACATTTACAACCGTAAGAAAACCATCATGACATGTAGAGAAAAGCACCCTTCAATTTCAGGCTTGACTGCAATAGTGTGAAGTACCACGCAATTTATATTTCAAACCGGCGAACTGGAAATTGGAAAAGAGAAATTCTCTCTCGACAGTACACCTACCAGAACTTGAATTGAACACAATTATTTGCAGACTTCCCAATGCCAAAAAACAAGAAGATGGATAGATTTTTGTATCGAGAAGTAAAGAACGAGCGTAACCTTAACGAATCTCTGATCAGCAAGCAGTGTCTGAAGGGAAAATGTTGAGTTTTCAGAGCTATTTGAGTTGACAACGTCGGAGTCACCTACCACTCCCCGTGCGCTGCTGTCGTTTATGACTAAAACCATGGCAACTTTTCCTTCAGATGTGAGCTGGAGACCCTTTTCGTGCAAGGGGAAGTGTGCACCCAGCTTCTCTTTACTTGCAGTCGAAGCAAGACATTCCTCGGACATATCCAATGTATGAAGTAACTTCCTTTTCAAAGTCCTGACCAACTCATTTCTATTCCATCTGATTAAGAAAGTCACAGAAAAAATAAAATAAAATCTCAATAAGTCTAGCAGTGGTATAGTAAAACAAAAAAAATAAAAATAAAAATAAAAAAAGAAACATAATCGAGCAGTGCATGCTTATTTAAATAACACACGTCTTTACACCAAACCATTTGCAGGCATAGGAGACGAGTGAAAAATTACTTTCTTCAATCAGAAGCATCTACCCAAGAAACATGATCCGTAAACATTTTTGGGGTTAGAATTATTGATTCTAGGATTTGCTTACCCACGCACAAATTAGATTTTTTTTTTTAAGGATGTATATTACTCTTTTTAAACTCACCTTTTAGAGGGTGTCTCAATATTTTTCAGCGCCTGTTGAAGTAACTTAGAGTTTACACCAACAATCTGGTCAGCAAGCAAGCTCCGTTCTGCTTTCTCTCCAAATCTTAACCCATGAAATACATGTTTTTGCTCCATTTCACAAAGTTTCTTTTTTGCGGCTATGAGGCGCTTGGAATACTTTTTCCGTTCTTTCCATTCCTGTAATGTACCAAAAATTGAAGATGACGAGAGGCTAAAATGCAATGTAGTCCCAGTCTTCTCTTAATTTTCTACTAAAAAATTCTAACTTCAAATGCTCTACAATACAGGCAGTAGAAAACTAACTCTATGATATTGTTAAAAATTAGAGCAAGAAATCTCAAAAAGGGGAAGGAACAAAATGCGCTCAAGGAAAAGAAATTAAAACAAACCACCAAAGTGAAAAACCAAGAACCAGTGAGCAGAGAAATGCTCAAGAAGAGTACAATGTATGCAAATAGAAGTTGGCAACAATAGCATTTGAATATAATCAACAGAAAAGACCAATAGAGTATGCCTCACAAGCTGGCGCCTTTCTTTCTTGGACCTCTCATCGTAGCGCAAGTTTAGTTTGAGGAGCCCCTTTGGCGGTGAAATATGCATCTCTCTTTTCTTCGTGTCAACAATTGGGACAATGGCTTCAACAAACGGTACCCACACTAGATGTTCGGATACTTTTGTTCCTGCTGGTTTTTGCTTTCCAGTTGCATCAAGGATGTCTAGAGATGAATCAAGCATGACTTGTAAAAGATCATTGCCTCCACTATCAAAAACGTTGACCACGGCTCCCACAGGTTCACCGGATTCCTGAGAAAAGAAACAAATCAATGCCCTTAGCACTCGACTTCCAACAATGGCTAGGCAACAGTAATTAACTTCCTCAGGAAAATCTAAAACATATGATGCTAGTGACAAACCTTAAGAAAAACTCTCATTCCGACAAGATCACGAGTATAAAATTCTCCCTCCTCCAAAGCTGGCCTTTCTTCTTCCCGTACAAGTAAAGTTGACCCAATAAGCTGCTTAGCCTGCACATAATTTTAAACTCAAAACAGAGGAATATTATGTGACATATAACTATATAAAGACTATAAGTAATGAAAACAAATTACATTAAGTTCCTCCAAAAATGCTTAAGTCAGCCGTAGCACAAAGAATTTAAGGTACGGTCCGCTCATCGAAGATTAAATGAGAGTAAGATGTACCTAAGAGGGTATGTCAGAATCTAAAGGCATTGTATTTTACCTCAAATCAGCAGACGGTTGAGACCCATTTTTATTCCCAATCCACACAATTTTTAACACATAACCATCGTCATCAGAAAGAAAAACAAAGAAAGACCGCAAAAATACATTGCTCGCTTTTACCTGGTCCACTGTGTCAATTCCTCTGAATTTCAGTATCCAACTTTTCTGACCAGGGTGCCCTCTTCCCTCCTCGAGCTCGACCTCTTGAATCGTTTCTCTGCCCAAAACTTGTTGTTTCAACCACCGTCTCCCGGGCTGATTGAAATATCATTAATCGACCAAAAGCCAAACTATATTCAACAACAATTTACCGAAACGAAAAGAGACATTATATTCAAGAACTACTTTATTCGATTTACCTCGCAAAAACGCAATTCAGGAAAGTCGGTGCTGGGTCTCACGCGAGCCTCCCCTTGAAGGCCATGAACGTTACTTATGTATCCAACTTCAACAAATCCAGATTCGGTCTTAGCAGTTTCTACATGCTCTTCAGTAGCTGAAACAACCAAATACAAAAAAATTTATCCCATACATACATGTGTAATACAAAAAATTAGATTGAAAATATCTTAACAAGCAATAAAAAATGAGACTGAAGAATGTTTACAAGAACATTTCATTATAGAAAGTTTCCATTAATACCAAAAAGCTTTCAACAAACCTTCGGTTAGGTCATATCTGAATCATCCTAAGCAAGTAAACAATACCAAAAAGAGTCTATAAACGGACTTAGGTTGGCTAGCTCAGCTTCTCCTATGGCTATTTGGATTAAGGAACTAGAGTAATGCAAAGACAAAGAAGGCCTAAGAATGGTGAGTCCAATCAGGCGTGGCAGCCAAGGCTTTGATTATGCAGTGAAAGTCAGATATTATATCTGAATCTAAGAAATTGCTAATGCTAGAACCTCCATTAGAAGTTTATTAAGAAGCACATAACATGGAAATAATCATAAAGGATATCATTAAGTGTACCGAGCCTAATTATTGGGGATTTCAATACTGATATGGAGGGGTGCCAATTTAGGGGTGGAGATTCGGGGGAAAAAAAGAGTCTTAGAGACGTGACACTTGTGATTATCTCGTAATCTTCGTCTTTACAATGAAATTCTGCAGCGCTTGATAGCGGATGCAGGTCTCGAATTAAGGATGAGCTACTATGAATCTTTTGTGCGCTTTTTTATCTATTACTCTCGTTAGTAAAAGATTCGGTCTTTAATCCGTAACATGTACCGTGGACAACTAACATAGATGTATCAGTAAAACACGGACACCATCTGTGTCTCAACAATTTCAAAGTAGATGAATAACAACTGTACAAGTAAAATCCAACCCATATGGGCACAAGCAAAAACACAAATGTATATGCGTGTATATGTATATATGACACATGAATTTGCAACAAACTACTTGTGCTCTGCTCTCAATTTTCATTCTTTTCTTTTTTTTCCCCAAAGTAACTAACTTTAAGGACCTAATCTTATCCATTTCTTCAGTTCTACAATTTACACTAATCAAAAACACAACATAAATATATATATACATGAATTTGCAACATATATTACTTGTGCTCAAGTTCTAGTCTTTCACGAACCTCAAACTAAAGCCTACCAATCTTATCCATTTTCTTCAGTTCTATAACTCCACACCAAGCCAAAACTACACATTCATTTACACCAAAAAGCCGAGAAAAAACAAACCCATACAGTAAAGAAGCTCAAAAGATTATTAGAAAATAGAAATTACCAGTGCTTTGGAGAGGAGAGAGAGGAAGGCGGTGAATTCGGAGACGACTGAAAGGCAAGCGAGAAGAAGAGACTGAGATTGAAGAAGAGGGTCGGCTTAGAAATGGAGTTGCGAGGCCATGAGAGGTTGGTAGAGCAATTTGGAGAAGTGGGTTTGAACCAGAAGAACAGAGAAACGAAACTCTCTGCATTTCTTTTTTGTGTTCGAAGGGATTTCTGGGATTTTTTTTTTTTTTTTTTTTTTTTTGTACGCAAAGAAAAATGCTTTTGAAGGAGGGAAAAATCCAAAAGATAAGTTGCAGATGATCCAAATGTGTAAAATGTTGATTTTCTTTTTCTTTCGACCCTTTTCTTCTTTGATATTTTTGTGGAATGATTATTACAGGTGACGATTTTTTTCAATGAAACTTTCCCCTTTTTTTCTACTCTGTTTTTGTTCTATGCTCTTCTTGTTTTTCTTTTCATTTTTTCCCATAACTAGTTTTTTTTTTTTTTTTTTCCTTTCTTTTTTTCTTATATTTGGAAACATATATAATATTATAAAAATTGTCTCCCTTTCTATTTACAATCCATACAAAAGACCGGTACAATTCAATAAAGACAACGGTACAACCCGCTAAAGAGAGATAGAGATAGAAAGTGAGAACTTTTTCGTCCGGCAATACCCCGTACGAGAAAATTCTCATAATATTACAATGTGTGTTTGGTTAATATAAATAAAATTTTATTTAAATAATACACTCACTTATTTTACAATTCATCCATTCATTTTTCTATTAATTTTATCAATCACATCATATATTCTCTCTATCTCACAAATACACATTTGAATAATCATTCTAATGTAAAAAATCTAAACGCACGTTACATTTGAATAGCTCAAGCTGTGGTCATTGGTGGCTCTTTGATCTCCTCCACAGATCTCTTCCTAGCACCATCGCCTACTCGTCAAAGCTAAGCCCGAGCTATTTCACTCATGGGACTGTAACCTTGCACTGTCGCAGTGGCTACGCGGAGGTGAGTTCTCCTCCACACAGGGCAGGCGCGGCGGTTGCCCCACGACGGTGTTATTCTCCATGCACTAGGAGATGTGCAAATCTCCCTTTCAATTGTCGTTATGGCTATGGTCTATGCACTCAATGGATTTGCAAATTTCCCCTCGCACTGGCGAGGTGGCAACGCAGAGATCGGATCTCCTCCGCATGTGACCCGTGGCGGTGGACCGGTGGTGATCTCTTGAAGATCGTCCCAACCTTTTTTTTTTTTTTTCCTCTTTTAATTATGTAAATTTTTGTTTTGGTTTTTTTTTCCCCCTTCTTTGTATGTATGTTTTATGGTTTTTGTTATTTGTAATGAATTTTTATGATTTTTTTCTCAATAATATGGTAATGAAAATGTGACAAATTTAGTGGATATCGGTCGGTAACAAACATGTACCCTATCGACAGAGTTAATTACCGAGCGGTACCAGTCAGCATCTTACCATCAAGGGTGGTTACCAACTGGTTAACAATCGATATCCAGCTAATATTACCGACAATGATGGTTACCAACTAGTAACCAACCGAGGTTCACCGATCGATATCACAGTGGAATGGTAACCAATCGATGACTATTGAGAATCAACTAGCTAGCATCATCGTGAATACTGACCGGTATCATCTTAGATACTGATTTATAATTTTGATGATATTATTAATATTCTAAAATAAATAATATATAACGTCTTGTTATGATTTTTTTTGGAACAGGTTTTTTTTTTTTTTCTGCGGTAAAAATTAATAGGGAAAGTCACACAAAGTCAACCTTATGATTTATGGGAATGTTTTTAATTATTGTTTCCTAATTATGTAATTTCCATTTATATTAGGAGATGCACTTGTATATATATTGTACTACTCATATTAATGAAAAGTAGTCATTCCTAAAATTTCTGCTTTATACTTCTCATTATGGTATCAGAGCTCTAAGCTCCCAAGAGCCAAAAAAAAAAATGTCCGACATTTTCAATCCCTCCAAAACAACCAATTACCCTCCAAAACCAACCACCCCTCCTTTCTCCAACCCAAACCCACGTCCCTACCTAGGCAAATGCCAATTGTGTGGCCAACAAGGCCATTCTGCTAAACGATGCTCTACCTACAAATACATGCCCAAAATATACACCCCACCACAACAAAGAACTCATCTCCAACCTCCTCAAGCCAATTTTGCTGCCTCTAACCCTGCCTCTCCCTCCAACTGGCTTCTCGATACCGGTGCCTCTCATCATGTTACCACTGATCTCCATACTTTATCCCTCCCTTCTCCATACATTGGTTCCGATCATATTATGATTGGTGATGGTACCGGACTATCCATTACTCACACCGGTTCCACTTCACTCCCTTCTTCTTCTCAACCTTTCCATTTATCTAATGTTCTATGTGTACCAAGCATGCAAAGGAACCTAATCTCTGTTTCTCAATTTTGTCTCACTAATAATGTTTCTATTGAGTTCTTACCAACTTCTTTCTTTGTGAATAATCGTCGTACGGGAACAATCCTAGTGCAAGGGAAAACTAGAGACGGCGTTTATGAATGGCCAAAGCGCATTTCTGGCAATCAACCATTAATTGCATTCTCCTCCATCAAAGCATCAGCTTCACAATGGCATTCTCGTGTTGGTCATCCCTCTACCAAAGTTCTGAGTCATCTAATTTCTTCCAAGTTTTTAGATTTGTCGTCACTTGTGTCCTCTTCCTTTTCATGTCATTCATGCAATTGCAATAAAAGTCACAAATTGCCATTTTCCGATTCATCTCTCACGAGTTCTGCACCTTTAGAATTAGTCTATTCTGATGTTTGGAGTTCTCCTATTTACTCATATGACAATTTTAAATATTATGTCATTTTTGTGGACCACTTTACCCGGTATATTTGGTTATATCCACTCAAAAAGAAGTCCGAAGTTCATAATGTGTTTGTCCGTTTCAAATCCATTGTCGAAATTTTTTTTCAAAAACCAATTATTACTTTATTTACAAATAATGGGGGGGAGTATCAAGCATTGGAATCCTATTTATCCTTAAATGGTATTTCACATCTCACTTCTCCACCTCACACCCCGGAACATAATGGTTTTTCGGAACGGCGACATCGTCACATTGTTGAAACTGGACTAACTCTACTTCATTTTGCCTCTATGCCTCTCACCTTTTGGCCTCACGCCTTTGAAACAGCTGTTTACTTAATCAATCGTATGCCAAAGGTACAACTCACCATGTCTTCTTCCTTTGAAAAGCTCTTTGGTCATGCACCAAATTTTTCAAAATTAAAAGTTTTTGGGTGTTTATGTTATCCGTGGTTAAAGCCATATGTGTCCAATAAACTTGACTCCAAATCCAGACCATGCATCTTTTTAGGCTATTCTCTCACTCAAAGTGCCTATAAATGTTATGATTCAAGCTCAAAACGAATCTACATTTCTAGGCATGTTACCTTTGTTGAAGATATTTTTCCTTTTAAATCTTCCTCTCATACCGCTTCTTCCGATTCTCTTTCTAATTCAATTGACTCTTGGGTCTCATCATCTTCCCATTCCTTTGTCCCTACAAAACTTTCCACGTTTTCCTCCAATCATGCATCATCCGTTGACCATCCAAATACCATATCGAGTCACTTACTACATTCCCCATTCCATGAATCTCGTGAACCAAATCATATCTCTTCCTTCCCACAATCACGTGTTCAATCTCTTCCACAAGTTCAGCCGCATGATTCAATCCCCTCTTCCTCTAATATTCCCACTATACCAAAGTCAAACTTTCAACCAACAATTAATGCAACCAATGGAGAAATTGCCAAAAATGCCGTGGACAGCCAACATATTACGTCGACCTCGGTTGACCCTTTACAAGGTAAGTTTCCTATGATTGGTTCCTTTCCAGATTCTTCTTCTCCAATTACTTCCTCACCTGTCTCTTCTCCAAATTTTCTCGAAATACCACCGACCCATTCTACCTCACCTAATCACCTCCAACCCACTCATCTATCTACTTCCCATGCATATCCCATTCCTAATCTTTCACCCACGGCCACATCATCTCCCACCAATGTCCCTTCCCCAAACCCACTGATAAGTTAGTTTTAGACTAACTAATTGGGTACTTTTAACTTATTATTTTGTTGGTTTTCACTTTGTTTTTAAGTTCTTTCACGTTGTTTTATTCTCTTTTGTAGGATTTAGGTAAAAAAAGATGGATTCGTTGTTTTTTTGGCGCGATTGGAGCTACAATGGAGCATTTGGCACGCTTTGGTGTGAAGATTTTGTTTTGAAGAGTATTGGGCGCCTAAGCATCAATTTTATGGGGCCTAGGCGCTTGAATTGAGTTATTTTGGTACAAAAACCCAAGAGTATGGCGCCTAGGCACTATTTCAGTAACGCCTAGGCGTAAAAAGAGATTTTCGTCGTACCAGTTTAGGGCCTAGGCACAGAAAAAAGAGGGCCTAGGCACAAATCGCGAATTCCAGTTTAAGGCCTAGGCGCCAGAAAAACAGGGCCTAGGCGCCCAATGCGGAAATTGCGAAATTCGTTTTGATTCTCCGAATTTGAAATTCAAAAATCAAATCTTTCGATCCAAGGCTATAAATAGAATCTTTTTAGGGTTTAAAGGAGGAGATTTTCGGAGAAAAAGAGAGGTGTGACTTAGAGGAAAGCAATTGGTGATTTGGAGAAGAAGAATAGCAATTCCGGAGACGGATCGCGATAATTCCGATTCAAAAATCAGTTCTTCTTCTGTTCTCATCATGTTTAGAACTTTATTTAGGATTTTGTTTAGTTTCATCATGAACTAAATTTCTTTTTCTAGGGCTACGATGTAGCCGGATTATGATTGTTCAATTTTATTATTGTTTAATTCAATTTTGATGTTTATTCACATCTATGTTGAGTATTTAATCTATTCTTAATGCTTGTGAAAGTGTGCGCGCCCTTTCCCATTGATTTGTGATCTAATTTGAGACTGAGAAGTGATAATTGGATTAGACTTTGATTAAATACCATGAGATTGTCATAGGATAGAGATATCTATGAGGCTTGTGTGATACTATGAATTTCTTGTTCTTAATAAATCATGATAGGTTTGGAGTTTGAGACCGAGAGGTGAAAACTGGCTTGTTGTGATAATTTGCTAATGCTTGAGAAAGATTAGTGATTACATTAGGGAAATTTGTCATCAGCATAGGAATAAGCGTTGAGTGATTAAATTTGATATTTTGAGCATGATTAATCCGGTGAATTCGGAAACCCTAGATACCCTAATATATTGAATTTCTCATTGTTAAATTCGTGCATTGTGTTTAATTTAATTTTCTTTTATTTTATTGAATCTCATAAATTTATTGTTCAAATAGAATTGAGATTAAAGTAAGTCGGTAATTAGTAGTATATAGTCCTCGTTGTGATAATTTGCTAATGCTTGAGAAAGATTAGTGATTACATTAGGGAAATTTGTCATCAGCATAGGAATAAGCGTTGAGTGATTAAATTTGATATTTTGAGCATGATTAATCCGGTGAATTCGGAAACCCTAGATACCCTAATATATTGAATTTCTCATTGTTAAATTCGTGCATTGTGTTTAATTTAATTTTCTTTTATTTTATTGAATCTCATAAATTTATTGTTCAAATAGAATTGGGATTAAAGTAAGTCGGTAATTAGTAGTATATAGTTCTCGTTGGGAACGATATCTTTTCATCACTTTATTACTTGAACCGGCTCGTGCACTTGCGAAAAATCACCGATCACCCACCAACCTGTACCAATAAACATCCCATAGAAACTCGCTCCAAACACAACATTTATAAACCAAACCCAAAATACTCTCTTCACACAATCACCAATCTTGCCACACCAACCGAATCCACCTGTGTTTCTCAAGCCTTACAACAACCAGAATGGCGTCATGCAATGTCCGAAGAATTCAATGCTTTATTGCGCAATGAAACATGGGATCTCGTTGCTTCTGAGCCAACTCAGAATCTTATTGGGTGCAAATGGGTCTTTCGTATCAAGAGAAATTCAGATGGTTCCGTTGACCGATATAAAGCAAGGCTCGTTGCAAAAGGTTTCCATCAACGACCTGGGGTAGATTATCATGAAACCTTCAGTCCCGTGATTAAACCCACCACAGTTCGGCTCATCATTAGTCTTGCTCTTACTCATGGTTGGTCTCTCCGTCAACTTGACGTAAATAATGCTTTTCTTCATGGTACTCTTCACGAAGAAGTTTTCATGTCTCAATTACCAGGCTTCATTGATCCCCAACGACCACATCATGTTTGTCGCCTTAAGAAAGCACTATATGGACTTAAACAAGCACCAAGGGCGTGGTATCATGAACTTCGCCAATTTCTTTTATCCACTGGGTTTGTTAACTCCAAGGCTGATACTTCTCTATTTATACTTAAACATATGCATCTCACCATCTATGTTTTAGTGTATGTAGATGATCTCATTATCACAGGAAATGACATGGCTGCAATTCAAAATTTCATCACCAAACTAGCTGATCGGTTCTCCCTAAAAGATCTTGGCCCGCTCTGTTATTTTCTTGGTGTTGAGGTTATTCCCACAACTAATGGTGTTTTTCTCTCACAACGTCAATACATTCATGATCTCCTAGTCAAAGCCAATATGAGCCATGCCAAAGATGTGACGTCTCCGATGTCTCCCAATCAAGTTCCGTCTCTTCATGATGGCACCTCTCTCACTAATGCTACTACATATCGCTCTATCGTTGGTGGTTTGCAGTATTTGTCTCTCACACGTCCGGATGTGGCCTTTGCCGTCAATAAGCTCTCTCAATTCATGCATTGTCCCACTACTGGACATTGGTCGGCCGTCAAACGGTTGTTGCGGTACTTACATGGTACTCTAAATCATGGTCTTTACTTTCGCAAAAGCTCACCTTTATCTCTTCATGCCTTCTCTGATGCCGACTGGGCAGGAAATATTGACGATCGCAAATCTACAAGTGCATATGTCGTTTTCTTGGGCTCCAATGCTATTTCTTGGAGTTCTAAGAAACAAACATCTGTTGCCCGATCCTCCACCAAGGCTGAACATCGCGCCGTTGCATCCACCGCCTCCGAAATCGCTTGGATTCAGTCTCTTCTACAAGAGCTTGCTATATCACCAACCTCCACACCTACAATCTACTGTGATAATGTCGGCACCACATACCTTTGTGCAAATCCAGTCTTCCATTCCCGAATGAAGCATATTGCGATTGATTTTCATTTCGTCCGAGATAAAGTTCAAAATGGTAGTCTTCGTGTCTCACATGTGTCGTCCAATGATCAGCTCGTCGATGCTCTCATTAAACCGCTTACGCACCTTCGTCTGAATGATTTACGGGTCAAGATTGGCGTTCATTCCTTGAACTCCATCTTGAGGGGGCATAATAGGGAAAGTCACACAAAGTCAACCTTATGATTTATGGGAATGTTTTTAATTATTGTTTCCTAATTATGTAATTTCCATTTATATTAGGAGATGCACTTGTATATATATTGTACTACTCATATTAATGAAAAGTAGTCATTCCTAAAATTTCTGCTTTATACTTCTCATTAAAAATCATCCAGAGCATGAATCCATGGCATATCTCCAAAGTTCCCCCACTAAGTCAGATTATTAGGCCACATGGAGCTAACAATTTGAGCCCAGTTAAGAGTAAGGGAAAAGGCCCAAACATGAACCCAAATCCAAGCAAATCTTTCCTTCAAAAACCTTCAACCATGTTTGCGACAGCATACACATGCCATAAATGCTTGCTTTTACTTACTTATTATTTATTATTTATTTCAATAGTTAATGCTTACTTTTCTCATCATTTAATTTTATTAAACGAAAAGAATTTCTATAAAAAGAAATAATAACGATAAAGGAATCTACTTTTTGCGAAGGAAAAAAGATATATTATTTCACACGTGGAGGTGGTGCTGTTTGGTGCAGGTAATTTTCATCTATTTTTGTCTTCACTTTTCGATTTCTTTTCTTTTTTTTTTTTTTTTTTGGTGAATACTTTTCGATTTCTTTTTACATTTTGCATGTTTTTACTCCATGTGGAATATCTAACAGAATATCCCTTCAAGGATCAATTTCAAAATTAATCAGTCGAAAGAGAATTCTTTAGTAAGTATGTTATTAATACAATTTTGTTTGAAACTATGTATGTAATATTAAGTTCTGTCAGTTATATATATATATATATATAGGAGGAGTCACTTGTACAGTAGTGGCGTATGTCCGGTAACTCATCCGTGACCGTTGGATGAAAATTGAAGGGCAAGATGAGAGGGAGAGAAAGAGCCGGGACACAACCCAAGAGAGAGAATGTGTCGTTGGAGAGGCCTCCACGCTCTTGCTGCTGCTCGTCGATGATGGCAGCGATGAGGGGGAGGATCAAGTGTCTCTATAGTTTGTCTCTGGCGACACTCACCACGAGCTACCGAGGAGCTTCCGGCTTGGCCTCCTCGCCGCCGACGACTGGGAACTCTCTCTCACTCCCTCCCTCCCTCTCTCTCTCTCTCCATGCCAGACATCCGGCTACCTTGCGCAATACAATTTCTATATATATATATATACACACACACACACTTAATTTTGATATAAATGTTAATGAAATAAATGTCGATTGCTAATAGAAATACTATGTTGTAAAAACTCGCCTAAAAGGACAAACTTTATTTATTTGCACCCAAAAAAAAAAAACACTTTATGAGGAAATCTCTGAGTTATATATAGCAGTCTTGTATCTCAAAATTTGTTACCTTGTGATAACTCATCACTTAACTTTTAATTTTGACAATTTATCGTTAAACTTTCTAATTTGTTATAATATGTCTTAATATGCTAACTTTACATTGATTTGTGATGGGATTTATATTAAATTTGCGAATTTCTTGCTGGATCAAGGTTTTCCTTATTCACACGAGACATATATGAGCTTTTCATTATTAATTTAACAATAAATTAAGTTTAATGTGGTGTTTTAAATAAATTAATAGTTCATAAAATATATTGTCAAAATTATAAGTTTTTGAAGGCAAAATTGCTAAAAAATAATAATAATTATAACAGGTGTAGTAGACAACAGTTACAAGACGCAAAAGAGGTTGAAAGGAAGTACATGAACAAATATTAGGACCCATTTAGAACAATGGTTGGAGTTGGAATCTAGTAGGTTGAAACTTGAAATTGAAATTTGTATTTGGTTGAAGTATGAACTGAAAATAAACTGTGATATAGAAAATATTGTAAAATTTTAAAATGTATTTGATAAAAAAAATATAATATAAATCTTGTTTCGCTTCTCTTATCATTCTGTATAATCTTAAAAAAATCATTTCGTTTCGACTTTTAAAGTTTGATATCTTTGAAAATGGATTAAAATATAAAAAATTAAGATATAGATTTGTGAGTTTTAAAGTTGAGTTACAAAATTCTGTTTAAAAACGTTGTTCCAAACGGTCTCTTAGTTTGAATGTTTGTGTTGTAATTGCTGTGTTAATTTGTGTTGGTAATGCACCGCACGCCAAGAGTTCCCCCACATGCACGCTTCTGCATCATCCATCTCTATTCTCACCTTTATTTTGACGTTGGTATCACTCTCTCTCCTCCCCCCTTTTGAAAACGACCCATTACAACTTTTTCTCTCTCTTTCTTTTTTTGATAATTAAATTTCTGAACTAATAAAACATTAAAGGGTGGCTTTCGTGGTATAATACTCGGAGGGTTCATTTGGTGTTTGAGTTGAATTTAAGATGAGATGAAATTTTTAAGTTTGAGTTGGTTGACTTTTTAAAAATTAGTTATAAATTTTGTTAACTTTTCAGAAAAATACAAAATTTAGATGAAAAAGTACAGCTTAGTTGGAGTTAAACCTGGATGCCAAACATAGGCTTAGCTCATGTTTGGCATCCAGGTTTAACTACAACTAAATTATACTTTTTTCATTTCAATTTTTATCTTTTTATGAAAAATCAATAAAATTTATAACTAATTTTTAAAAAGTCAATCAACTCAAACTTAAAAATTTCATCTTATCTCAGACTCAACCCAAACACCAAACCAACCATTATTTGATAATGTACGTTTTTAAACATTAACCCTTCGTTTGGTGTTTCAACTCAAACTTAAATTTTTCATTTCAGTTTTGTCTTTTTCTAAAAAGTCAACAAAAATTATAACTAATTTTTAAAAAGTCAACCAACTCCAACCGTAACATCAAACGGAGGCTAAGAGTTTGTTTGGTGTTTGAATTCAACTTTAACTAAATTATATTTTTTTTTAATTGAATTTTTTTCTTTTTCTGAAAAGTTAACAAAAATTATAACTAATTTTTTGAAAAATCAACCAACTCCAATTTAAAAATTTTAACTCCAACCGACGATCCAAATATATGCTATATCAGATTAAAATCACATTAATATTACAACAGTTAAAAATAGAGTCTGATCAATAGAGTGTCTTTTCATAACTTTGTTTTATCTATTATGTTTTGAATGTGATATGATGGTTTAAAATTTTGTCTTACTAATAAAATAGTGTTTTAATAATCTATTACAAAGTTTTTCTTTTTATATTGAAAAAATAATAATAAAGAGGAGGAAGTGGGGGTTGGAATCTTTAAGTGTAAACGTATCATTTACTTTACTTCTTTTACTTTTTGACTATGATTATGATGGTGTCATTAGTATTATTATTAAATTTGCCAAAAGTTTGTCACCCATGAGGCACTTTCAATGGTTGTATTACATCCAATTTGTTTAATTATCTTGCTAAAATGTGTATATATGTTTATTTTTTCGAATCATTTGTGAAAATGTGTCATCATGTTGAATACAATAATGTTTGATATTTCATACCAAAATTAAAAATATATATTTGATATTTCAAAGGTATCCTATGTTTGCAATTTGTAATCCTCCTTGATTGCTAAGTTCACAAATACAAGAGAGTTAATAATAGGATATGATATGCCTTAGACATGCTTGGTCTTTGCTTCTTCTTTTTGTTTTTGATTTTGTTTTTGTTTTTGTTTTTGTGCAAACTTGCAATTCTTCAAAAAAAATTCACTAAAATGGAGGGAATAAATACTATCGAAATACTTGTAATTGTATATTTGACCTAACGGTGATTTTACATCTATTTTTAAATTAGAATATTGAGTTTGAATCCTTTACTTCAAGTTAAAAAAAACTACTAAAATATTTTCTTGTTTAGGGGCCGTTTGGAACATAAAATCCAACTGAAATTTTACATAATAAATTTCAAAACTTGCAAATCTATATTATATTTCTCTCTCTTAAATTTTATAAAAATTGAACTTTAAAAGTCCTTAACTTTCTTATTTCAAGTCGAAATGAGATAATTCTTGTGTCTAATTAATTACTCACAACGTTGATAGTAATATATTGAATATTATTTTTCCAACCACATTTAAAAGTTTTAAGATATTCTCTATATTATAGTTCATTTTTAATTGACACTTAAACCAAACACACATTTTAATTGTAATTTACAAAACTCCAAATCAAACTATCGTTTCAAACGGGCTCTTAATGTTTATTATTATTATTATTATTATTATTTTTTGTGGTTTAGAAATTTCAGAGTGAAGTTGATAATTAATTTCGTGTGGGGTTGAGAAAAATAGGTGTAATTTCCCTTGTAATGAAGGGTGCTTGATTGGCTTACAAGAAAGTGTACTTTCACTTAAATTTCTTCCCTTTTTCCATCTTGGTTCCAAAGAAAAACCTCTTTAGCTTTTGGCTTTCATTTAAAAGACAACATGAGACGAATTAAAGCTAACTTTTTCCTAGTAATGTGTAGCCTTTTAAGGAAAGATTTCCACACAATTATAAAAACGCGGGTTCTCAAAACCAGGGAATATCTCTACCTTCTTTTTATAATTAAATATAAACAAAGATTGCTTGTTTTTAGAAATTAACTAAGACAATTGGATGAATTTTTTTTTTAATGATAAGACATGTGAACAATGCTTTCGAAGTGCTTTCAAAAAATCTAAAGTAATAGCAGTTGCAATTATAATTTGACAGTAATTTCATACTTAACTCAATTATAAGATATATATATATATATATATATATATTAATCAACCTCTCATTCCCAAGTTCAAAATAAAAAAATTATAGACTAATAGAGTTTTGGAAAATTATTTGGTATGATATGAAAAAACCTTATCGATAATGATATAGATTTAAATCATTACATCTTTTTAAAATTCTCTTAAATTAGTTCATTTTAGTTAATATGATATTTTTAATATTAAAAATGTATTCTACTAGTAATTTCTCATGAATTTTGAGGACAATTTTATATCAACAACATGCTTGGTTGCAATTCAATCTAAACCTGCTTGACAAAGACAGCAATAAGATACCATTGAAGAAAGAAATTAGTTTTTTAAATAAGTAAATAAAAAAACAATTTTTTTGATAAATAATTTAAGAACAAGTTGCCGCCGCTTAAGGTAGGTGGATGGATAAGTTTGTCTTAGTACTCCACATGTGTGACCAAATTCAAACTTTTTTTTTTTTTTTTTTTTAAACCAAATCACATTTGGAAAGAGAATTTAATAATTGTAAAAGAGGAAGTTACTAATTCTGGTTTTTTTTTTTTTTTTTTTTTTTGTGGTCCTAATGATTAACCATATCACTCATTTCATAAAGAGATAATTAAATTATTAACCTTTTTAATAGATTTGCTTAGTATTTTTATGGTCCAAATTTATGTCGGTGCCCACCCATGCTTCATTATTTTGAAAGAAATCTTCTTAGATTTCGAACTTAAATTTAAGACCCTGAATCCTCTTTTTACATGCTTAGTCCTAATGGGATACCCACACTTGATAAATTTTAACAAGTTACTATAGAAAAAAAAAATTTAAAGAAAAGAAAAACATTTTTAGTAAGATATGCAAGAATTCTCTATTTCACTATCAGTAAGATAAATCAACCATCAGATTTTTATCAAGTTTCCTACATGACTAATATAATAAATTGTTATATTCTCTTATATATTCTGATAAAAGAAGAATTTCAATAGTATATGAAAAATACTCCATCCATACGATAAATTAACAGTCATAATTTAATCAAGTCATAATTTAATCAAATTTTGTTAACTTAACACTTTCTTTCTCAGCTTAAAATGATTAATATTTTATCTGGTGATTTAAAAATATACCCTAAATCCTAATGATAAGATATTTTTAAAGAGCTTAACAAAAAGGCATTTGATCATCCATTTAATATTGATATTTTTGTTACCAAAAAAGGTTACTTAGGCGTGACTTGTGCATTTATTTTCGACCTTTATATCATTTCATTCTTGTAAAAGAAACGAATGACACAACAGTTTTTTTTTTTTTTTTGCTGGAATATCTTAACTTAGGGTTTGTTTGACATTGAGTTTAACTTCAATTAAACTGTACTTTTTTATGTCAGTTTCTGTTTTTTTTTTAAGTCAATAAAATTTATAACTAGTTTTTAAAAAGTCAACCAACTCCAACTTTAAAGTTTTATCTCCAACCAGCGAAACAAACGCAAGCTTAGGATTCAGTTTTGTTGAACTATCCAAAATAATCATTCTTCATTCTGTCTTTTATTACAATTTAATTTTGTGTTAGCAACAAATTTGATAGTAGAATTTTATAACTTCCTGGTTCCTATAAACAAACATATTTTTCATCTTCACCTAGTTTTTTTTTTTTTCTTTTTTCTTTTTTGTGGTTTTAATTTTTGCAATATTATAGCAACGATTTAAGTTCGTGGACTAAAAATGCACAATATTACGAATTTAGGGACAAAATGAACAATTTATCTTAAAATTATATTTCTATAACTGAAAATTTGTGATATTATTTTTTTTGAAATAGGCAATTCAAAATTGATTTTATAAGTAGTTGTAGGTATAATCTAGTGATAATGTTACCATTCACTCCACTTAAAAGTTCATATTCAAATCCCTCCATCTCTAAATTTAAAAAATAAAAAAAAAACATAAAAAGACATTTATTATTAAAATGAAAATTTTGGTTTGGAACCAATCGGAATTCCTATATTAACCATGCCCACTAAGGCATTTACTCTGGGAAAATTTTATAATACCAATCCTATATACTTTTTTCTTACCAATAAATTCTGTTATTTTAATTACTGTAATTAACTTGCGTTTTTCAGAAATTTATCTTATTTTGAATTCTAGATGTATATTTTTAAATTTATTTAACATGACACTTCAAAAACATGAATTATTAAAAAATTGTTGGTGGCATTAATGTGATGTGATGATAATCTCTCCTCCTCAGCCGATATAATAATTCATATATGTTTTTTTTTTTTGTTTTCTTGTGCTAATAATAAAATCATCTGTCTTCGAAAAAAAAAAAAAAAAAAATCTAAAAAGTGCGGATCCAAAAGGAAAAGAAAAAAAAAAACTTAAAAGTGCAATATAAAAATGGGATTTATATATATTCAATTTGTTTTTTCTACTAATTTTTTTTTAATTGTTTTACTACATTTTACGTGACACGTACATACAGATCCGTGCTGTAAGCTGATGTGGCTTGTAATTATCCAATTCTATCTTATTCATTAGCCAATTATTTAACCAATTAACTATTAAGTTAGCATATAACACAAAAAATATACATCTCAATTTTGATTATTTTATATATCACGTTGTATATTTTATTAATTAAAAATATAATATTTAGTATTTGTATATTTTATAATTACTCATGATATAAAAATAATTAACAAAGCTAGGACTATTCTTAAAATAATCATTATTAATAACTATATATAATTTAACGATGATTATACACTAATTTCATAAATAATGTTGAATTCGATCCTCTTATCATGTCAAAAAAAAAAAAAAAAAAAAACCCCAACAAAAGATGGAACCACAAACTTAATTATGGCAAAATATAGCGTCATTTACATAGGTTAATAATTATTTTTTTGATAAATTATATGTTAATAATCATTAATCCCCATCCAATATCTTTCCTTTTCTAAAAAAAGAAAAAAGGAATTGTTTCCTTCATCTAATAATTCTATCCTTAAGTTAAAAAAAAAAAATCTATCCTTTATTTAAAATTTTTTTTTCCTTTTTCTTTACTTAAAAAAAAAAAAGAAGTATTAAAAAAAAAGAAGAAGAATTGTTTCCTTATCTTAAAATAAATTTTTTTTTTGAAGAAATTGAAAATTATGATTCTGGACACGAAAGTAAAATTAAATACACTGAAATCCTCCGAAGCAAAACCATCAGTGTATATATATATATATATATATATATATATATAGTGTTCGCCAACTCTCTCTCTCTCCCAATCATTCTATGCTCCTTTTGAGTTTCCTTCGTCCAATCGTCATTACCTTTTGTTCCTCCGTTTCTCTCTCCAAACAGAAAATAATCAAAGAAAATTCCTTTTCGGTTAGAGAGAGAAAGTGGCAGGCAGTAGAGAAAAGAAAACACTAGTGTAATTTATCTCTCTCTCTTTCTCTGTATATCACAGCAGCAATTCTATTTCCATACGTCTCTCTCTTTCTCTCTCTACGTTGATGGTGGCGGAGCGGTTCTTGTCGAGTCCTCACTTGGGACACTTCATTTGGTAAATTCGAGACATAATTTTCTTTCTCGTCCCTTGCTTTCTTTCCCTGTTTCGCTCCGCAGAAGCTCTTCTAGGGTTCCCGTGCTGCTTTGTAGTTTTTACCTCCGCCAGGTAATTTCTTTTTTAATTTTTTTTTTTGCCTTTTTTTCTTTCCTTTTTTGTGCCGGTTTTTTCGTTTTGCAATTTTTGGTAATGCCAAACTTCCCTGTATAGTAGGTTTTGATCGGATTGGTTTGTCAACTTCGCCAAAAATTTTTTTGTCAGAGCAGTTATATATTATGGCTTTGTTTTTTTTTTTTTTTTTTTGTTTTTTTTTTTGCAGATAATAATTTTGATTGCCAAATTGTTCTTTTGAGTTTAATTCTGAAAAAAAAAAATAATGATAATAAATTAAAGATTCTTTTTTGGTTAGCTTAGGGATCTAACTGTATAAAGTTAAGAGCTTTAGAAATTTTAAAAGGGAACTCTGAATCTAGATTTTCTTTTTCTTTTTGGAAAAAAAAAAAAAAAGTGGTGGTTTTAGTTGAAATATGAAATATATACTTTATTTATAATACAAATTCTGCTTTATTTAATTGGTGTCACGACCCACTAGAAAATCTTCACGTTATATTCATTTCTGGAACTCTCAGACTAGTATTTTATGATATTCAAATCGTTTAAGATTGTATTAGGGCCCGTTTGAAACAATTCTTGGAGTTGGAGTTTTGTAGTTTGGAATTGAAACGTCTGTTTGGTTGAGGTGTGAATTGGAAATGTATTGTGATATAGAAAAAAAAAAAAATGTAATATGGATCTTGTTTCGGTCTACTTGTCAACATGTGCGATTAAAAAAGAAATCATCTCATTTTGACTTGAAATAAGAAAGTATGGACTTTTAAAGTTTAAGTTTTAATGACCCGTTGGTCCTATTCTATTGCTCTGTTTAAGTTTGCAATGATTTGGGGTTGAACGTGTTAGTACCATGGAGAAATTCTGCATTTATCTCATTTGTGTTTAGGGACATTTTTTAAAAGATTTTTGCGGTTTCCTCTTTAAGGAAATATATATGTATTAGCGGTAGAGCCTCGTATGCTTCTGATAGTTATAAGAATGGACATCGGTTTTTATTCTTTGATGGAAATATGTGTTGTCATACATATCAACTTTGTATGGATTTTGCTTGGTCCTTTAACGTCCTTAAATCTTGCATAATTATCATGCCAATATGATCTTCCAAACATTAACAAATCATCATTTTAAAAGGACGAGAATGAGTTGTTGAAATGGCTCCAATTAGTTCGCATGAAATCTTGGTTGTGTTGTCTACTTACTGACAATTTGTTGCATATAATGTTTCATTTTTTCCATTTTTTTAAAAGTGCATTTCTAATATTTTGGTAACCTGACTTTTCTGCATATGTGGGGTCATTTTCTCACATGGACTTTGCTTTGTTCTGACTTCTTGAGAATTCATGTTTGCTATTTCCTCTAATAGAAATCTTCTAAATCTCTAATGTTTGTGTACTTCTGTTTCTACAACAAAGGTTAACACATATGTTTCTTGACTGTCATGTTTAAAGCAGAAAAGTGAGGCCATGAAGCAGTTTACTCACCAGTCAACTTCAGGTTGTTATTTTATGTTTTTGTACAAATAATCCATTTTGGTGAAGCGTAGACTATCTTTAATTGCTCTCTTGTTGAAGTTCACGGTATTGTATCTGGTAGGCCCAACTGAGATTCCAGCCGCAAACACTTCTAAAGAAGTAGGCCGGGGAGCGTGGGGAATTTTATCTGGATCTAATGCTTACCATGCCTCAAGTGATGTTACCCTGTTTTCAAGCTCACTGCCTGTTCTTCGCCACGCTAAATGTAAGGATGAGATTTTTTGCTTCAAATTTATAGTTCTGAATCTAGAAGAGGATCCCTTACCTGTTTGTGCATGCATGCAGTGAACTTAACTGATACAGAAGGTAGTTTTCCATCTGTTGACGATCTCGCTGTTGGCATTGAGAAACTTAATGTAAATGTTAACGGTGATACTTCACCTGAAGATATTAAAAGTCAGGCACCTGGAACTTTGCTTCCTGATGATGAGGAGGAGCTTTTAGCTGGCATAGCGGATGATTTTGACCTAAGTGGATTGCCTGGTTCCTTGGAGGACTTGGAAGATGATCTTTTTGACAGTGGAGGAGGCATGGAACTAGAAACAGATCCGCAGGAAAGCCTAATAATGAGTATGTCTAGGGTTAATTTATCTGATGGCACTCTTGCTAATGGGCTGCCTCATTATCCTCTTCCAAATGGTGTGGGAACTGTTGCTGGAGAACACCCATATGGCGAGCATCCTTCCAGAACATTATTTGTTAGAAACATCAACAGTAATGTCGAGGATTCAGAACTCAAAGCTCTTTTTGAGGTGGTTTCAAATGCCTGTTAACTCTTAAGCATATCATTGCATGTATAAGTCTATTTTTTTTGGTTCATGTTCTTCAAGTGTTCCGAGATGATTCATTAATAGCAGCTAGTATTTTTGTCTCTCCTAATCTGTTGAATATGGGTGCATCTTCAAGACTCTGTAGAACTAGTTATCCAGATTTGAGGCCTTTTCTATTGTTTTAATTTTCTTTTCATCCAATGAGTGCAGATTCCAGTGTCGAATTATCGTTTCTTAATTTGTTTTATTTATTTTTTAGCAATACGGCGATATTAGAACCCTGTACACTGCATGTAAGCATAGGGGATTTGTGATGATATCTTATTATGATATTCGTGATGCTCGAACGGCTATGCGTGCACTACAAAACAAACCACTGCGGCGGAGGAAACTTGACATTCACTTCTCAATTCCAAAGGTTGGAACCAGTTTTTGAGTTTGTTATACTTTTCTCAGTGAATTATTGGTACGTTTTTATGATTTTATTTTTCCTTCATTTTTGTCACAATAGGACAATCCCTCGGACAAGGATATTAATCAAGGAACTTTGGTAGTTTTTAATTTGGATCCATCAGTTTCCAATGAAGATCTCCGTCAAATATTTGGAGCCTATGGAGAGGTCAAAGAGGTGATAAGTTGTATCCTGTGAATTCTTTCTTTCCTCGTTTATTTTTCTTATGTACTAGTCAATGAACCCGTGTGGTATATATTGGAGTAAGCAGATAAGGGAAACACCACACAAGAGACATCATAAGTTCATTGAATTCTACGATGTTAGAGCTGCGGAAGCAGCACTCAAGTCATTAAATAGGAGTGACATAGCTGGTAAACGCATAAAGCTTGAACCCAGTCGGCCTGGTGGAGCTCGCCGAAAGTGCGTATCGTAATCCGTATAACTCATTATTATGTCATGAATACTGTTATAACCCTCACGTGTCCTGTTGTAGCAATTTGTACATTTCTCCTTTTGGTTGTCATGCTGAGCAGTTTTACTGGCCTCACTAGATGGATTTTTGACTTTCTGTGAACATCTGAAATTCAACTTTTTTTTTATTTTTCACCCTGGTTAATTAATTGAAATCAACTTTTGTGATCTGTACTTTTTAGCTTGATGTTGCAACTGAATCAAGAGCTTGAACAAGATGAGTCTCGGAACTTCCGACATCCAGTTGGTTCTCCAATAGCCAACTCTCCACCTGGTAATGCTCTTTGAGATATGATGTATGACTTGTGAGCATATACCTTTATATATGTATGGTTGTGAGCTACTTGAGGTTCTTTATAACCACTATTTCTTGCAAACTGAGGTTAATGTCACAATCTTCTCAGGTAACTGGATGCAGTTTAACAGCCCTATTGAACACGGTACCATTCACAATATTAGTAAATCTTCTGGTTTTCGGAACTTGAGCCCGACGACCAGCAACAGTTTGCCTGGATTAGCAGCTATTTTGCATCCCCAAGTTTCGAACAACATGAAGGTTTCACCTATTGGCAAGGACCAGGGAAGGACCGGTCATGCTGAGCATATGTTTAACAACGCAAATTCAGTTCACGGATCTTCATTTCCACAATCACATTCATTTCCAGAGCAGAAGCTAAATCAGTTCCATGGTAGTCTGCCCTCTTTTGGCCCTTCAACATCTGGATCTAGAGTGGAAACTTTATCGGGGCCACAGTTCCTTTGGGGAAGTGCGACTCCGTACTCTGAGCATGGTAGTTCGGCTTGGCAAAGAACAGCTGTGGGGCAGCAGTTTACATCCCCAGCTAAGGCTCATCCGTTTCCACTCTCAGCTCGTCATGGCTCTTTTCTTGGTTCATCTCACCATCACCAGCATCACGTTGGATCTGCTCCATCTGGTGTTCCTTTAGAGAGGCACTTAGGTTTCATTCCCGAGTCACCAGAAACTTCATTTTTGAGTCAGTTTGGGTATGGAGGCATTGGGTTAGGCCCCAATGATGGAAAGCTGATGGCAAATATGGGTCCTCGTGCTGCTATCAATGCTGGAATTTCTTTGCCAGGAAACATGTCGGAAAATAGTTCGTTGAATTTCAAGCTGATGTCCTCACCAAGGCTTAGCCCTATGTTTTTAGGTAATGGTGCATTCCCTGGACTCCAACCTACAAGCATTGATGGTTTGGCTGAGCATGGGAGGGGCAGACGGGTTGAGAATAATGGAAACCTGATTGATAACAAGAAACAGTTTCACCTTGATTTGGAAAAAATTATCAGCGGGGAAGATACTCGGACGACTTTAATGATAAAAAATATTCCAAACAAGTAAGGATGACCTCTGTAACCCTGTCGAGGACTCTTTATCTTTTTTGTTTTTACTATTTTTGACGGATTCTGATACTATTTTTGTCCTCTAGATACACCTCCAAAATGTTACTTGCTGCCATAGATGAGAATCACAAGGGTACCTACGACTTTCTCTATCTGCCAATTGATTTTAAGGTAATTGTCGGTTGCTTTTTGAGAGAACATTTGTTCAATATTTTTTTAATTTTTATTTGCCACAACTCTTCCTTCAGTAAATTACGACTGGTTGATATTCCTGTTTATGTATGCAGAATAAATGCAACGTGGGTTACGCATTCATCAATATGCTGTCTCCGTCGCACATCATTCCTTTCTACGAGGTGTTATGTTTTATCTTTTTTGCTTGTCAGAAATATTTTGATTGGTTGTTTGTGTTCTTTTTACCTTATTGTTCAAATGAAGCACATGTTTTGTTGGTTTAAATCTCGTAGCTAGAGTACAGTTTTTGGATTCACTAACATTCCTAGATTTATGCAGGCATTTAACGGAAAGAAGTGGGAGAAATTCAACAGTGAGAAAGTTGCCTCCTTGGCGTATGCTCGAATCCAAGGGAAGGCAGCCCTCGTGAACCACTTTCAGAATTCAAGCTTAATGAATGAAGATAAACGCTGCCGCCCGATTCTCTTTTATTCGGATGGTTCAGAGGCTTGTGATGAGGTAATAGATACTAGAAACTTTTTTTCATTCTGATGTTTGCCCTTGAATCTTAGTGACGAGGAAAGGCGGTTAATTTTCCTCTTGATTGCTAATTCTCTAGAAAATCTGATTTTGCGTCTGTCCTATGTAGGTCATCCAGGCAGGTAGCCCAACAGAGAACGATTCTCACGACCTGCTGGAAAAAAGTTGACAGTTCTCCAGGAAAATTGCCATCGACCCAATTTGATGGCGGTTGTGAGTTCTAACGGCTGCACATAACTAAACTGTATAAAGTTAAGTAGAGGATAATGAAGACTGGAAGAAGGGGACAAAAAAAAAAAAATAGTGTGCTCTTTTTTTCTATTAGAGTTCGTTCTTTTTGTAGCGTTTACTATAGAGCTCTGGCAGAAAGTGCCTCTTCTCTATATGTGGCTCAATGGTCTGACAACGAGAGGAGGATGATCAAAGCATATGAACTGAATTGGATTCTCCGGTCAGATTCATGGGATTGCATGTCTTCCGTCCTTCGTTGTCTTGGTCAGTTTTTGTTTTTGTCAAGTGGGTAGTCTAATTTGCAAAATTTGATGTGCATATTGGTATATGTGGATAGATGTGTTTTTGAGCGTTGAGTTGTTGATTTTAACATGGGGGGTAAAAAATTGTATATTGGGAGAGAAATACGCTTCCTTTTTGTCATTCTTATATATTTGGGACCTTGAAATGGAAATTTCATACATGTATTTATCAAACAAAATTGCCGAGATAGTATCTTCGGTGTCCGATTTTGATTGCTCTCCAACTCTTGATTATTGATGAATATAGCCTCTCGATCGCTATGAGAGATTTCAAACAGCTCAGAAAAGTCCTCGTTACAGCTTTTTTTCACTAATTCGGGAACATTGCACATTGGTTTTTAGTCCAAATTTCCTTATTTTTCCCAAGCAAAATGTCCGAGAGCTCGCATTTTATTCTAGATATATAAACATTCAATGCAGTCCATTGTGAGGAAAAACCGGTGGAGTATAAACAGTTTCCAACCAAGATTACCTTCATATACTATGTACTTGAATTACAGGATATACATACTGACTGGCAGGATTTTGTTGAAGTTGGTAACACACATGATAAAATCGTCGGCATGGCGATGGGAAAGCCATATTAGGTAAGAGGACCTGCTCGTGACGAAGCGAACTGGGGTATACCGACAATCCCGTATGTACTCTCAAGCCCTGGTAGAGGCATAATTTAAACCATGATCGTCGCAGTCTGCACCGATCAGTTAGAGATTTCTTAAGGGGTCCTGAAGACAGTTTTTAAGTCATCCTGCTTGAATCAGGTCTTGATCCTGCCCTTCGCTTCTCTTAGTTTTGAATTCGATGTCGATGAGGAAGGAACACTTGCTTTGCTCTCTGATGTACTTGACCTGCCCATTCATCCGACTGAGAAGTTTCCGAGATAAGTTCAAACCAAGGCCTTCCTGTGTGGTCCATTGCTTTCCACCTTCGAACATGTCCTGGATGAGAGCCGCAGGAAGGCCTTCCCCGGGATGACTCATTCTACACGCATGAGAAGAACGAAAAGTTAAATCTGCGCTAACATCTGTGTTGTCATTATAATGTTGTATTTCAACTGATTAATGGCAGAATTTCAAGGAACAATGAGATAGAGATGACTCGTTTGCATTCATTTCTTCACAAGGCGAAAAAGGAGAGCCTCTTCATGGTTGGTAAAAACCAACTCACGAGGGATGGCATGAATTAAACCACAAATAGCAAACCAAGAAACTTCATTTGATTCGATCAACATTATTAAAGCAAGAATATTATCAGATTTTTTGTGAAGGATCGAAAAACATTGTTTTCTCGTGGTACCTGAATTGTAAGCGGATAAATTCATTGCCGTCTTGTAATAACTTGAGACTGGGGGAGATTTCTATTTCAACCCAGCCATCTGATACAGGTGCCTGATGCACAACATTGAGCAAGAAATCCGACAAGACTAACTGAAGCCTAATATGATCTCCATACAGGTAGAGTGATTTGATCTCTTCGGGAATCTCGTGAAAAAGCTGCAAATTCTTTTCCCTCAGCAATATCATTGCTTGACTAACAATGGCGTCCAAAACATTTCCCAAGCGAAACTCTTCCATTTTAAGCTCAAAACTGCTGCTACATCCAGAACAAGACGTTAGACGGCGTATTGCACAAGATAAAGAGACCAAAAAAAGGCAGTGGAAAAGAAGATCGAACGGGAAATGCAAGACTTACCCTTCCTCTATGTTTACCAAATCATCTTCGATGATCATCGTGATCTGTCTTTCACATGCATCACTAGCATCAAGAAATTGCTTCTGGTTTTCCGAAATGGCTGTACTTTCCAGTAGCTTGTGGGTAAATCGAATACCGTTCAAAGGATTCTTCATTTCCTGTCGAACGTAAGCCAACTCTTTAAGCTTCGAAAACCCTTTTCTATCTTCTTTCCTGCTGCATACTTCTAAGGCTTGCTGTACATCGGGTACAACAATCTGCAAGAAGCAGAAACAGCCCATCGAATTGCCACCCGCATCAGTCCTTTTGTTTGCTGTCAACAAAACCTCGACAAATTTCCCTTTCCTATCGAAAAACTCCAAAGGGAACTTCTCGATATCTTGGCCACTGATTCCGCGGTACAATATAATCATGAACTTGGTCAATGAATCTTGGCCTTTTAGCTTGCAGAAACTTCCGAAGATTTCTCCAGGAAGAACTTTGCCAAGAACTTCATCTCTTGTCCAACCGGTCAGTTTTTCCATTGCTGCATTCCATTCAGAGCAGCAAGCATTCTCGTCTGAAGCAAATATGGGTGGAATTAACGGATTAAGACTCTGTATGATGGCCTTGTAATCGCCTTGCAAGCGGATGAATTTATCCATGACAACTTTCTCATTAGTGATGTCTTGACCCACGAAACACACCCCGACTATGTTGTTTGCGTAATCCCTACTTGTGCAGGTGTTGGCCACTATGTATACAACACTGGTTTGCTTTGAACTTCCGAGGATCCTCATTTTTAACTCGATGTTCTTTTCCTCCTCACCTGAACAAACAAAAGTCATCAAAAAGGGCCAACTGTAAGCAAAATTAAAACGTAAAAAAATGAGAAATTTACTCTAGTCAATGACATTCCAAAAAACTAAAATAGGAACAAAAGATCTATGTTTCTCAAACGATCGAGAAGTCAATTAACGACAATTTCATTGCAACAAAGCTTACGTAAAATGTTTTAACACAGTAATTACGGGAATAGAAACTAATTAAATCCTCAGTAATGCCTTTTATCATTAAGACAAGAAAGATGTTACCTTGCAAGGCTCTGCTTAGAAGGTATTCGACGGCTTCACGTGAGTCCTCGTGAATAACTTCATTAACCAGGGACCTCCCCATAGCTTTGTTGGCTTGTAATCCTGTCAATTCTGCAATTTTCTCATTCCAGCCATTGATAACGCCAGTGGAATCAACTCCAAAAATAGGAACGGTTGCTGTCTCGATCAATTTAACCATCTCACAAGCCACAGAACTGAGTTCATCCATCTTGTGCATCTCGGTATCGTTGCTCTGCTGTGCAACACTGTGTGTTTTCAGACTACTATCATCCATACCCTGAAACGAGTCTCTCATTATGAGCTGCAAAGAATGAATGGCATTTATCTCCGAAACCTCCCATGGCAAACTTCTACTTTTTACTACTTCAAGGAAAGCTTTAAATGATGATCTCGGGTGCATTCTTCCACCGTCATCCTTATCTTCTGGATGATGCTTAGCTCCTCCCCACTTGACTTCCTCTGCTGTGTGAGACCTGAACCAAAACAAGAAATCCTTCGGCGTGACTCTTGCGGTAGCCATGCCACAAACAGCATCACCCAATAGAGCCGCACCTGGATAGCCAGCATCCGCCAAGCTATCAGTACTCAGCCCTGTGGAATCGGCATGATCTTTGAGCAGCCACTGTGCAATATCTTTTACCTGTGATTCTGTTGGAGTCACTCCAAGTAACCAGCATGAACCGCCGTAGTACAACGCCGCCCCATCACACTTCACTAGATCCTTGATGCTAGGAGACTGTGTCACGATCCCAAACGGGGCATCTCGGAGCAGCATGTCACAAAGCAATGTCTGTGTTCTGAGAATTCTTTTCTCAGCCAATTGGGATGCCAGTTGGAGCTCCATGTGGAGCTGTAGTCCAAACGCTTGCATAAGAAACTCGCAAGCATACCGAAGAGTGAAAGGAACATATCGTGGTGAGGTGTGGTGACACACGACCAATCCCCAAAGCTTCGTCAAGTCGTTATTATTTATGACGACCGCCATCACCAATGAGGCGATTGACCCCATGTTGGCCATGTATTGCTTGTGGCATCCATGTGGTGAACGCAGCGTCGAATTAACCAAGCACAACGGATTCTTCAGCTCCTCACTCTGAATGACCTTAACCGGAGTCGCGTTACAATCACAGATAATCCTAACACGATTCTGCTTAAACAAGAACCGAGCAGCCTGCGGGATATCAGTGGCAGGGTAGTGCAAACCCAAGTACGGCTCCAAATCCGACCTCCTGATCTCCGACACCACTTCACCGTGATCATCGTCATGAAACTTATAAACCATAACCCTGTCGTATCCGGTAAGCTTCTGAACATCCTCAACAACTGTGTCGCACAACACGCCGATATCTCCCCCGGGGAGCGACTGCAGCCTAGAGATCGCCCGAACCGCGAGCTTCTGCGACTGCACCGCCCCCGCGAGGGACAATGCAGGGTCCCCGGACCTCGCGGGCTCCAAATCGATCACGGTCCCGACATCAATCCTATGCAGAATGGCGTGAAACGGCTTCTGGGTAGTCCTGGAATAGACCCAAATCGGGTTTAGAAGCGAAATCTCCCTCGAAGCCGCCGCCTTGGTGAGTGAAGCCCCGGAAGGGGAAGTGAAGAGTGTCCTAGCATCAATTCCAATCAAACTAGTGGTACTAGTACTACTCAAACCCAACATTCCGAAGCAATTTTCGCTAAAACTAACGATTCTAAAATTGGGTTCTTCAATCGTAATCATACAACCAAAGGGCTGGATCAGACCACCCCTCTGAATCCTCGACAAGTAAGCCGTAATCTGTTCTTCGGGCACGGATTGTGAGGCGTGAAGAACCGATCTCGAGTAGTTAAAGGACTTACCGGAGACGCCGGACTGTTCGAACTCGGCGAGAATTCCGGCGTCGGCATTGTAGCGAGCGATCTCCTTGCCCTTGTCGGCGGCGATTCCGGCGTTGGCGTTGATGGGTCTCATATTGCTCGCCGAGGAGGATGAAAACGTCGTCGTCGTGGGCTTTTCGCCGTTTCCCAGCAACCCCATTTACAGAGCTCTCTAGAATCTCTCTCCTGCTTTCTGGGTTATGTTCAGGAGGATGAGAAACTCGTCAGGCAGACATTGGAGGAGAAGTTTCGTTGTTATCTTCAGATACGTACGGGTGATTCTGCTACTTGATGATGTTGTAGTTGGTTGTTGTTGGTGATGATTCTTCAAGTCGTACGTTGCAGTAATCGTTTTCATCGTTTTTAGCTAAATCTTTGGGTTTCGGATAATTATCCCTTCTTTTTTCTTTGTTTTGTAAAGTTTGTTTTGGTCATTAATCTTATTCTTCTGCTTCATCAGCTTGTTACTCGACATCGACAAGCAAGATGCCAAAAGTAAAAAAAAAAAAATTAATAATAATAATAGTCCTTTTTTTTTTTTTTTTTGAATTTGTTAAAAATTAAAAAAGGAGTTAAAGACACCTTTTTCTCTTTTCTTTTCACACACACACCCCCCCCCCCCCCCCCCCCCCCCCCCCCCCCCCAAAAAACAAAAAAAAAACCTTTCCTTTTTCTTCATGAGGAAATTGAGAGCGAAAACTAGAAATATAAACCTTTTTTAAAATAATAAAGGGTTAATTTCACTTTTAGCACCTGTAAAAATTTTATTATTAAAAATAATATTTTTTTTCCCTTCATTATTAACACTTAATGTGGGGTTCAGCAGCATTTAATGTATATCAAATTACAGGTTTATCCTCATCTCCTTCAGCTCAAATATCCCTCTCCCTCGCATGGCCCAAAAAAAATTTTCAAACCAACATCTACAGTATTTTAGAGAGAGAAAACTGAAATCCAGAGAGAGAAAGAGTTACCACCCATCGGAATCTTATTTTTTTTTTCACTTTTTCTCCTAGCTCCCAACCCATTTTGAAACCCAAATCTTCATATAATAGAGAGAAACTTCCATTTAGAGAGAGAAACTTCCATCGAAATTTTTTTTTAATCTAACATTTTTAGCCATTTTTGAGTAAAGGTCATTCCTGTTATGACCATCCGGTCATAATAATTATGACCTATGTTAAAAAAAAAATTTTAAAAAATTCTAACATTTTTGGCCATTTTTTAGTACATGTCATAACGGTTATGACCAGGTGGTCATAATGGTTATGACCGGGTAGTCATAACAGTGTGGTCATAACGGTTATGACCGGTACTCTAGTTCACTATATATAGTAGCGGTCATAACCGTTATGACCACCCGGTCATAACGGTTATGACCGGTACTCTAGTTCACTATTTAAAGAGAGGTCATAACCGTTATGACCACCCGGTCATAACGATTATGACCGCTACTTTAGTTCACTATATATAGTAGCGGTCATAACCGTTATGACCACCCGGTCATAACGGTTATGACCGCTACTCTAGTTCACTATATAAAGAGAGGTCATAACCGTTATGACCACCCGGTCATAACGGTTATGACCGTTACTCTAGTTCATTATATATAGTAGCGGTCATAACCGTTATGACCACCCGGTCATAACGGTTATGACCGCTACTCTAGTTCACTATATAAAGAGAGGTAATAACCGTTATGACCACCCGGTCATAACGGTTATGACCGTTACTCTAGTTCACTATATAAATAGAGGTCATAATTGTTATGACCACCCGGTCATAACAGTTGTGACCGTTACTCTTGTTCATGATATGGAGAGATGTCATAACTGTTATGACCACCCAAATATTTATATAAATCAAAATACTAAATTTTATGTTACAAAATCAGATAAAAATACTAACTTTATGTATTTTAAGTAAACATTCGGGAGTAATGTTTTTCTCAGTCAATTTCGTGGCTTTTGACATGGGTAGTTTTTGAAGATTTTCCGACGTTCACAGACTTCCAAGCGGTTTATAGAGAGCTTTCGTGGTGGTTTCGGACGGTTTTCGAGCGGTTCTGGCCGGTTGCAACTCTTTCTCTCTCTAGATTTTAGTTTCTCTCTCTAAAACACTGTAAATGCTGGTTTGAAAATTTTTTAGGGGCATGTGAGGGAGATGAGGGTAAACTTGGAAATTTACATACATTTAATGCTGCTGGGCCCCATAAAACTGATTTGGCAGTGCTAGAACTGAAAGAAAAAAAAAGTGGTGATGTATTTAATATAATTTATCCCAGAGATGCTATTAATGAAATTAATTAGGATTCGTCTTCAGTACAGTGACCGTATCAATCCAACAACTGTAACTCTCTTTTTTTTTTCCCCTTGATTTGTGTTATTACCGGTTGATCTCCATCTAATATTATGTAATTTTTAGTGTAATATGTTGTTTATTGAAAACTTTTACTATAAATTACAAGTATTAACAGAAAATATTACACGTTGATGTTGTTACACCTTGTTAACTAAAATGTTTATGTAACGGCATCTATATGGCCAATAGAATGAAGATCTTACCTAAAAAAATATATGCTTCTAAAGAAAATAAAGGGTTTTTTTTTTAACATTACTTTTAATAATTGTTATAAATTTTGTGAACTTAAGAAAATGATCATTCTTTTTAATCAATTGTCAAAAAACTACAAAAATTTTCAAAAACAAAACTCAAATTCTCTACATACTAATTTATTCACGTTGTTATCTTAAGGTATGTTCCGGTAGAGTTATACTATTTTGATGGTTATAAGTATAGTATAGAGATAATTTTACCCTTAACTTTATTGTAAAATACATAATTCAAATCTTCTAACCCCAAATAATACGAAAAAAGAATCATTTCGGATTATATCAACATGAAGCACATTATTTTGGATTACATAAACATTTTATTTTCACTTTTTAGTTGATTTTTTTTTTTAAAGATCTTACACCGTTGAAAAACAAATGTTATTTAATGACAGCAAATGAGATAATATTTATTTAGTTACCACATAACAACAAAAAATAAAAATGAAAATAAAATTCTTGTGCTCTTATTTTGGTACTTTCCTACTATAAATGTTCTAAATATCATACCCAAGTGAAATTATGATAGGAATTATGATAAAATTAGTGAATGGAGGATTGTGTGTAAAATTTCCCTAATACATTTCTTAATCTTGTTAATTATTAATTTTGAAATAAACACAAGCACAAAACTTGTAGGATAGTACATATGCCAAAGTTAAAAGAGCTTTTAATCGTGGGAAAAATTGTGATATAACCACTTTTACATATCCTATCAATGAAGCTCATTTTATAGACCATTCGATGTATTTTAACTGTTAAGATTTTACTTGTGCACGATAACTATTACGCACATTAGTTCATAGTATCAAAACTGAGAAATTAAAAAATAAAAATCAAAGCAAAAATTAAAAAAAAAAAACCCTAACCCTTCCACTGGCGACTCCTACGGCGACGACTTCCACTTCCGGTGATGGCGAGATCGTCCCCCCCACCCGTGACCCGCGACCCCCACTTAGAAATTGCTAAACTCATAGTGAACCCCCCCCCCCCCCCCCCCCAAGCCCCCATCGGCTGGCGCCTTACCCCCCCAAGCCCCCAATCTGACGTCGCCCCCCTTCCTGCCCATGAAATCACCAAACGGCAAAATCTCCCCACCCTCCCTCCCCCAAGGCCCCGTCGGCCGTCGCCCCCCCCCCCCCCCCCCCCCCCGGGGCGAAATCGCCAAACAGTAAAATCCCCCCATCCTCCCTCCCCCGAGCCCCCATCGGCCGTCGCCCTTCCCCCCCACCAAGAAATTGCTAGAAGGCAAAACCCCCCCGCCGACCTTCCACCTGTGGCCCTGATTACATATCAATTTTTATTTTTATTTTTTTTTGAATTTTTATTTTTTAATTTAAAAAAAATTTAAAAATAAGGAATCCAATTTTGTATTTTTTTAGCTACAATCCTATTAATCAGTGTTAATTTTAGCTTTTGTACGCCCTTTAAGTTTTATCCATTGGATTAAATTTCAACGAGCTTTACTACATATTCTCCCAAATTGTTTATGCTATTTGATATATTTTGGTGTGCTTGAGTATGGATTTGTAGAATCTATTGTCCCCACCAGACATATCAAGTATTCCTTTCATGTCTGCCATGATGTGAAGCTTGTAGCATAATTTTTTTTTAATAACCATATTGCCATTTAAATAAATAAATTACTTTTTCCTTTTTTAATCGACAAGATCGGACCGCAACTTTACCCAACCCAACCCCATCCCATCCAAATTCCTTAGTGCCACTAGGTGTCCTAGGCCAAGATATTACTATTTGAGATGTACAACAATGCATCACTTTATAATATCTTTGCACACTTGTGGTTACTAATATACTAGCGAAACTTGCATATATATATATATATATATTCTTCATAAGATATAGTGTTCGAATCATCTTATTCTAAATTTAAAAAAAAAAACCTTTGAAACCTAGAAATATGATACAATAACGAAGTGGTATTTTGCAATATAAAGAAGTAATGAAAGCATATAGAACTTGCTCATCAAATTAGAAAATTTATTCTGCAAAGCTTACTATTAGATTAGGTTGATGACGAACATTTGTTGATAATTTGGTTTTTATAGATAATAACACAAATATGGGCATTGAAGATTTGTCCCACTTCCAATCATAAAAAAGCTAATGGTTTGTTTGGATTAAAAATTTAAATAGAAAATTTAAATTTTTGTGAGATAAAATATTGAAAAAAAAAATTTTGAAATATATATTTGAATTGTAAATCTAGACGATAGCTAAGCAAATCAAATCCCAAAGTGACGGCGAAGATAGAAATATATATATATATATATACACACACACACATAGTCAAGTAAGATAATAATTGTTAAGAAAAATATCTATGAATCGTCAAATAATATTATGATATAAAAAAATTTAATAACTTGATTGTTAATAGTATATATAAACAGTCGATTCAATAGTATATATTGTTGATTAGGGGTGTCAATATGGGTCGCGACACGACGATACGACTCGAAAATGACACGAATTTTGCGGGTTCGGGTTGGGAAAAATAGGGGGCAGGTCGTGTTCGGATTGAGAAAATTTGACACACAAAAAAAAATAGATCGTGTTCGGGTTGGACCCGTTTTTTTCGTGTCACTTTTTGTGTCAATTTCGGGTCAAGTTCGAGTCAATTTCGTGTCAATTTCGGGTCAAATTTCGTGTTGCGGGTCAATTTCGTATCGCATGTCAATTTCGGTTCGTGTCGTGTCAACCCGTGATGGGTTCGTGTCGTATTCGTGTCGCGGTTTCGTTTCGTGTTCGTGTCGCGGGTCGTGTTCGGGTCGGAGAAGAAAAAAATCGACACGGCTCTAACACGACACGAACCCGACACGTGACACGAATTGCCACCCCTATTGTTGATAGGTAGTCAAAATTTTAGTTATTTTGGCATTCTGATGTGGACATGTTACTCCGATAATATTAGTATCCAAGAAGGATAATAATCATGGTTTTAAGCATTTGAATCTCAGGATGATATCAACAATTATCTAGATTAGCATATCAGACTGAAGATACCGAAGAATATCTTTACAGTTAAATTCTACAATCTAATATATATTTTAAATATCTAAAGGGGATAATCTCTTAGAGAGCTATAAAAACATGATGAGCAGCTTTCAGAAACCCTAAGTCATATTATACAGACTATAGTTCAATGTAATTCTTTAAAAATAGTAAAAATCTCTAACATTAATGGTTCGTTTGGTGTTTTAGTTGAGTTTGAGATGAGATGAAATTTTTAAGTTTGAGTTAAGTTGATTTTTTTAAAAAGTAGTTATAAATTTTGTTGACAGTTCAGAAAAAAAAAATAAAAATTTAAATTGAGTTTGAGTTAAACTTATTCACCAAACATAGGTTAAAGAAAATGTAGCCGTTGGACAGCCTCTATAAATTTTTATTGTTTCTTAATTAGATTACTTACTGTCATGATAGTTCTTAAGATTAAGGGGGGTGTTTGATGGAATAGTTTGAGTTGAGATTTTTAAGTTTGAATAATAATTTTTGTTGATTTTTTTGAAAAGATAAAACAAAAAATTCAAAAAAGATAAAAAAAATTTTTTAGAAAAAGATAAAAATTTTAATTTAAACCTTAAGTTTAATTAGGTAAACCAAACTCCTCCTCACTCAATCGTATGATTGGCGAGTTTTTACGGCCAAACATATCTTAGAGTTTTCTGTTTTTCATAAAAACTTTTAATTTGTTATTAAATAAACGCACGGACAGAATAAAGACATGCAGAACAAATATTGGCCACACGTATAGATTTTTATTTTTATTTTTTATTTTTTTGTTTTTTTGCAAATTTAAATGTACTAAATGACATCATGTAATCCACAAAAAGTGTTTTTGTTCAGTCAATTATTTGGACAATTCTGTGGACATTGCCACCACTGCTAAAGTAAAGTGAGAAGAGAAGGAAGGACAACTTACTTTTGTAGCAGTACAAACAACAGATTCCTAGGCATTATTTTCTTTTCTTTTCTTTTTTTACTTGGCTACAAATTTTTAGCACTCGGAGGCCAATTTTTTAGTTTTAGCCATAAATAGACAGAGATATTTTATCAAACTAAAAATGTTTGAATTAATGAATTAAAATATATAAATTGATAATTTATACTATTTATTAAAAATAGAAAAAAGCATTTAAATGATACAAATTAATAAATCATTACATTAATATGATATAAAAAATTTAATATTAGATTAATATATTACAAAATTAAACTAAAATTAATTAAAATTTGGATCATGTTGGTCAAGAAAGAAGAATTTGTATCATGTTGATCAACAGATGAAAAAAAAAAAGATTATTTAGGTAACTTTCTCTTAAAAATGAGAACTTCTGTCTTTCTCTGATCCATGCTCAAGCAGTATGGCAATGAGACGGATTCAGGGTGGGTTCGGGGAGGGGTGGGGCGGTCTTCTTGCCAACCCACCTTGCTAACAAAAACACGCCTCATACCCGCCTTATAAGCCGTTTAAATTGGCGGGGATGGGGTGAGTTTTCCCCATCATGGATTCGGGGTATTTATATGGTGCCCTGTTAACCTTATTATATTTTTTATCATAAGAAAAATAAAAACAAAAATTAAAAACTAAAAAATAAAAATACATAAATATGAGAGAGACTTTAAGTTAAAATAAATTAAAATTATATTATTCAACTTTTTATATATCAAATATGTTAAAATTTAGTACTTAAAATCATAAAAATTATTATATAACATCTTGTATAGTTTATATAAAATAAAATAATGTATAACTAAACAAGGCGGGTAAATGGGGAATAGGGTCGAAGACCCCTAAACCCATCCCCGTCCCCGTCCCCGTCCCCGTCCCCGTCCCATAACCCGTGACGAGTTAAATTTTTAACCCGTTTATAACTCGAACCCGTTTAGATCGGATTTTTCCCGCATTATTTAAGACGGGTCCTTACAGATTAATGCGTTAACGGGAAAAATTGTCATCCCTATGCTCGACTTGCCCGGTCTCTTTGGTGGACAAGCAATGGCTCCAACCCGTTATTATAGATTTAAAAATTCAAGGTGCAAATAAATAGAATTAAAAGTTTTTTAGGGAAATTAAAAATGTGTAATAAATTCAGGAGATATCAATATAAAAAAATAAAAAAGAAGAAGGAGAAATAAACTGGTGTGATAACACACTTTATTCATTCTTTTCATGTTAGTGATAACATTTTTTTAAAAAATTTATCGTTGCATAAGTTATATATCATGTTAGATAATTCAATTTTATATATTAAATAACAATGTAGGACCCAAGACGAATTCTAATTTTGTTATAAAATATATGGAGTATAGCATGTGCCATTGATATATTTAGGTTTTGTTTGGTATTCAAGTTTAGTTTCAATTAAACTGTATTTTTTCATCTTAATTTTTGTCTTTTTCTTAAAAATTAACAAAATTTATAACTAGTTTTTCAAAAGTCAACCAACTTCAACTTAAAAAATTCATCTTCAACTGACGAACCGAATGCAAGCTTAATGTCTTGATTAAAAAACGCACAAAAGCAAACTTTCTATACGACAGCTAGGGTTACGCATCTCTCTTCCTCTAAAAAACTTCAGTGAAAAGGAAACATTGGTCGGAGCTCTGGGATCGCCTCTAAACGTGTTGTCGGGCTCCTGATTGTGAAACTAGGCTTCTTGGCTCGTCTTGTCATAGGTTTTTCACTGACGTTACATTGGCAGTGCATGGCATGTTGACTCTGCCAGGGTGGATCAAACTTGGAGAAGAGTGGAGGCCAAACTTTGGGCTGTGTTTATTTGGCGCATTCGTCATTGGGTGGTTGTGCGCGGTTATGGGTTTCTTTTGGTGGTGGTGGTGGTGGTGGTGACTGTGTTAGATACCCACGCCAATGGAGGTTGGTCATGGGGTGCATGCATCGTCGTTTGGCTGCACTTCTTCAGCCTCATCGCTTGTCTCTCGAAGTCGATTGCTTTCCTCGATAGTTGTTTTGTGGGTTGTCTCTTTGCTGAAGGCTTCTGGTAGTGGTCCTTGGGGTTTTTCTTTAATTTTTCGTGTATATTTTCGAGTTTAGTAACTATAGTTTTTACCCCGATTTGTTGTTTGGTCTCTTGATGTTGGAGTTTGTCTTTAATAATGCTTGATTTGTGTCACAGCGATGTTTGTTCGTTAAATTCATGTCTTGGCGGTATTTTTCTTTTGGTTCCGACAGATTGATTTCTATGCAAAGTACGGGGTGGCTTTAGTGCTACGGGTTTAAGGCTCTCAAAATATTGAAAGCTTTTATCCATTATAGAGGTGCTGTTAAAAGAGTCTTACATGTGTTTGAAATTATATAAGCCCTTTAGATTTTTTGTTGTCTGAACTTGGTACACGTCTTTTCCTTCGAACTTTATCAGAATTTATCAGTGGTGGTCTATGTAAAGGGTTAACTCATCTTGTATTGTGGCCTTTTATTTGGTAGAGTGGAAAAGGGAGAAGAAGGAAATTAGATGATGGATTTTGGAGAAGAAAAGTGAATCTTGATTGTTTGGTATAGAGGAAATTGGGAAGGAATGGAAATTGAAAATCCACGAGATCTACCACATTTTAATCCTTCCAACTTTGAAAAGAAAATTGGAAGGAAAATTTTTAACAAAACAAATTAGATAAAATACCTATTTTGACCTTAATATATCATTATCTCCTAATTTATATGATGTTATAATTATAAAATGCATTTAATAAGACATTTTCTTTTCTGTTTTATTTCTCTTCTACCAAACAACATGATGGAAAACCTCTCTCATTTCCATCACTTAGAGATTTTACTCTTCATTTTTTTCTATTTTCTATCCCTCTTACCAAACATAGTATTAGGGACAAGTCGGTTTTTAGTGATTGTATTACTTTGATCTTTTGAATGCAATTTACCATAAAAAAAAAAAAAAAAAAAACCCTCGATACGATAAACTTGTGATTGAATTGTGGAGCAATTGCCAATTGATTAAGCTGAAATCTCAAGTACTAAATTACTAACATAGGCATCTTTTGCTTCCCTCAAAAGAAATCAGTAGGGTTTATTAGCTTTAAAACTACAATGAAAATCTCAATTAGTTAATAAGAACTATCCCTTTAATATTATGAATCAGTTTACCTGTAACTTTTGTAGCTAAAATTAGCTTAGTTATGTCAAGCAAATGGTGCCTATATTAATAATTCTTGCCATTCAAGTTCCTTTCCTAAAAAGCATGGGTATTTGAGGAAACGCAGCTTAAAATGACATTATAAGCAATCAAACAAGTTTTGTTGTCATTTAGCATGAACTCTTTGCTACTAAATTCTAACAAACAAACACACACACACACACACACACACACATATGTATATATATATATATATACATGCATACTTATTTATGTGGATATATATTTGAAATGTTAAATGCTCATATTTGGTTTGACAATTCTCCTTCACAATGAGAGCCATGAAATGGTTTTGGTCACCTAACTCTTGGGCTTGCCCTACTAAATTCAAGGACATTATAAGCAATCAAACAAGTTTTGTTGTCATTTAGCATGAACTTTTTTTATTTTTTATTTCCTTGGGCTACTAAATTCTAATATGTATAGGTATTATATATGATAAGTGTCTCCTATTCGGCAATCGAATCTGTCAATAATTGTAACATTCTATTTGACATCTTATAACTAGTTGATTAACATGTAACTATCTATTTAGAATTTTAAAATATGAATTATTTAGAATAATTAATATAAAGAATAAGTATCACTAAAAAAATATTATATTAAAATTAATTGGTTGTTACGTGAAAGAATATGTTACAAATACGTGTTCGTATTTGGTTTGACAATTTTCATTAACAATGAGAGCCATGGGTTTGGATTAGACTTGGTCACCTAACTCTTGAGCATGCCCTACTAAATTTAATGCTCCTATAGACAATGGATATTTTGTTGTTTTGGAGCCAAGTTATCAAATATTCAAGGTGGAATGAGACGGTTTTTCCTTGCATAAAGTCTATGCTTAGTTTTGGTCCACACACGTCTTAAACTTTTTTTTTTTTTTTTTCCGATCATTTTATACATATCTTAAAAATGAGAATTCCATGAAAGTACATGAAAAAAAATATATCTATGAGCATATTTATATTTTAAACCATTAAATTTATGTTAGGTTCGGTCAGTTTTATATACTTTTAATTATGATAAGATTTAATTAAATCTAACATTTAAAACATACACGATTGGTAAGACCCCACAAAGAAAATTTCAATAAAAGAGATAGAGAGAGGAGAAAAAAATGGTAATGAAGTGCTTGTCATTTCTCTTACCATTATGGGTGAAAACATTATTAGTGGTTGTGAGCCCCTATTTGATTTGGTTTCCTGTCTTTTGGGATCAATTATCAGAGCCGATTTATATTAATGAAGTAATATAAGTTTTTTCTCGAAGAAAGGAAAAAAAAAAAAAAAAAACTTTTGTGCTTGTTTTTGGCCAAGACAAGAGCACATGACATGAAAGTTTTTCAACCTTGGAACTTGAAATTTGAAAGATTTAGCTGGAAAATTAGACTCCCCAAACCTATTGGGGAGTTTTGGAAAAGACTTTGCACCATATTAGGATATATTTGAATAATAGGTTTAAACACACAATTCAAATGGTAAACTTAAATTTTTGTTAAAAAAAAAAAAACACATTGTAAAAAAAGTTTTTAAAATAAATTTAGAACGGGATACAAATGAGAGCTAAAATATTACTAAATTATATGGTTTTGTGTTAAAAAAAAAAAAAAACAAAACAAAACAAAGAACATATATAAAGTTGTTTTTAATTAACAAATAAGTGTTTTCGATCCATTCCTAAAACAAAGAACACTTTTCAAATTAAAAATTCAAAGTAATTGTGTTTTTTTAACTGTCAATGATTACTGTTTAAATTAAAAAGATAATTGCATACTTTATTAATTGTCAGAAATTTTTAACCAGTTATTCAATATATTACAACCATGACTGAAATAATGAGAATCATCGATGAATAAATATAAAAATAATGTACCTATATATATACATATATACATTTAGCTAACACATATATATGCATATATATATATATTTATATATACATATAGCTAACACAGCAACGAACAGCTTATCACAAACTTTATTATGATGAATGTGTAAAATAGCAACATGACCCACGTCAGTAGTAATAGTATCTTTGGTGAGATTTTCTTATAAATAACAGTATAACATCCACAATCTCTTGTCATTTTATACGATACCAAATCTTAGCCACTACTTTTATTTTTTAAATTATATTATTTTATTTTAATTTCCCCAACCAAAAAAAAAAAAAAACCTACACCAAACCGAACCAAACCCTCTCTTTCCCTGTGTTTGTTCCCATTAGGCCAAGTTTGGGCCTACAACAAACTACGGATTCGGCCCATTCAGAGCCCATCATTAAGGCTATAGCTATGGGTTTGAAAATGGTTTTATTTTGATTATGAAAATAGAAATGAGAATTTTTCATAAATGATGATAGGATCGTTTTGTAAATTATGTTTTGTTGTATTTTTATAAATATTTATTTGAATATTTGTGTTTGGACATATTTATGAAAAATATAAATTGAGTATATAAATCTTTAAAAAATAAAAAGAAAAGAGTAAAAAAATGCTATTTACAAATCATTTTCAAAACAATTTCTTGAAAACCGTGTGAATACAATTACTTATCAATGCCAAATATCACTATCTTCGTTTAATATAGCTGGATATATTTATTTCCTTGCTGGATATATTTATTTCCTTTTTCATTATTCTCTCTGGATATACATAATTTTCATCTTCCTTTGGCGATGAAGAAAAAGAAAAGTAATAATTAGGGGTGTACATGATCCGATCTAGTCCTAAACCATCATGTTAAGCAGATAATACTGTTTCAAAAGGTCTGAAAATATAGATCGGATCAGAATGATTTATGTGCATAAAATGGACTAGATTGGATTGTTTTAGAACGCTCTGTTGTGATTTAAATCACAGTTTGGTGAATGACCAAATAAACTTTTTAGAAGCTTTTTAATGGTTTTTCTTTCTTTCTTTCTTTCTTTCTTTCTTTTTTTTTTTTGTGTGTGGTTTTTATCACTTTTTGTGGTGTATGTTCAAAATCAATGTCTAAATAAAAATAAAAATACTAACAATGATAAAACAAATTTGTTGCTCAAATACTGAAAAAATAAACATAAAGTAATCCAAACAATTATAAAGACATCTAAAATTCAAATTTCAAACAAACACAAACACTTCCAATTCCAAACTATGAAGGCCAAACATGAACATTTTTAATGATTCCTAAGAAATCTAATCCGGTCCGTTATAGACCGTTCTTAAGAAATCACATATCCGACCGGATCATTTAAAATACGGTTCGATCCAATTTCAGACCGTTTTTTTAATGATTCCTACACGGAACCAAATCAGGGAACAAAGGGAGTGTATACAAAGGGAGTGTATAGTTGGGACGCAAAATAGAATAGAGTTTTCTCTTTTTAGAATGGAATTTCAAGGAATCCTAACAAAAATATTGACATATGCAAAACTTGAATTCTTGACGTAAAAATACGGAGCTCTAGCTAACCGAGCCATAGCCCTTAATGCTTGTGATACTTAATTCAATATTTTTTTTTGTCAAGACGAGGACTAGTTTGGTCCAGTGGTTTGTGGTTTTCCTGCACAACTTTTCTAAGAATGATAGCAGATATCCTTACAATGCATACACACACACACACACACACACATTATCCGTGCATAATTATCAAAATTTTGGATATCTAAATTTCAAGGTTTCATTGGATCGACCCAATTATTATTATAATTAATTATTTAATTAATTAAATAATATTATTATTTTTTTAATAATTGCAAACACTATTTGAGTTTTGCTAAATGTTGTTATTCATTGAGTGTGTGTTGTGTAGCTTTCGGGCTTTCTTTCCAAACTGGCCTATTTGGGACATTTTAAGGCTTTCTCAACCTTAGAGATCCATATCAAACTGTCTTTTTTGGTAGATATATATATATATACACACACACACACACACATATCAAATTGTATCTTGCTTACTCCAATACTCAACTTTGTTTTTATATCGATCCTTTTGAGATCATTTTCCAAACTTTGAGCTAAACTTACATCAAATCTTCGTACTTACTAATTCATATCCTAAGCTTACCTTGGGGAGAGATCTTTAGTTTTAATTTTCTCAAACATATTAAATTAAGAATTGTTTGGTGTATCGAATTCGTGTAAATTTGATAGTGGTTTGTCGATTTTGTGTTTATCAACGAGTTGTAAAGGTTGTGATGCGTATCAAAAAAAAAAAAAGAGATTTAAATAGTGTGATTATGGCGGAGGAAACACGTTGTGTTAATGGAAGAGATCAAATGATGTGTTGTTTGTTAGACCACAATTTTGTGTTCAGATTCTTTATCTCTTTAACAATTTAGCTGTGATTTTAAGCTTAAATTTGTGGTAATGATTAGCATATTATTAGAGTTTTCAAACATTATTGTTTTTTAATTTTAATCTTTTTACTAATCCATTCATCTTTTTTTCCTTACACTCTCGCACCCAACAAGCTCTTAATAATCTTCAATTGCAATCTGAATATTACAATAAATAGTCATCAAGGAGAAACTAATAGAAGTGTAACATTTGTTTAGAAGAAACTGGTTAAGACAAATTGAAAATGTACGAGCCATGAAATATAATGCAAAAAATAATAATAATAAATAAATAAAAAATCTAGGGATACTAACTTTAATCATAACTTTTAAGTATCAATATATGTTACATACATGTTGTCATTATTTTATTGATAAGTAGTTAAAATATTGCCGCATCAATTGATTGTTTATATCGATAAAAAAAAAATGACACATGAGTGATGATACATGAGTTGATATTCAAAAAAATTAAGATTAAAATTAGTGTTTCTAGTACAATTCTAATGAAAAAGCTATGTGTATTTTCGCTCTTTTGAGTCTAATCTAAGAGACCTCAAATCCTTTTTATTCTTTCTTTCTTTTTTTTTTTAAAGAAAATTCTATAAGTTACCAATAATAAAAATAAAAATAAAAACCTTACAAAAAAAGGCAATTTATTATAATCTATCAGATTAAAAAAGTATATGATTATTTAATATCACTTGATAAAATGACAATTTTGACCCATGTATATTGACATATAGGGGTTTTTTTTTTTTTTTTTTTTTCGCATCAATTTTTGGTCAATTGTTAGAAACCAACAAAAGAGAAACGTACTTTGGAGCTGGTCCACCAGAAAAAAGAGTTTGGGAGATGATTCTACTTCTCCGTTGACCAACGATTCTAAAGTCAGTGATGCTCGTAAAGTACCATGAAAGTGTACTAGGGGTATTTTTTTAATTTTTTTTATTTGGCTAGAAATACTATTCTCGATAAAAAAAAAAAAATTTACTAGTGGTACTTCAGGTGATGGTTTTTAAGAATTTCTGTTTTTAATTATTAATTTTCAAAGGAGATAACATAAAACATTATTTTTATTTATATCCCTCAATTTTATAATAGCTCTCATTTTATCACCTAAACTTTAAAAATTCTCATTTTTTTCTCTTGAATTTTGAATTCAACCCTATTTTACTTCTTACATCACAATTTCAATTAAAAACTGATAGAAAAATGAGCGAATTAGTCTTACTAAACCTGTTCTATTAGGATTTATGCTAAAAACAAATGGAAAGAAACTGCATGATTGCAACTGATATTTTGATTAAAGGAGTAAAATGAAATTAAATTCAAAGTTCAGGAGATAAAGTGAGAGTTTTTAAAATTCAGCAAATAAAGTGAAAATGACTCTAAAATTCAAATGGTATAGATGAGAAAAAGAGCCTAATTATGTAAGTGATAGGACATGAAAATAGTCTATGCATACATGTAAAATGTTATATTACTTGTGCTATAATTGATATATGTTTGTAGTTTGTACTATGAAGATAAAATATGTGATTGGTGATCTCAATTAATATGTCATTGTGGTAAAATATAGAAGGTTTAAATACTTATTTTTATATATAATCTTATCATTTAAGAGGAAAGCGAAAAATCAAACCTCTCAGTTAGAAGATAAAAGTTATAAAACGATCATCTCTCATTTAGTATAAAACGTTTGCATGTCTGTTATCTGTTATGTCAAAGACAATCACCCCTTTGTCATAATTCATCTCATTTTTTGATTTCATGTAATTTAACATCCAAAAACACATAATCATTAATCCCTTATCAAAAGAATCACATGAACATTGATAGATGTACCCGAAAATCACTTCTTATTTCAAAATCCAAATTTTCTGTCTTTCTTTGTTAGTTCCTTTTTTTTTTTTTAAATGTCGAAGAGGTTGCGCTTTCTTTGTTAATTATTACTTCTAAGTTTGCAGTATAAAAGAAAGATGAGTGAAACGATTTGTTTAAATTTTAATCCGCTTTTGTTTCTTTAACAGTCGGATATATGAATTAGCACACTTTTATATTATAAAACGTATTGTGTTGTTTTCTTTCAAACACATACTCTTGATAACTTAAAAAAAGCTTGCTCTACTAATATGACAAAATAACATATCTCTTGAGTTAATTGATAAATTTAAGAGATTTACCCCAAAAAAAAAAAAAAAGGAGGAAAATTTAAGGGTTTTCTTTTTCCTATTTTTTTTTTGGGGTAGAAATTTTCCTTTCTCATGTTGGTTGAAGGAAGGGAAGCACATGGTCAAGAAGACTTTTCATTTTTTGTCTTCTGATGGAAAAAATACAAGAGAATGGGGTAGTATTTAGATCATTTTCTAACAATTTGACCAGCAAAAACCCCAAAAAAGAAAAGAAAAGAAAAGAAAATATAAAAAAGGGAAATACACAAGAAAAGGGGAAGACTTTTCATTTTTGTCTTCTAATGGAAAAAATACAAGAAAATGGCAAGTATTTGAATTATAAAAATACAAGAAAATGGGAAGTATTTGAATTAGTTTCCAACAATTTGACCAGCAAAAAAAAAGAAGACAAGAAAAGAAATACCTAAATTAAAAAAAAAAAGAAAGACAATATATCTAAAAAAAAGAAAAAAAAATACAAGAAAATGGAAACACTTTTCATTTTTCTCTTTTTCTTTAATTTCTTTTCATTTTTTTCTTTTGTTGCAACAATACAAGAAAATGAGAAGTATTCACATCATTTTCCATCAATTTGACTAGCCAAAAAAATAAAAAAATAAAAAAAATAAAAGAAAGACAAAATATCTAATTTAGGGGAAGATTGTGGTAGAGTTTCAATGAATAGTACTACTAGTAGTGATCCATCTAACAGTCAAAATTGATTCTGTGAGTAAATGAACGATTATGGTAATATAGTCTCATATACACACAATTCTTTATTTTATTTCAGATTTAAAATTTTTTATATTTTTTTTCCTTCCTCAAATTTTTGATCTGATCCTTAAAAAACAAAAAAAATATCTGATCTGAAAAAAAAAAAAAAAAACTCTGCTTCAATATGTTATGAAGCCGTCCCCCCTTGCGTGACCTTCGATGAAGTCCCCCCCTCCCCTACAAGCTTTGAAGATAAAAAATTTTATTTAGTGTACAAGTGTGTATTAAAAATTGTGTGTCCTTTATATTTCTACCGTTAGATTTTATTTTAACGGTTTATAAAACGATAACTACCGATAGTGTTTTTTAAAGAGTCTCTACTACAGGCATTTCCTCAAATTTAACAGGATAAAAGGAAAAGTAAATAAAAAGGAGGTGTGTTACACGCGTTTGTGGGCCCAATCTCACGCCCACCAGTGTTAAAGCCTCTCCCCTCAGTTTCAGCGAAGCTGCACGTGTCAACGCGTCACCGTGAGCTGGTTCATTGTCCCACGTGGCGCAGCACTACTGGTGGAAGCCGGTGACCGAAGATCCCATCACAGCCGTCCGTTTGATCCAAAGGAAGCCGACATCTCCCACCCCCCCGGTCTCTGACCGTTCGTTCGTTCCTTCCTGGGACGTTTAGAGAGAGGGAGAGAAGACAGGAAAAAAAACCAGTCTAGAGAGACAAAGTAGAGAGAGAAAGAGAGAGAGACCGAGTTGCTCTCTACGGGTATGTGTAATGTCTTTTTAACTATTTCTCGTCTTCCATTTTCATTCCCACTGTTTGTACTCTTCTTCTCTACCGAATTCTTTTTTCGGAAAGCTAATTCAGGTTATTTTTATTAGTGTTTGCTTAATTCTTGTAGTCTTTTTCTTTTTTTAATGGTATTTTGGTTTGTTTGACTTGCGTAAATGCTGTTTTTAATGATTCTGATTAAGCTTTTGAGAGAGAAAAAGATAATGCTTTGTTCTGTTGTAATTTTGTTTGGTTGCAATTCTGTTTGGTTTTTGGGAAAATGAAGTGACTTGGGTTTGACCTTAAATTCCTCCATTTTTTCTTCGAGAATTTTGGTGTTCCGTGATGTGGGTTTCGGGTTTACAGGGTTTTCATCTATTGGTTATGCTTTTTCTCTGCCTCTTTGTTTCTTATTTTTGACAATTTTGTATAATTTGATTGCTTTTTTTGTTTTGATTAGTGGGTTTTCCGAGAAGAATCCAGCTGTTGGTTATTCTTTTATTGTTTTCAATTCATGAACAGTGAATATTATTTTCTTATTTATTTGTTTAGTTTGTTACAAGTCCAATCGGCAATAATTCTTTTGAAGGTACAGAGGCCTTGGAATTTGGATTGTGTTTGTGTATTTTTGGTCTAAATATAGTGTTCATGTCGAAGACCCGGGTCGTGTCTGGTTTTACAAATAATTAATAACCTAAACTCGTTTGGTGATGGTGATTGGAGCTTTGGGTTTTTCGCTCTTTTAGACGAGCCATGGTCTGTTATGTAAGTTTTTTTTTCTCGACGGCAAGTCAATTCGTGTCTTATCTGTGAAGTATTGAAAACAACCCAGAAGTGGCATCTCGTTCGAAATCGGACACATATCCTCTACATTCTCCTTGGAATTTCGGAAAGCGACTGAAAAGTAGTGGAATGCCATGTTTTTAGAATAGTTGGATACTATTTTGTTTCTAGTATTTCTAAGCAATCTGGTAAACCCCTAGTTAGCTCCTTAGTTCTAACCTCTAAAATGAAGAATCCGAAATAACAGTCAAGTTGTTCAACACTTTAACTTATGTACAGAGGGACATCTGACTCGTTAAGAGACCTCTATACTGTTTTATTAGTTGATAGACCGATTGAATTGAATACTCCGAAATATTTAATCTGTAAGTTTTATATCTTTCTTGCAGTGGTGTATTTTTCAAATGGGTACTTTACTTTGGTATAGATGATTCTAGGTTTTTCTGTAGATTTTCTTGAATGTGGCCCATGTGGATGATTTTGGGCGTTTTTGAAAACAATTGATGTAATTTTTACACCGTATTCATTTCAAGAAGATATTTAAACACTTGAAGTTTGAGTCCCATTGATTTTATTTCAGAGCAGTAATACCAGCTTAATTATATGAAATTACCAAAAAATTTGCTCCCTATTCAAGTTTTTAAATTCTTTTCTTGATTGTTTTTCACAGCCTCTTGTGCTGCTTGGTTCGACCAGAGGGGTCTCTTTCCCCACTGATGTTTCCGGATCAATTTGGTTGTATTTATCTCAAATACAGAGCAAATGCCATCTTTAAAAATGAAGACCCAATCAAGCACGGACTGTTTAACAGAAAAAAATGGTCTTCGTGTATGTCAAAAGTCAAGTAAAATTTCCAAAAAAGCATGCTCGCATGTCAGAGTTCCAGAACGCACAGCAGATCTTGATGCTTGCTTACAGAATTGTCAGGATGGTAAGCGTATCTCGATGTTTGTGTTCTGTTCTGGACTTTAAATCATGAAATCAAACATGGGTTTTAGCTCACTATCTTACTGCTCTTGCTATATTCTAATCGGTTTCTTCTTCACAATTATTTTATCGTTTAGTTTACTACAAGACCCCACCAAAAGGCGAAAAAAGGAAGTGCTGTTTTTTGCCTAATTTTATAAGCTACCTGGTTTTGTTGCATTAACTTTTCACAGCCAATTGATATATTCATATCAATATCCTCGTGTTTTATTTGAGAAAAGAAGTTGTATTAAGACAATTATTTCCTTAAATTCACTATTAGAGGTTTAATTGTCTGCTGTTATGATTTGCCTTTGCTATTTAATATGATACTAGTCTTTTAAGAAGCTTTGAACTTTTTCTCATAGTTTGTATGATTACTCAAGATTCTGCTGAGGACATAGCATGCCATGAAGAGCTTGATCATCAGGAGTTTCTAGATGAAGAAAATTCTCAGTTTCTGAACCAATCTTGTGTTTCTACAGCCATGGGAAGAATGGTAAAAAGTTATTAACTTAATACACTGTATTTCTTGATAGTTAAGTTTCTTCAATTTGTCATTTTGTGTGATAATTTGTATGTCTAAATATTTGGGCTTTGCTTGGTACTGTGGATGTCATTTCTTATCCTTAGTGAAGAAAAAAGTCTCTTTAGCTCTTCCTCTAAGAGAATGCTTGAAAGTATTCCTAGTGGCGGTCATTATTACTTTCTAGTTTATGTGGGTTTTGCATTATTTTATTATTTATTCATTTTATCACATGTATCCGAGTTTTCAAGTGAAAAAATTTCTATTGAGCTTAGTGTTCCTGATTATTGTAAGGTATAAGTGAAGCCGCATTAAAACTTTTTATGTTGCTAAAATATGAGGCTTCAATGGCAGCGCTGTCAAAAGTGCGGTTGCCAATCTCTGGATATGCCTGGTAACTGATAGTAGGAAATTTTCTTTTAAAGTTAACATTAGTCTCCAAAATTCGTTAATTTAAAATTGGCCAGTTTATGATTTTTTTTTTTTTGGGTCATAATTATTCATAGACACCCCCTTCCACCCTCTATTTTTTGTTTGTTTTCCTTTCGTATCGTCATAAAGTTATTACGATTAATCGCAGGAGGCTAGCCAAGCTTGCTCATCAAACTTGGAGACTATTTTCTCTCCTTTGTTAGAGTCTGTTGACGTCCATACCGAAGCAAATACTGACAGTGATGCTGGTACGTCTCTTGAAACAGTTAACAGCATAGTTATAGCCTTCAGGTCTTTTGTCTTTCCATGAAATTCATATTGACCTCATTTAATAACAACATCCCTTGTCGCTTGGCAAATAAAAGATAAACTAAAAATCGGATTTAAAAAAAATGGATTACACACAGCTTTGAGAATAAAATGTAGTTGCAAATGTTAACGGGAGAAAATAGCAAGTGACAAATTTGCTTTAAATAAATTTGAAATTTTAGGCTTGAAATTTACCTAACGTGGAAGATTTTGTATTGTTATATATTGTGAAGAGCTTGTATCTGATATTCTAATCTTTTTCATTAATCTGCAGTAGGGAGTGATAAGTACCCTGACACGTGTTGGTTAGGACCTGATGATAGTATTGAGATCCGGAGTACGGATGACTATCAAACTTGTGATGTGTCAGACTTCTACATTTCTGACATGATCGTCACGAGCTTTCCTTTTAATGGGGATGCATTTGTTGATACTAGTGAAATGGATTGCTTCTCAAATTACAAACATTCGGAGCCAAATGTGTTGTTTGATGTTTCTGAGAAGTACATGGTACTTCCTTTGTTAGAGGACTCTATCCGAAGCAGTACCGCCAATGATGAAAAATCATGCGAACAAGCAACAGTTGATCCAAATAATTCTGGCTTGTACCTAGCAATCGAACAAATGAGACCTTGCAACCAGGATACTGCTGTTAACTCTTCGGATTCAGATCAGGCAGAGTGCTTTGATCCACAGTTGTTTATAAGAAATCTGCCCGAGTTATCAGATGTGGTATCCAATTTTCAAACGAATGCATTGCCCAAAGAAATTCCTAAGCGGAGGTCGATAACTCTAGTACTAGATTTGGATGGTAAGTCTATCGAGTTTCAATGATAAAAGGCACTACATTGTGTCCTTCTCAACCGATACTCAAATATTTACATGTTCCTTTTTTTTTTTTTTTTTTGGGTACGTAATTTTGCAATTGATTTAATTAGATTTCTTAATTGATGTTATTGGATTCCTCAAGACATGGTTTCTCTTAAGCCAAAGAAGGTGAAATAATTAGAAGGCAGTCGATTAAATTGGTCACATAAACTCTTTTTTTCTTGTTTCTGAAATTTCACTCAAGCAATATGTGTTTGTGTGTATGTTTAAGTAGTTAAATCTCCTGCTTTCACAATGCAGAAACACTTGTCCATTCTACGTTGGATCAATGTGACGATGCGGATTTCACCTTTAATGTTTTTTTCAACATGAAAGAACACACTGTGTATGTTAGAAAGAGGCCTTACCTCAGAAAATTCTTGGAGCGAGTTGCCGAGATGTTTGAAGTTGTGATTTTTACTGCCAGCCAAAGTATATATGCAGGGCAGCTTCTTGATATTCTGGATCCGGAAGGAAACCTTATATCTCGGCGAGTTTATCGTGAGTCATGCATCTTCTCAGATGGCAGTTACACTAAAGATTTGACAGTTTTAGGTGTTGATCTTGCAAAAGTTGCTATAATTGATAATTCTCCACAGGTACATCTCGTGCCTAACTTATTTATAATTTGATAATTGGTGAGCCCTTATATTTGATTTTGTTTGTTTGTGCATTTTTTTTTTTCCTGTTTTATTTAATTTGCACTTTGGAATATATTATTCATTTTTGGCTGATAGGGATTTCTAGATCGGATTACCTTATGTTTTTCATTCTGGGACATGCTGATCCTTCTTAAGCAACATGTCTTTGTCTGAAAAGAGTGAGTTTTATTGTTAGAATTGAAATAGAAAATGATAAGGAAAGGAAGAGAAGAGGAGAGAAAATGATAAAAGATAGAAGTTTGGTTCATCTTGCTTAGTGCTGACATGGAAAAGGTGTCTACTCTCAGAGGGAAAGGGTTGCCAGAAAAGTGCGGTCAGGGAAAGGGTGTGAAAGTAAAAGAAATAAACTAGTCATTATTGGATTTACTTTGGTAGCTAAGCCTTGTTATCTTGTAAACATTTCAGGTGTTTCGCTTGCAAGTGAATAATGGGATTCCAATAAAGAGTTGGTTTGATGATCCAGCAGACAGTGCCCTAATTTCATTACTTCCCTTCTTAGAGACCCTTGTAGATGCTGACGATGTTCGTCCCATCATTGCCAAGAAATTTGGTAACAAGGAATAAGAGCCCTTGTCATTCTTATTTCAGCCCTTTATCCCTTGTTTATTTTTAGTAAAAATTTCACCTCTAATCTATCTCAGATATATTTACTTTCAAGTTCTTGAGATATTAACTATAGTCAGCAATTTTTTTTCTTACTTCGAGTTAGCCTTTACAACTTTCCCTTTCTCCCGTCCTCTCAGCTGGTTTCTCTCTGGAATGCTCTGTCTGATTGTTATTCAAAGGTAATTTTAGGGTATGTCTTGTTTATTTCGATTGTACAGTTTAAGTGGGTGTACGTGAATTATATTGTGAAATGTAATTCTTGCAGAGTTGCTTTTTACTATTTTCGCTGACCCTCGACATTTGCATCTGTGCGTTCACTCTTGCGGTGTTTGTTAATACTTTTATAGTTAGCTGTAGTGCTTATCTGACAATTGGTATAGGAAGTCTATGGATACAGAGGGTTATAGCTTAATATTTCAAGTAATAATGCAAACAAATGGTTGTTTAAAGAGCCAAAGGAAAGTCATAATTTGAAGTGGCTTATGAAAGGAGAATCTCTTGAAAGTTGATTTTTTAGTAGAAAGAAAGATAATTAGTACGAGTCTAAATATACCGTCCATAAGAAATTGTTAAATTTAAGTTCTGGAAGCTTGAGATATAGGCTGGAAGTTCGATAGTTTTTCATAACAATTTAGGCAATGATATACGTGTATACCATAAAAATTCTACTAAGCCTAACAAATGGAGGTAGAATGAAACTTGCATTAGTAAAAGCAAAACACGAAATATCTGAAACTCAAAATAGCTGGGCGTAGACTTGTTTAAAAGAAAAAGAAGCAAGGGGGGAAAAAAAGAAAAGAAAAGAAAGAAAGAGGAAAAGAAGAAAATAAAATATAAAAAAAGGAAAATAATTCAAAGCAGACTTTTACTTCTGTTATATGGGAATGAAGCATTCAACTTGGTCCTTGTTACCATCTTAGTTGGAGAGGTAGCTCTTATAGCATTAGGATTCCATTAGATTATTGTTTGAGTTCATTTCTTTCCAAGTTTTCTTTGGTAGCTTGGTATTTCCTTCTAAATTTCGTTGTGTTTCCAGATGCTTCAGTGGACATTTTGTAGTCTGTGTAGATACTTATCGGGATAGAACTATGAAGTCACATAGAGATTAGATTTAGCTGTTGTCAGGCCTAAAAAATTGTTTGTCTAGTTTAACATTGAAGCAGAGCCCATAATGTAATCAAGTTGTCCTTTTAACCTAGCAAAGTGCATCTCCTAGGCATAGCTATAAGTCTCGGAAATAGAAAGTAAGTACTGGCAAATCCCGTTGCAGTTTCACCTTATTGTTGACAATAAGGCTAGCAGCAAAAATACAAGTTTAGCTAATTAAGCTAAGCTAAGCTATAATAGAATGGGAAGCTTTCCTATTAGGCCTGCATCTGTTGCCTGCATTGTGTAGCAACAGATGCCCAAGGGTGCTGAATTTTTTTTTTTTTTTTTTTTGGATTTTGTTCGCTATTTATTGTCGGAGTCTGTATTTTTCCTTTTATTTACCCAAATTGAGAACACATAATGTTGAAAATGATTATGTTTTCATAAAATTAATACTTAAATTTAGGAAGTTAAATGTGGAGTGGATGGGAAAGTTTTACTCCGGGAAAATTTTGGTTTGGTGACAATATATTTGTGAGAAGCGATATAAACCTTTGTTAATATCTCATGCAGTCATGGTTGGATTAGGTCTCCTGAGCATAAATCAGGTTCATATTTGCTTATTCAACCTTCTTTTGCCCAGGTATTTGAAAGCTGTGAGGTATTTCATCCTTGTCTGTTTATTTAAGCAGATTAACTCTCCCTACATCGTAATTCTCTTTTGTCTCCTAGATGCATTTTTAATTTTAATGTTTCCTCTTTAGCAAATTCTATGGTTTTTTTTTCTACTAATTTTCTTTCGTAATGCTTTATTATCTTTAACTCACTCCGATCTGTGTGAAAGTTTTCTTCTCGTTGCATAACTTTGCATTTCCGGGCACAAGTTATTTAACCTCTATAATAACTTGCCTTCCCTTTCCATAACCATGTTGTGTTTCTCCTGCATAATCATGAGTTTTTCTATAACAATCAGGAGAGGTAGCTTCCTAAGGGAGGAGGGATCAATGTGGGCATGCCAATTAGATAATTTTATGCACGGTAGTACGTGTACATGCTATACACGATACTAACATGCTGCAAGACACTTGTATTTTCTGAGAGCAATGAGACATAATATGATGAGTTTCATCGGTAAAGGAGAGCAACATAGAGCAAAACAATGGCATTCCTACAAGGATACGGGTCTGAGATATCTTCCACGACGGTGTGTGCTATAAATCTGAGTTAGAAATTTCTAAGATTTAAGGGAAATCAATTTGTGGTTGGTGATATCATATATGAGACTGAGTACATAGATGGGTCAAATCGGCAATCTGAGAGGAGCCTCCTGATATGGGTAGCTGAGCGTAAAGACAGAAATGGCTTACATTGCGTATTTGCTACATAAAAAGCTGAGGGGAGGCAGAGATACTGATTGATGGGTTGTAATGGTTTAGTCATCCCTGCTTGTCATTATCTCTGCTAAACTTGACATTCTTACTTTTATGATTTTGCATGCATTGTCTGCAGGTCATGCGGAGAACCGTAATAGATTTTCTGCTAATGCCAAATTAGTAGGTAAGCAGAGTTTAATTGCTGCTATCCTTCTGATCTAGGTATAGGTATTTAGTGCAGCATGGGCAAATTTTATTTTTATTTTTATTTTTTTTCTCTTTTCTCCGAACCATATATATTTCCTGTGAATGTGAAATAACTTCAAGAACAAGTTACTTACGAACTCTTACCTACTCCAGAAAAATAAAAAGAAGAATTAGTCGTGTAATCTCATTTGTAGACCATTGAATTACCGCCAAATATATATATATATATATATATGGATGTCAATCTATTTTGTATCGTTTAATATCACTGTGATATGCTGTTTTACATTGGGTCAGTGACCGAACTTTCATTTTGATGTAGAAGAAATTATGTAGCATCTTAGATACTCGCTTTCCTTTGTTGCCACTGCCGTTTCTTGTAGCACATCTAATGCTGACGTTTATTGTTCTTGCTGTAAACCTTAGTATTTTTCCGTCCCCAATGGATGATTGACTTCAGAATACTAGCTTTTATCTTGCTTCATTCTTTTTCCCTTCTCTCTCTTTGGCACTGATTGTTACAATGACTTGGCACGGATTTGTATTTGTTTCGGGATGAAACCTCAGCTGCGGGTTGGTCTGTTAGACTGAAGCAAATTGATGACTGGTTGTAATGCAGCTTTTTAAATTACTAGTTTACGTCGTATTGAATTGCCAAAGAATCTAAACTCTGAAAGAGTTGACAATTGAACAAGTGATTGGCATTGATCAAAACAGGCTTTGTTATAAGATATTGGTCTCGTTAGTCGCAATCCCTTTGAAATTTCCTCGAATTTCTTGTCAACTGTGATTGAAAGCTTGCATTTTCTTTGGATATAGGATAAGGATCAATTTTCCGCGTATTATTTCAAGTGTATCATATTCTTGGAACTCTGTTATAGGCTTCAAAACTGCGTAGCTATGGCAGATTTTCCACTTGTGAGGTAAACAAAAAACTTTTGCGTAACAAAAATATGAAAGACCACAAAATTTCAACCAGAGTCATGTCCTCACTTGAGGTTTGCCTCTACATGTAAGGAAAGTTCATCATGTCTCATTCTAAAATGGAAGTTGGAACTACTTGAAATAGAAATATTTGATCCATGAACACTTGACCCGAATTCACCCATCCTTTTGTGCACGGGAAGCGAGAACCAACCCGGGGTTTCAACCATCCTTTTTATTTGAAAAAAAAAATTATTGGCTTGTCTTTCATATGAACTTTGAAATCCTGTTTGCTCCTGGATATGTGTTTAAAGACCTTTCGACCGTTTAGAAGTGGATTGAAACCATCGACACAAGGATTTTCAGTCCTTTGCTCTAACCAATTGAGCTACCTGAACTGCTTTCCTAAAATTGGTTTTCTTTATCGAATAGCGCCCTGGTATCATGGGATGGTCATTTTGATCCTTAAATAAAATCAACCATCGTTTTCTTCAATTAATTACCCAAAGTAGATGTTGACTTTTATCATAATTATTATTATTATTTTATTTTATTTTTTATTTTTTGTTGGTGGCCTCGTACTCATTGATATGGAACAAGTATAATTCATGAGAAAGATCAACATAACAAAAATTAAATGTAATTTTAAATTTTAACATTTTTAATTTATTCTTTATTTCGTTCTAAAAGTTGACATATGAGACCCCCTTTAATACGCATCTGGAAAGGGTGATATAACGAGGTGCTTAGATACATCTGGTTAAGGTTTTAAATTCCACAGCTTCTTTCATTTGCATAAAGCATGCAGCTATTATTTGGTTCGTGATTGGAGAGAACGAATTAAGAAAAACCACCCAAATCCTTTTTCTTTTTGAATTTTGGTGGTGTTTGGTTCATAAGTTTCAATAGAGAGTTTTCGTTCACATTGAAATTTTTTGTAAGAGAAAATATTGGAGAAAAAGGTTTGAAATGTGGTTATCTCCAAACGAGCTATTAGTTTGACGATAATCCTTGACCAAAGAAGAGAGAAATAAATAAATAAACCAGCTTTGATTTCTGGAAGCTCGAAATTTTCATTAACGAATACCAAAGGCTGCAGGTAGAGCCAACATAAGGACAGGGCCAATATAACTATAATGACATGAAAATTCACAGTTCTAGCCAAGTGAGATACTGGTAATATTGCCTTCAATCTCCCGAGACTTGGCAGAGTGGATAGTTGCCCCCGTTGACAGGCGCCATTCTTCGCCTCGAGATTGCTGTTGGGAATTAGAGAGATGTAGCAGATGAGTATGGTTCTCTTGCATCTGCTGGTGGAATTTCTCGGTCCTACATCAACAGAAAAATAAAGAGTCAGTGTCGATTTAGGGTCTGTGAAGGTAAGTTCATTAGCACAATTAAATAATGAATTTTCCACCTTCCTACAATCTAAAGTGCCATAACCAAAGCCCTGCTTCTTCAATTGGTGTTAATGTCAATTACAAAGCATGTTGCACACTTGCACTCACCTGAGAAGCCACAATACACGATGCTGGTTCCAGCCCCGACTGATTCGTTCCATTGTGTGCCAATGAAGCATTCTATTTGTCAGCAAGAACAAGTGGTCAATAGCCAATAAAGTTTGTAAAATTAAGACACCCTCATCAAACACAGACCACATATTTTTTGACTACTTCCGAGCTCCCGACCCCAAGTACTACACCGGAGAGTAAACATTTGTTCCTTAAAACAGATTCCAATGACACACCTGTTGATAATAGTTGTAATTCGATTGCTGCTGGTGTTGTTCATGTTCTATTTGTTGTTGTGGTGGTAGTGGTGGCGGTTGCTGTTCTACATGCTGCCTGTAAAGCTGGTGCTGCTGTTGCTGCGGAAGTTGCTGCTGCTGAGGTTGTTGATAAAATTGCTGTTGCTGCTGTGGCGGATATTGTTGCTGTTGTTGCAGATTGTACTGCTGTTGTTGCAACTGAAGCTGTTGATAAGGCTGCTGCTGTTGCGGATGAGAATAATATTGTTGCTGAAGTTGTATCTGCTGCTGCGGATACTGTTGGGATGAATGCAAATGCTGCTGTTGTTGCAGAGGCTGCTGCTGTTGCTGAAAAAGTTGCTGCTGATAGTAGTAATGTTGCCACATTTGATTAAAAGCATGGCTGTTCTGCATCCCGTGATCTCCGCTAGTTTGCATTGCTTGAGATGGCACGATATCATTTGGTTGCTGCATGAATTGTGAAGGCCACGTACTAGGTGGTGGTTGGCGTTACACTAGCAGGACGTGTTGCTTGATATTGATGTTGAGCTTGGCTACCTTGCTGACTTTGTGGGCTATGTGGAGACGCAACCTGTGAGGGGTAGCCTTGACTTGTAGGCATTGGACCACCCGGTTCAGCTCGCAGGTGTTGTAGTGGAGAAACCTGCCGCTGATGTTGATATGATCTTCTTTGCAGATGCCCTCGTGACCCAAATTTGGATTCTCTACGAAATTTACCAGAGTTATTCATTTGATGCCTGTTTCCGCTGCTATTTGCTCGTATACGTTGATGTGGTGGCCCTGTTAAAATTGGGCTTTGATGGCTACTGGAAGGTGAGATATTAACCACTTCGATTTCAGCTCGAGGGGAATCAGAAGAGTTGGTTTTTCTTTGGCTGCATGTAAGAGAACCTTCAAGAGTATTGTCTTGCTTACTCTCTAACATGTGTCCGTCGAAATTGTGGGTTTCCAGGGGAGCTTCACACGCTGGAGACACGGATGGATGTGAATCTATAGATGTATTATCCCGAGCATGTAAAGAAAGACTATCCAGTGAAAGCATTTTTGTATCTTTCTCAGGCTCATGATCACACTTTCGCTGAATATCGTTTCCGCCTGAGTGTTCTTTTAGAGCCTGCTCAGATTCAGTACCTTCTACAACTTCACATTTGGTGTTATCTTCTCTGGGCTGCTCAGAAGCTTCTGGAGATACTAAAGACACATTTGTTTCTGGTACATCTTTCATCAACTGTTCGGAAACTTCTAAAGATGGCAATATCGCTCCCTTTGGCGCATCACTATCGGCTTCTCCCGATTGAAATTGGTTAGTGTGGGCTTGCTCAAACTGAATATCATCATTCTCTCCTACTGGCACTTTCTGCTCTGAAATATGATTAGTGGAATCTTGGTCAGATCCGGAATCGTAATTTTCTAGCCGTGACATTTTCTTGTCTTCTAATGGCAGTTTTACCAGGCCGTCAGGATTGCAATCTCGAGATGGCTGTTGATGATTAGTAACAATTGTATCGTCTTTTTCTTCTTTGGCCAATTTCGAGGATTTAATATTTGTAGTTATCTGCTCATTAAAAGCTGTTCGTACAGAGCATGGAAAGAGTCTTATGTGCCGGTTCCATGCCTTCCTTAATTCGTGAATGGTTCCACAAAGGTCAATAAACTGCTACAATTGACAACCCCAACAACAATTTATTAGAATATTAAAAGTAGACAGAGTGGAATAAATATTCAATATACAACGAGGTAATGGAAAAGTAATGGATGCAAAATTTTTCGGTGTATTTGGTCGATTATGCAAAAAACGATCCGCATTTAAGTTGAAACTTGAGACCAGAATGAGTTAAAACTATTAAATATAGATTTATGTCCTTTCTTCTAGAGGAGGTGAATCTGGCGAAATTCCTTGATTGAAAATATGAGAATAAATATGGTAATTTCCATATCATGAAATTCAAAGATCGACTTTGCTAACCTTTAAATATAAGCTTGAGACATCCTCTGCATCCTTAACATTCAAACATTGAGACATATCGGGTCCTGGAGATATTGCTTTTTGTATAACTGAGTCCAACATGGGTATGTGTTGCCACCCACCATTTAATATTGCAAAATTTATCAACTCCTGCAGAATAAAGAATCAGGAATATTTTTTTTAAATTATTTTCTGAAAAAAAGACAGAAAAAAAAAAAAGAGAATTTTCTTAAAGAAGAAGAAATACAAAAAAAAAAAAAAAAAAGGAAGACAGGGCACCAATAGTCTAAGAAAACCGAACAGAGTCGTAAAATGTCATGCCAATTCCTAACGTTACAAGGAGGGGAGGAAAAAAAAAAAAAAAAGCTTACTCCTTACGTTACTTAGCTGAAGCACCAAGAGTAAACCTAATTTCAGTAGAAGCTCTTTTTATGTCTAACTAGTCATTTTTACACAGAATATCAGAACCTATGCTGTAAAAAAAACTCGTATTTACTCGGAATAATCAGAACCTATGCTGTAACAAAACTCGTACCAAAAGTCCAATAAAAACTTGCCCACTGGTACTGCATCTTACGTCACTAAACTCTGCCCGTCTTATGCAGTTCATAAAGTAATTTTTTTATAGTTTAGAACGAAATATTGGGCAAAGACGGGCATTTTATCAATACCATCAGTGTGAGTAAATTTTAGTTTCGGAAGCAATAGTATGACTATATTCCTAGACATAAATACCTCCAAAAGCAACTTGCAATTAGGCAAGCGCTTGATGCCATCTATTAAGACATCTCTTGCAGCATCTGCACTTTCTATCTGTAACCAAAAAAGGCAGAAAAAAGTTAATCGCAATATAAGACATCAGCATAAATTCAGGGCCAAAGAAGAAAATTTTAATTTTAATTTGAACTTTTTTTTTTTTGGCTGAATGAAGAATGTTTCAACTTAAAAAAAATAAAAATAAAAAAATAAAAAAAAATCATCCGCAGAGGGAAAAGAAAAACTTTGACGCAAGGTACTGCTTACCAGATAAAAATATCAGACAGCAAATGAGTACGGTTTTAGCACAAGGTAAGACTTGAACAAGATTTGTTTGGCATTATTTATCAGTTCCCCGAACTCAAAGACAAATTTGCACGTGTCCACGAGTTGAAAATTTTCAATCTGAATTTTAACCTTTTTCCACTCTACTTTATCTTTCGTTTTCTTTTTTCCCTCCTCATATTTTGTTATTTGTTGTGAACGCAAACTAACGAGACAACAGGTTTACTCACCATGTATTTAAGTCGAGAAAAATGAACATATATATTGGGAAGAGTATGCAACTTTTTCTTCTCAGCTGCCATTGCTAGTGCTTCTTCAAATATATTAGAAGCTGCCACAAAATTTCCCTGACAATATCAGAAAAATCAAGAAAATAGGTGATCATCTAGATAATGCATTAAGCCGAACTTTCATTTTATATGATGACAGAAATGACGTACAGACGCTTTTCCATGTTAGCCTTTATTACTATGTTCTCTATGAAATTCAAATCCAACTCAACATCATCACACTGAAGAAGTGTCGAACGGGCAGCGGTCACATTCCCTTCATGCTCTTTAAACCTGGCATTGAAAAGGAGAATCACCGGCACTCTCTGCAACGAACACATGAGGAGGGCCATAAACATCTCCAGTCATGTAAAAACCAATTGAGTCAAGACATCCTATAAAAAACAGCGATTTATTAAGCTTCAACATCAGATAAAGTTCTCTAACTGTTACTTAAGGCAAATGCAAATACGTCAGCGGTTTTTGATCAATTTGTTAGTACTACTCGAAAGGAATCTTGAGGCATGATATGAGTTAGAATATAAATCTTTTGTCAAATTTTTGTAGGTGAAAAGAGGAATAAGTGATAGTTTACATAAATAATGAAACTTCCGATCTAGAGTTAGAACAGACCTTAAGAAAAACTTGTGTTGCTCGGTCGAGAGCATAGTTCGCAATCTCTCGTCCTCCCTTAGTTTCCATAAAGTCCACATAACGCATCCAAAATTCAGGATAATGGCACAAGGAATCAAACATCTCTCATAGAGTTTAACAACCTATAAAGAAACATAAGAAAAAAAACAAATCAATAAGAGTATTAAAGTTCAAATGAAATAAAAGAAATGAAGTAGAACTTTCATAAGTGCAAAAGTGATTAAAACCCTACCCAATCGAAATCCCCTTGCTTCTCAACAAAGTCCAGATAGTGATGCCAATTGTCCAATTGATCAGCATCTAGAGGCTTGACATGAAGTAAGACCTCCGTATTTTAGTCTCAAAAGTGCGAATTTTTCATCCAGCTGACATGCTTCCTGATATAAACACTCTCCGATGGAGAGATATTTCTGCAGTAGCAACTTTGACTTATCGAAGCTGAGAGATGGCTTGAACAGGTCTTTGACAACACAGGAAATTTCATCAGCCCCACCCACTTTTAGGTACTTCACCATCAAGCAAGGAATGTGACGGTGAATCCATGAAACAATTGCTTTGACATCCCAACTCCTTGTCGCATAAAGCAGCTAACTTCTTAAAACTGAAGACAACATGGAATTAATAATTTGCGTGTTTTGTTAAATAAAACCACACAGAAAGATAAATGATAGCAAAACAGAATGCCACAAGCACCCAACCATTTATATATGTATATATATATATATATGAGGGATGACTGGTTGAGTCGTAAACCTCAACCTTAACCACATATACACCTTATATTGTTACAGCCAAGCTCATTGCAGAAGCAAATAAAAAATAAATAAATACTCATTAAACTACAGACATGGAAAGCAGTATGAGCATCTCATGGCAAGCGGATACTTCAAACAATAGCCAAACTAACCTAAACAATAAGTACTACTTTCTGGTTCATAGACATATTGGCTAAGATTTGTAGCAGTATCTAGACAACAACAAATTTGACAATTAAGTGAAACTTCACGTATGTAAGTAAAAAGTGATAGAGCAATCTAAGGGGATAATTTGTCTAATCATGAATAGGTGACTTCAGAAGTGCCATAGATTGTTAACAAATGTGATATCGAAAATGAAGGTCTCAATAGTTGTTTTTTGGTAGGAAACAGCACGCTAAACATCAACATGCTTCAAGAAATCAGTACAAGATCACACCTATCATAATAATTATGCAACTTTTGGTAGGAAATCTAAAAGCTTCAATATAAATGTGGGCTAACAAACTCCATTGCTTCTGAGATAACTCGAACTGGATGTATTTGTCCCATAAAGCATGGCATGAGTAATCTTTACCAACATATGACATGCCTCTCTTGAATAATCTGCCAAAATTTTGGAGAGAGAAGAATATTAGTTGACTTTGAATCGACGTTGTTTATGTCTCACTAAGCAAGTGGATCAAAGGCATTGAAGCGCAAAAATAACTCGACAGCGAAAATAAAAGGCATGCAGTCGCTGAACCAGCCAATTATGTAACATGCAACCGAACATGTGCACATCGACTTATCCGCATTAAAAAGGAAAACATATCAGATTTGTGCCTTTTGCCATTGGAATACATTGAACTTAACTAAATAGATTCTGCCATCACTGCAAGTAAGCCATATCAAGTTCATTTTTTTATTTTAACGTTGAATTACCTGCATATATCAGATGGATCCTCAAAAGCTGACATACTAAAGTAACAGTAGTCAACCCAAACACCAACAGAATACGTCGCTGACTGCACAGCTCTTTCAAAAACTTCAACGACCTCGTCAACAGTACACAAGCGTATCTTGTGATCAGCGTACTTTCTCCAGTATCCATGGCACAAGGAAACTCAGACAAAAACGAGTCATAAACTAAACAAATCTTCTCTATATTATCCTGCAGTATCACTCAAAATGAAACACACCATATATTTCCATTAGAGCACATTTACCTAGAACCGCAAGAATGCAATAACTTATTAGCAAGTGATGGTAAACCAAAGAGATTAGTCAGGCCTCTTGGACCTTCTGCCATCAATTCGGGCCACCAGATTCTTAATCAATGTTAAATCCCAATAAGCATGCTGAGAATCAATTATATTCCGGAAATACAGAAACAAATTAAGAATTTCTTTTTTTCTTCTTGTTGCTTGTCCGTGTAGAATTTGTATGATTCAAACTCTATTTAAATGTTGAAATAGCAAAATTAGTCTCCCTTGGAGTTTGTTTAACTATAAGCAAAATTTTTCTTAATTCAGTTTAGCTTTTCTCATCTTTTACGGCTTCTTCCTCGGTCCATCGCCATAAAACCTTTTAGTTTCTCTATGTAAAAAGGGTCCATTTTTTTTTTTTTTTTTTTTTTTGTAGGAAACAACAAAACTTTACTAGAAATAAATGTAAGAAGAAAGAAGTGTACAACAGGGACAAGGACACCACCTAAACCACCACAAAAAAAAAAAAAAAAAAAACCCAAACCAAACCAACCCAAACCACCATGGTTAACCAAATCCCAACCCATTATTAAATCAGGGGAAAAAAAAAGATTCTTTTGCTTGAGAAATTCACAAGGCCACTCAATTCTTGAGGACCCTTTTTACAAACAAAAGGATCTTAAGAGAGTTTCCCGCGGGTTTAAAGGTTAAAGTTGTTTGATTTGTTTCCCATTACCAAACCAGACTCATAAATCATAAAAAGGGGAAAAAATAATTAAAAAAAAGTGAACTTTCTTGCAGTATTTCAATATTTTCCAATGCCCATGGTCATGATCCCATTATATAGAAAGCTGAACCCCCAAAAAAAAAAAATTTATTGCAAATTGCTCAGAGTTATCAACTCCCTCTATATTGAAAGAAAATTTTTTCAATACATATAGAACATCACCAATACATATTTACATTATGTATACTAAAAATAAAAAAATGAAAAATGAAAAGGAGTGTAGAATTGAGTAAATTGAGGTGATTGGACTTACGGGAAATGCTCTCTCTCCTCGAAATAAGTGAAATCCAATCGTCAAAGACTACTGGGCCTTTACCATTTAACTCATGAAGCTTGAACTCAATATCAAAACCAGCTGACGAAAAAGAAAATTCCCAGTAACTGAGTAGGTTTATACTTTCATAGAAGAATAACCAAGTTCAAATTTTTCTGTTTAATCTTAGAATTATCATCAAGATATCGGTGAAAAAGTACAAGTAATGAACACCACACACATGCATATATACATATAAATGTACATATATATATAATATATATATAGAGAGAGAGAGAGAGAGGAGGTTTCAATTTCACCTGGAGAATCGGAATCCTTAGGCTGAGCCTCCGATTCAGAACCACTATTTTGAGCCGCCATTGACAATCAAGTCACGAGAAGAAGAAGATGATGATGATGATGAAAGGAAAAAATTAAAAATTAAAAATTAAAATAAAAAAGGTTTATTGGGCTGCCGGGAAAACCAGATGGGTAAGTTGGAGTGCAAGAGAGCAGTGCACTAATGGCATGTCTAATTGTTTACCTATAATCACAGGAAATGGGAGTCGATCCTTATTTATTTCTTTTTTACTTTTTTAGTGCTCACGTCAATTTGAAATTAAGAAATGAGATTAATAATCTCATATCTTTTTCACATTGTAAATGTGACTCTTATTTTTATTATTAGTATTAATTATTATTATCATTTTATTTTAATTTATTTATAAAGTATTATATTGAAATTAATAAGGATCTATATCAATTATTTTTATTAATTAAAAATAATATATATTTTTATTAACTTAATATTATATAACTGTTTTAATTATTATTAATTTTATTAAAGTAATAAATAATTTTTTTAATCCTAATATATTATTTGTTTTTATTTTTATATTTTTTACTTTATTCTTCTTAATTTTTTTAAAAAATACATAATTTAATTTTATTATCTTAATATCATAATGATTATTTTATTTTTTATTAATAGTATAATAATAAATAACAAAATTATTCATTTTTTAATTTTTGAAAACACAATAAATAAAATGGATATATATATAAATTTAAACAACAAGTTCATTCTGATTCTGAGTTCAAGTAAACACATGAGTGCGATTTATAGTGAATCCGATTCCGAATTCTAGAACCAAATTAACAATTTATTCGGATTCTGAATTATCATTCCAAATCATGTTCACTATGAATTATACTCACTCCGATTCATGCTCACTCTGATTACGCAATAAACACGTCATAAATTAGAGGAAGTTTTCTCATGATTGTCGTTTGAGAAGAAAACAACATGTCTTTTAATTTTAAAACGACAAAGCATTCAATAATAAAACTGACACGTTATTTAAAAAGAAACAGAAAGAAATGACACGTTATTTAACTTTGATCTCGACTAGGAATTTGTTGTCGTTGAAGAAAACTAGAACATGGTATGTC